>VXBO01008913.1:91215-233107 GCA_013400135.1 Rhinoptilus africanus
AAAGCCCTGCCCGGGGGGAAGTCGGGGGGCCCCCCCCCTCCAGGGTCGGGGGGCCGTCGGTGGGACACGGCGTGAAGCGGCTGGGGGGGCCGCGAAGCGGGTTTGGGCCACTCGTGTTTCCCCACTTTGGGACACGCCGCGCCTCACCTGAGCTGCCGGCAAACCTCCCCCGGCCGGGAGCGCGCAGGCGACGCCAGCCTTTTAGTCTCAACCCTTGGAACACGACGCTCTCTCCGGAAAGTAACTCCATAAAACGTAGGGAACGCTGGCTAGGGACTGTGGCCGTGGATGATGTTTGTCCTCGCAGACCGCATCGCTGTGACATTACCGAAAAAAAAAAAAAAAATCAATATACTATCCTCAAGGCTTTCTGAAATTAGTTTTTGGTGTTTGGGGTTTCTTTTTTTTAAATCCGCTTTAAAAAAGAGCCGATGGTGGGGTGGGAAGAGTTAGTGTCTCCAGCAGCCCCCACTCCTCGTGGCGCCGGCAGCCAGCCGGGGTCCCACCACAAAACACGGCCTCAGAGGCTCCCATCCCTCTGGTTGCATAACAGCAATTTTGTAATCTACACAGTGACATAAAATACTTTGGAAAACAGGCACTTACAGTCTTGAAGTATTGCTAATTTCTCACACAGTTATAACTGGGTGCAGGCACAGGAAGACGGGAGAGGGGGAAGTTTGTTGCAGTCGTCTCTGTTCTTCGGTCCCTGCACGGTACTGACAATCTCTAAAAGTTGCAATGTATTTATTGTTGTTTTTTCTTAAATCAGATGATAAATCTTGCAAGCTACACACGCGTGTTTAATATCTGTCAAACTGCAGGGATCTGCCTCTTCTGGGTTTTAAAAAGGACGTTTTAGGAGCTTGTGTACTGTTGCTCCTTGCTGACCTACAAAACCGGGAACTTTAAAAACGTTACTGTTTTCCTATAAGCACCTTAAAAAAAATTGGTCAGAACCAACAGCTTCTTTCTTCAATCAACATACCCAGTAATTATAAAAAAAAATATGTGGAACCTCCCAATGTGTCCAAATAAAGTATGTAAAGAAATCTGCTAGCCCGCCTGGGAAGAACCGTAAATATTGCTGACCTGATAACAACTGAACTGGAGTGGTTTTTCAGAAAGCCACGGGAAACGATCTGACTTCTGACCACACCGTGATTAAAAACCGTGCGTTGGAGAGAAAAGTGTCAGCATTCCACCTCAGAGGGCCATTAACTGGGTTTCCGACATAATTTTCATCCACTACAAGCGCACAAAACATTTATAGCACATGGAAGAAGAAAGCCGCGATTGATCTTTTTTCATCCCGCGCTTGAAAGGAGGGCTATCACCTAGCGGTACTCTGAGCAGGGCCCGCAGATTAGTGTTCTCTAGATTTTCGGGCAAAGCATTTCTCGGCTCCTGCAGTACCCGCGGAGGGAGTGTTCGTAAACCTGTTCGCATGTGCTTGGAAACGGGGCGGGCACGCACACACCAGCGCTCCCAGGCCTTCCCAGCCCCGGGGCAGGAGATTAGATAACTACAAGACAGGAGAAAATCAAACAGAGGCGTTGCGCACCGGCCTGGAGCTTGGCCAAGGCCGGGATGCAGGAGGCTGGCCAGCAGATCCCAGAGGTGGAGATGAGGAGCACCGTCACCATCACTCTTGGCGGGTCCCAGCCGGGTGCTGCGCTTCTTCCAGCTGCTGGTGAGGCTGGTCCTCCCTGGGGGGAAAGCAGAAGGGCCAGGTTCAGAAAATCAAGCTTCTCCTGGCAGCTCCGACCCAAGCTCTGGCACGGGAGGTCTCAAACCAGGCGGAGGGAACACGGTGCTCTCAGCCGAGATCTGCTGCTGAGATTGCCTCGCCTAAATTCAGTGACGGTTACAGCTCCTCAGAGCCTTTCTTCCTAGGGAACCCTTTGGAGAAGCGGGACTGCAGGGAAGCTGCGCAGCAGGGCGAGGGAGCACCCCCAGCATGCATAGGATGTGCAAGTTCTATATAGGACTACGTCATAGGGGTGGGATGGTGTGAAAGCATTTGAAACTGAAGAACAATATGACTTGCTTAATTGCCAAACAGGAGGGTGAACAGGTTGCCTCCTGAGCACCGGCTCTTAAGAACAGGCTTGTGAGCGTCACTTCAGGACCTGAAGATAATCCTGCGCACCCTCTGCTCCGCTGGAAGTATCTACGTAGAATCATAGAATGGCTGAGGTTGGAAGGGACCTTAAAGATCATCCAGTTCCAACCCCCTCACAGCCAAACCTGACACGAGGCAAGAGCTCCAGCGGTGGCCACTGCGGGAGGGCTTTCATGCCAGCTTGTGGTGGTGTCTCTCCCACCGTCTTCTGTCCTGTTTGGGAGAAATGCCCAGCACACCCTCCAGGCAGAGAGGGCTTCAGATCACAGCACCCCGGTCTGTCTCGAAGGCTTGTAAACAGTTCGAGCCTTTCTTGCATGACACGGACACGAAGTCTGGCATGAGGTGTCACTTCTGCAGATGCTGTCATGTGTCTCATGACTAGGTCTCGCTGTGACAAGTCTAGACAGTAACAGGAGGGTGACAGTGACCGTGGGGTGAGCCTGGGTACATTAATGAAGGATGAGGCGAGCTATTTGCATGCTTCTCATGAGTGTCAGGGAGTCCAGGGGACAGAGTGATGGCAAGAGAACTTAATACTTATTTATGAGACCTGCCTTCACCAGCTGACACTCAAAGTGAGGATAAAGAGCCTCTTCCCCTTCTCTGAGATGGACACCTACTGTCATAGAGTCTTTGATAAAATCCTTGGGAGCTTTGGACATCAAATTAGTGCCAGTGGCCCTGGTCCACCGCACACCAAAAGATATAGCCTGAGGGCACGGTATGGAAATAGGCATCAAGGAGGCAAAGAGGCAAACCAGCGCCTTTGTTGAGGAAACAGTATTCTCACAGCTAAAAGCACCGTCCTGAGCAAACAAACCTGTTCAGCTTTGGTCAGTGTAATGAGTTACTAGTCTCTGTAGTTCTGCTGCACTAAGAAATAGCAGCAGTAAAAGCCTCTTCCCCAAACCAAGAAGAGACCACCTCTGTGCCCTGTGTGGCCAGAAGAAGAGTGACCTCGTGTCAGGGCAAGTTTTGGTGGACGAGGTCTTTGCAAAGGGATGGGAAAAGAGGATTGTGGTACAACAGAGTAACGAGAAGCTCTAACCAGGCGCGCAGAAGCTGCGAGCAAGCGGAGGAGGACAGCAAATCGCCAGGGCTCGTGCCGACACATACATGACAAACTTCTTCCTTGGGTCAACGGTGTCCCCCAGGGGCAGGAGAAGCGTTGCCCTCCCTGACAGCAGCACTCCTGCTGCGTTACACACTTCCACAGCAAGGCAAGGTGTGGCTCGCGCGCAGGAGGCAACAAGGCCTGTTGCTCTCCCAGTTCTGCAGGGGATACCTGGCTCCAAACTGCCATTTGATAACCATTTGGTCTCCTTCAGCTTCTCTCTTTTTTTCCCCAAGTGTTGTTATTTAAATCTTTCCATTTCCACTTGTTGGTTTTGGGGTTTTTTTTCCCTTTTTAGTACTTCTAAAAGTACTGTAGCACTTTTGTATACCAGTTGGCCGAGTTTTAGTTACTTTGGGACAGCTTGATTTTGTTTTCAAGAGTCTCCCCACAATGCCAGCAGCCTTCGAGCTGCATGAAATCTTCAGAGCGGTAATGCCACTGCCTCTTTTGACAGAGCGATTAATATGTCTCGGGAGCAGCTTCGTGCTTCTTTCCTGGCAGGCTGCCCTCTTCAGCCTCGGGTGGACAAAGTCAGGCTTCTACCAGCTCCTCTTTGGAGGGGAACAGGTGAAGTTTGCTCTCGCCGTGGTACCACACTCTTTCTGCCATTCGCCCTGTGATCAGGCAGTCCCTGCCAGGCGTTGTGGCTGTCACTGTCACCCTGTTAAACAGCGCTGAGGTGCATACAAGCAAAGGAGTATTCCCTATCAAAGACATTCTTCTCCCAAGGAGGATTTGCTGTCGAGAGCGAGTTGCACCCCCGGTTATTGGCAGCACATACGGAGCAGGGAGAGAGCAGGCTCCCCGGCACGGGACTGCCATCAGGGATGCGCTGCATGCAGGGATGGCCCTGCTGAACAGGACAGTGCTCCCAGGGCTCTCTGTCGGGAATGCCAGCAGGGGAACCAGTTACACACACAGCCACATCGTAGTTGAAATTTGGGAGACAGGTCATGGCCGAAAAATTAATATCTTCTAGGCTATTGAACAAACATCCATCCCTTCAGTCACTGCCAGTCTGCTCTGGGGACATAGCCAAGAACGTCTGTGCCGAAAATCTCCATTTCTCTTCTGGATACTATGATCCTGTGCGCTCCTAAACAAAAACTTCATGTTTTGTTACTTTTAAGGAATTCAGACAATGAAATCTAAAATATAGATAAGGCTGGGCTGATTTCAGGAGTATTCCTGGAAGTTATTGTTTGAAAGAATCAAGAGCAAGGTCGCGCTGCAGCACTCCCGCCCTGGCAGGGCTGGGACAGGCTGCTCTTTGGCTTGTCAAAAGCCCATTCAAGCAAACAATGCCAAGTTTTAAGTTGAGATGCTTTATAAAAAGCCCTAAAGCAAAGATATCCATGGGTTTGGGTGAGCCCATGGGACGTTAGTGCTGCTATGAATAAAGCGGCGATACTCAGAATCAGACCTTGACAGTAAAGTATATTGTGGGGTAGGGAGAAAAAAAAAAAAGAGAGAACAGATGGAAATAGATTTTAGCATCAGCACAGTTTAAGTAGTTTATAAAGCCCATAGTTCAAAACTCATTTAAATTAACGCTAAGAAAGACACCATAAATAAAAATAATAATAAAAATCAAGGAAGCCTTTTCTGCATTCGTGACTTCTTCCCTCCCCCAGTCACATTTCCTGAGCCTCATTAGCGAAAGAGATGCAATTACAGGGCACGGAGAAGCAGGGATAGAACAGGAGTGCGAAGAAGGGAGAGAGTCCCAAGTACTACAGGCTATAGGAGCAGTCTGGGGGGAAATAATAATCTAACCAGCATGTGATTGCTGCTGGAAGAGTGGTTACCCACCCCTCTGACCAAATTAAAGGGGACCCGCAGTAACCGTAGCAGAGCCTGCGGAGCTGCTGGGAGCCAGGCCTGGCAGGGCGCTGGAGTTAATTAGCGCTGACATACTTCTCATCTCTGCTGGCGGAGGGCTCCGGTCACTTTTACTCTTCAGTTTTTATTTAAATTGTTTGGAAGGGGGTTGTAAAAGCAGCAGGTAGGTGTGACTATAAAGCGTTCCCATGTTGCTTACAGAGCTACAAATAGAGTTACAAATTACGGTTACAGCATCACAAGTGCCACAGCCACAAAGTTTCTATTCATGTGAAATAACTGATGGGGAACAATATTAATGTCTTATTAGTATAAAAACACATCTAAGAGTTGCAATGAATTATTAGAGCCGTAATACCAGGCTTAAGTGGCACGTGCTCGTGGCAGCACATTTAACGCATTCACTGTGGTTTTTACAGCGTTATAAATAGCAGCTGCTGTGAGCAAAAGCTGTAGCATCTCCTCTCCTCTCCACCCCCACCCCCAAACAAATCGCTCACGATAACGTCAGCTTTTATTTGAACACAATGAGCTGTAATCACATGAGGTATTACTCTGATTTAATCCTATTTGCTTCAGTTTGGTTTGCAAGGAGTGGCCAGTAATATGAGGTTGCATTGTGTCCTATACTTTCTTGTTTCACACCAACTTTCAAGGGCTGACACCCATCATCTTCTTTGGCCACACGAACAAAGCGATGGGTTCTGGCACGTAAGGAGAAGAGATATTCCAGAGGCTCGAATGGGGTTTTTTCCCTTCTTCCTTTTTTTTTTTTCCCCTTCCCAATTGCTGGACTGGCTGTCAGAGCTGATGGATAGATCCTGAGTTCCAACTATTCTTTCAGGTTTTCCCTATTTTCAGCTGGTCCAAAAGAACCAGATATAACCTCTTGCAGCAAATTTGGCTTCTCCAACCACTGTGAAGAGAGCAAGTAGAGGCACGAATTCAGGTCTGTGTTTATTTTTTCGAATTAGCTTCATGATGCAGCTAAATACCACTTGACTGCCTGTAGCTGGGCGCTCCGTTTCCCATGGCCAACACAGACAACCACGCTGCTGGGTTTGGCATGAAATGAAAAGGCAGATACCAGCAGGAGGTAGGTCACCCTGCCTATCAGCCAGCCTGAGGCCGCACCTTCATTTCACCATCTTTATCCTCCAAATGATGAGAGACCCCCAGCGTGCGTGGGCTCTGAGCCAGCCTGCGTTCAGCCTGGCGAGGGTCAGGAGAAAACACCGTCTCTGTGAGGGGAGCATCGCTCTGTGTGTCAAGAACTCCTATCCGGAGCATCCTTACACCCATCATTTCAGGTACTGATTGATGGGCCTGGAGAACGTTTCACTGATGGGAAGCAGAAGCAACTAGCACGGGGGCTAACATAAATTTGACAACAATGAGAAATATTTTGACTGGCTCATAATTTTCTCTTTTTTTTTTTTTTTTTGAGCATGTCATTCCTAATTTCATTCTTCCTCTCATCTTAGCTGGAAGGGAAGTTTAATGCCTTTAGGGTAATCAAATGGGGTCTTAGTTACAATTACACACACATTTGGTATTCATAAATGCAAGTTTAATGGTGAGTCTACCCTTCACTAATTTCCTATAATAGTTATATAGCTCTTATAATGCATGTTAATTAGACAGTTGTACTTCACTGAAGATTTTTTTCTTCAAATCATGAAATGACACGTTAGAAAAGCGTTATTGGTCTTCAGGAAAAAGAATGAGGAAATTTCTGAAGTTTGTCCTCAGAGTAAGAGGGACTGATAGACTGTGAAAGTTGCTTATTTAAGGAATCAGACCCAGGATAAAAGAAATACAACTGGAAGTTATTTGGAATGCCAAATGGAAAAATTGCAGCAAGCGATTGCACCAGGTAAAATATTTTTTCTGCCTTTAGTTGTGTCACAGTAAGAACTGGCATTAAAAGCAGGCGTCTGAATGCAGTGAGGCACCAGGTATGATGTAACCGCTCAGCGAGAAGCACAGTTGTCTTCAGAATTAAGTACCTTTCTGACGAGACATTATGCTGAGCACTGAAAGGTTAAGCTAGCAATTTAGGACATATATGCAACAGCTCAATCTTCTAGTTTGAAAAAAGCCCCGTAGTTTAAGACAACAGCTAACCTTAAAGAATAAATAAAATAGAAAAATAACTGCCTATACTGTTGATAACAAAACGGCAGGGCTTGTGTGTCCAGGTCACAGCATTTGTTAAGCAGCTACCCAGTTCTGTAAAGCCTGCACTACAGTTGTCACAAATGATGGTTTTCATGAGAATTTAGGTCAAGTAAACACTTGGCAAGCAGACGTACTGTGGTGAACTGGAAGCTCATGCAGGCACCTCAGAAGCACCGAAGGCCAACAGAAGGAGTAAATGGAAAACAAAATGGGCTGGAGCGTGACCCTGGCATGCCTTTAGCGACCTCCCAACTGCAAGGGACTTCTACCAGCCCAGCAGCTGGACTAGATGATCGTTGTAGGTCCCTTCCAACTGAACTATCCTATCCTGTCCTTGGTCATCTTATGAGAGAAGAGGTTTCACCAGGTACCAATCCATGTGCTCAGTTAAGACTGTTTTGTATTTGAAGAAAATATGTGAATTAATTTGATTATGTAAATATCTGAGATGACTGCAAACACATGAAAACGTGTGGACTAGAAGAGAACCTTGTGATTCTATCAGACATAAGCCTGAAAAATAGGCTTCTTCCAGCTGATACCAGTAGCGCAATACACATCTGGTCTTGCCCTTTGGTGGGAATCCTCGCATGGAAGCACCATCACCCACCACGGGTACTGCTCAGCTTTCATTATGAAATGCCCGCTATTTCTTCAGCCAGCACGCAAACACAGCTCTTGGACATTTTACTCAAGTTTTTCATTCTGTATTTCTATTTCCAATTTTTAGCGCTTCATCCAGACACCCCGCAGAGGTGTAGGACAAGAGGAGGCCAGGCGAGGGTGAAAGGGGGACGGGGTCTGCTTCGGCGTGCTCATTGCAGCCACATGGTTGGCAAGAAGCAGGCTGTAATCTTGCAGCCTGCACATCCATACTGCCCTGCTGCGCACAGCGCCAGGCTCTCTCAGCTTGTGTCGCAGGTTTGACTTCTCATCCACCCGAAATCCCAGCTCCTTGGCGTGGGCTCGGATTGGTTCAGTCTGTACAGATATGTCAGTGCTCTCAGGCTTGGTAGCCACGTAGATGGGGTTGTCCCCAGGTGGAAATACTCCTGGGACGTGGGCTCTCCCACAGAAACAGAGCCCACCCAGGCCCCACTTTCCTATATATCGCTTTTCCCCCAACTTTCCCAACACGGCTGCACTCATCCTGTAGAAAACAGTCTCTTCCCGGCAGGAAGGACAAGCTGCCCTGGAGAAATCTGATCCCAGGATACAGATGTTGGGCCTAATGCAGATCTGGCTGGATGATGCTGTTTTCCCTCGATTCTTTTGTCTTCCTCTTCCTCCCTGTCCGTCTCCTACAGGACTCACATGAGATCACAACGTTTATTTTCCAGAGGGCAGGAAGCTCTATGCTATAATCTGAATTAATCTCAGGGCTACAAGGTGAAAACAGTGAGAGGACAGAACAGCAACAAATGAAGCCAAAAATAAAAGTATCTTGGCCTTTCTAGCTCCTGGAGACACACTGCAAACATGGAATGGGCAGGTTCTCCTCTAGCACACAATGCCCAACTGCTGCAGGTTTCCTGTCTTTGCTTCCCTGCTAACTTTCCTCAGCCGAAATCCTCCCCCGGCTGAAAACAAAGCTCCTTTCTTTATGTTTGGAAACCTCCCTAGGAAGCAGAAGGGCACCTTTTCTCCTTCTGTCATCAGGAGCGATGGGAAGAGCTGATAATCTCCATCGTTTGCTGGCCCAGTACTTCCTTTTGTGAGATCTAGTTTCTACTTGCTTGCAACTTCCCCAGCATTCAACTGTCAGGAAAATGTTTTCTATCGTGCAAGTCTGACTCAGATTCGGATATTTTAAAGACGTTTTCAGCTAAGACGATTGGCTGGTTCTAAAAACACACTTACCAGAAAATACATTATGCCATACCTCAGAAAAGATGCACAGTAATTTTGCTAACTGTGATCATTTACTCTGGGAAAAAAAAAAGCGCTGTTCTGCAGAAGGGGTCACTTAGAGAGCTCAGTCTCCTGTCGCCGGTGTGCCTCTTGCTGCCACAGCCATGAAACTTGTCCAAGATTCCTCCGAAAAAAAATGATAAAAATCAGTTCACATCGGCTCAGCAGCATGTGCACCTGACAAGCCTAATACCTAACAGCTAAAAATCCCCCAAATCCTCTGTGGACTCCGTCAGCTCTGTGCCCCCGAGAGTGGCAGGAGGGCTGGTGGGGGGCAGGGGATCTGCCTGTCCGCTCCGAGGCAGAGGGAGAAGGAGGTTGCCCCCACCGAGGACGGGGCATGACGTGGGGGGACACAAGGGACAGGGGCCGTGGGGGGCAGCAGCAGGGGAGGAATGAAATGGAGGGGCGCAGGAGAAGGGGGGTGGCAGTCCCCAGAGGCACAGACCCCAAAGTGCCCTCAAGAGCTGGACCTCGAGGCAGACACCAGGGATTCCTTCCCAGGTAAGGGGACAACCTGACTCTGCTGGTGGCACTGGGGGCTGCCACTCTCCAAAACCAGGTTTCCAGCAGCGAGTGGTGTCCTGGGATATGTCCCAAGACCCTTCCTGGCAGTGGGGTCGCAGCAGGATCGCCTCACCAGCCCAGTGCTGGAGCGGAGGAGACCTTGCAATGGGCTCTCTGCAAGCACCGTCCAGAGACGGTTCATTAACCAGCTGAAGAAGAAATTGAACTCCTCGCAGATCTGTCATTAAATAGCAGGAATTTTTCTCTATCTAGGGAATAAAGGCGCGTGACCCACAGCCTGGCGTGGGTGCACAGCCAGTGATCTGGGACACGGAGCACCAAACAGGGGAGAGTTACAATATGTTTGCCCAGCCGCATCCCATATTATAGCTTCTCAACCCTCCCCCCCCCAAAAAAAAAGGGCTTATTTTGAGTTCAGCCTTACAGGCTGCAGATTTCGAGGCAGATTTGTGGCGCATGCAAGCTACTAATTTGGGGACTGCTGCCGTTTCTCAAGAGGTAAATCCTGGCTGCACCCTGAGCTTTAAAGGGCTCTGCACTTCTCTAACGAGCTGTGCAACAGTTCAGCAGCTTCCATCTGTCTTGTCGGTCTTCCTTTTGGCATCTAGCAGAAAAAAACACATGGCCCCAGCTCATTCCTAGAAGGGACTGAGCGTTGCCCTCTGGATGAGCAGATGTATTTGCAGGCAGTCTGAGTACAAGCTGCTTGAAAGGAAAATGAGCGCACAGGGATAAGGTTTCCCAGCCTACGTGAACATAGAGGTATCTGTAAATGGATGTAGATCAGTTATTGATTTTCATTTGAGCTGCATCTGGGCTTTTGCACCGAGGAAGCAAAATCCTCCACGTTTGCTGTAAATCTAGGGTTTGCTGCCTGCAAAACCTTTAATCTCTTTTCATCACTCCAAGGCAAAATGTCCAGTTTTGCAGTGACAAAAAGCAGCGTCCCACATTTTCCAAAGAGCTCTTCAAAAGCCACAAGAAGAAAGAATAGGTAGATCCCCCAAAATCACAGAGGGCTTCAGCTCTCCCGGGATGACCATGAGCACCCCAGGGAAAAGTGGCAATGTCCAACCTCAGAACAGAGACGTTGGGCTCCAACCCTGTTTCTTCTTCACCCGTACACATCACCACCATTAGCGTGGCCCAAACTGCCCCTCAGAGCAACAGAAAAGGATCAATAAGTCTTCTCATCCAAGAGGCTGAAGGCTGATCACACCACAGGCTGTCCCTGCTCTAGAAGGCAAATTTTCTGAGACCCAATAAATTAGACGCACCATCAGCGCCATTAGCCTAAGGCAAGCAAATTTCACAGCATTATCCCAGTTTCTAGGGCAGGGACATGAGATTTAATTTGCTCCCCCAGCCTGGTTAGTCCCACAGCAGGAGCCGAGAGTGCTAATTTCCAGTCAGCCATGGCCGGCTCCTCGGCTGCCAGCACCTCCAGGATGGGAGGACTCCTGCCTCCCTTGTCTTCTTCTGAAGCTGCTCTTAGCTCCTCACCATGTCCACAGGTAGGATCACACTGCTCCTACCACACTCTGCTGCTTTCCCTCTTATGGAAGCATCGTTACATACTCGGCATTAAGGTACCGACCTCGCGACGAGCATCATGTCATCCAGATCTGCCATGGTGGTTTTCTCTCTGTCCTCCACCTCCTGAATCTTTCTCCCTGCTCACCCGAAGGCTAGGTTTGTTTCAGAGTCCAGAAAACAGCACACTTACCCAGCTAGGAGCAAATCCCAGGACTTAGAGTCCTATCAGGAGCACCCCAGGTTTCTGCCCACCTGGGCAGCTCTGGTCATGCCTCCCCTTCCACAGCAGGTATGACGGGATGCCCAAGGCGGGAGTGAGTTTCCATGAGGATCTGCCGGTCCTGCAGAGCTGCGTGTAGAACGATAGCCTGTTCATCTCTCTTTCTGAAGCACTCATCCAACGCTGAGCCACTGAAAAGAGACATTAGCAAGTGGATAAATAAATGCACTCCTGGCCCCAGTCACCTTAGGAGATTTCAGCAGCTAGAGGCTGATTCCTGCTGGAGATGTGCCTCATGCACCAGCATGGCAGGAATGAAACTACCATGCCGGCACATGAAGTCTATGCATCTAGTGTAAGTATGCCCATTCCCACCAGAAGGCAAGTTTCCTTTATGAGGAAAAGAAGTCTAGCCTTAATTTTTCTACTGAGTTTGTCCCCTGGCAAAACCTCCTTGCACGATTCCAGACAAGTGCTTACATAGCACAAGCTGCCCCCCTGTTGGAAAGATAACAGGGTTTAACAGCAGCTTAAACTAGAGAAATTGAAAGGGAGGAAAGCTAGATTTCTTTTTGTCTTGAAACTTCAGATCAAAGAGAATCAACAATGTAGTTTTTCATTAGCGTGTTTTCCACGTTTCATGAACAAACACGAAATCCACGTGTGGCTACAGACAGCCCTTCGCCAATCTTTCTGCCAGCTTGGATTTTTATAAGTTGTTGGAGAGTGTTTGACAAGCAATGTCAAATCATAATCAGGAGACAGGAATGTTTGGCAGCGAGGATGATGCCATTAGAGCTGCAAGAAGGAGGAGGCTGGATGCGAGCTTTAGCTGCAGGGGAAACTCGGGCGGAGAAACACCCTGGGTGATGGTGCAGGCCTGCGGCAAAGGAAAGGTGGGTGGCGATGGCTCCCGAGCTCCTTCTGAGAAAAAGCGATTCCCAGCTCTCTGGGCAGAGCGGCTCCCACTACGCGCACGATGTGATTAGCTATTTCTGATGAAGCCTTTGTGCCATCAGATCCGGACTCCTGTGAGCAGAGGGATGCGCCCTTAGGAAAATTCATAGGAACTTGGAAAAACCAAGCTGCAGTCAGAATCCTCAGTAAAAACTGCAATAAACTCTAGTGAGGGTAAGCAGTGGAAAAAGAAAGAAATCTGGTGAACTTCTTAGTGTTTAGGAAGGCAAGAGTCCTGCAAAGCGAGCTTTTACATAAATATCAGTTCAGTCACCAAAAAAGAGGGAAAGATGGAGAAAAAAGCAGATTAAATACACGTTCTGCATCCAGGAGGAGTTTAATTACCTTGCGAAGGGAAACCGAGTCCATCGCTTTAGGGTTTGTAAGCTTGGAGTTTGGCAATACCCAAAACACACAGCATATTTTTATGCAACGCTCTGAAAACTGTCAACAACACGTGGCTTTCCAGCTGAGCAACCTTTGCAGACCTTGGAAAATGAGGACATCCAGTGGCTGAACGTTATAACTGGGATCTCCATCAAGGAATTGCATCTGTGGCAGAACCATTTATGCCAAATTTCTGCCCTTCACAGCGACCTGAAGTGGGTCGTGTGTGGAGTAAAGGCTTTTACAGAAGCCCTCTGTGCTGGGGTAAATTCCACTGGATGAAAGGCTTGTGATTGTTAACAAACCGAGGCAGTCAGGAATGTTGCTTCACCTTCCTTTCTCTGCTTCCCTGGGATCATAGGCTTATGCTTTTATTTATAATATATTTTTTTTTAAAGTTTCCTGTTTCCAGTGTGGCCTCTAAGTCTCTTGTTCAGTTACAGAGAGTAAACACGGCTGTGAGTTTTAGAAACCCTTAGCACCTCAGCAGTCCCTCTGGAACCAATCAGTCCAGCAAGCATTGCACACCAGGCGTTTAGTAATTTAGCCTCAGATGCACCAGTTTGAATATTTACCCCTAGCTCCTATTACTGTAGTATTCAAAGACCAATTGTAGCAATTTATCACATTTCCAAATGCACATTGTGGGAAAAAAGCCTAAAATATTAATAGATTAAATTCATGCTTTCCTGCCACGAAATTGCAGCAACCAATAACTCAAGAATGTAACATCCCAGAACAAGAATATTGTGCCTTGTATGAACCAAAGCAGAAATGGAATAAAAATCTAGAGAAAAGGGGCCACCGGCGCTTTTGCACATTTACAGGCCGTGATTTCTCCTGGGGAATGGCCATACAATATCACTATCTGCAAAGAGGAATACCTCACCCAGCGTTAGGCATCTAATTTGGCAGCTGGGAACTGCAGAATTGTGCTGAATGCAGTTTCCAAGGCTGGTCAGTAGAAAAACCCTGACGTTCCCCAAAAGTTGACCTGAGCTAATGCTGCTTAGGACTGCAACCACATGCTTCAGAGCAACCCCTTGAAGATTTGTCAAGTAGCCTTTCGTACAATCCACAGCTCTGAACCAGCAAAGCCAAGTCCTGCAAACAGAAGAAATAGGAGCGCCCCAGGCCTTCTCCCATCTCCCATCAATCCTTTTCAGCATGGAGCGCATGGTGCGGGTCCGAGGGCAGAGACTTGTGTGCTCTCCACCTTCTGCTCCCAGGGCTCTTTCCTATCCAGGCTGAGCGTAGCTGCAGTGATTAAGGCTCCCCACCCGGATAGATGTAACCTGCTGCTTGGCTCACTCGGGATGTGAAATTTCATAGCAGTTTAAGCCTAAATTTCATAGAATCATAGAATGGTTCGGGATGGAAGGGACCTTAAAGATCATCTAGTTCCAACGCGTCTGCCCTGGGCAGGGACACCTCCCACTAAACCAGGCTGCTCAAAGCCCCATCAGCCTGGCCTTCAACACATGCTCTCTTCTGCACTTGAACACTTCCAGGGATCTGGACTGTTTGAGCCTAGATCTATGCTCCGTCTCTTGTGCAAGACTAATGCTCACACAGGCACAGTACAGCCAGGTCAGGCAAGCCCGTTCAACTAGAAACCAATCCAGCCATCATTGCATCTGCTCTCTGAACCACTTCAGTTCCCAATTCCACGGGATACAATTTTCACCAGTTGTATGTATTTAGACTCTGAGGCTACACTTTCACTTTACACTTGAACTAGACAGCCAGTGAGGTTAGGCTTATATCACTATGTCAGAAACCGAACCAAACGCCCTCGTGATCAGCAGAAGAGAAGGGGCAGCCTTGAAGCTTCCCAGCATGGCAGTTCTCTCCTGCTTTGCCAGGGCTCTTCCAGCTCAGCACAAGCTCGGCCACCTCTGAGGGCTTCGGGTCACTTCTGGCCATCCTAAGCCACTCTTCAGCCTAAACCTCTCCAGTTGCAAGCTTCTGCTGAAAAAAAATGCTCTCTTCCTTCATGTCCCCTGCCCCAGGCTCTCCTGGTTCATTGGTCACGGCAGCAGGGTAAGATCAAGCTTGCTGATCCTGCGGGAAACAAAACAAGTACGAAAAATACAAAGACAGATGAGGTTTTTTTATTTCATTGCCTTTGAATGCTGAATCAACATACCATATACTACATGAGCACTCGATCTCATTCAAGAAAGAAGGTGGAAATAATTGGTCAGCAGTTTAGGAGTCTATTTTTACCGATTTGGCTCACTGCTACATCAGAAGACTCAGCTTGGTGCAAAGAAGGAGCCAGGAACATACAGCAACAGAGGAAGAGACAGACTGTGGNAAGGTCCCTTCCAACCCTAGGATTCTATGATTCTATGATTCTATGATTGCCTTTGAATGCTGAATCAACATACCATATACTACACGAGCACTCGATCTCATTGAAGAAAGAAGGTGGAAATAATTGGTCAGCAGTTCAGGAGTCTATTTTTACCAATTTGGCTCACTGCTACATCAGAAGACTCAGCTTGGTGCAAAGAAGGAGCCAGGAACATACAGCAACAGAGGAAGAGACAGACTGTGGCAATGCCAGTTTTGAACAGATCCCATTGTGATGTTTTTCACTCAAAGAATTTACAGCTTTATCATTTGGGAATTATATTTAGAGCTCATAAAAAAAACCCCCAAAACTGGTGAACAAAGAGCATGCTGGGCATCCCCACAAACTTACTCTTTTTGAAGGAGAGCTGTAGTTTTCAGGACCTACAGTGAGTTTTTCTTCTCTGGCCTGGGGCTCATGAAGAGCAGAATGAGATACATCGTGGATATCTGCCTGCTTATATTAAAAGCTGCTGTACGCTAGGCAGTATTTGGGGTGGCCGTGCCTGCTGGCTAACCGCACGTAAACTGCCATCTCTCACAGGCTGCAACCTGGAAGCAGAGAGTCATGAGAAATTCAGGTTATTTTTTCCCCATTAATATTGGTGTTCTCTGCCTCGCTAACATCTTGTATCTGTTCTGGACCACTAGGGTCATACCCAGCTACTTAGATGATTTTATTTGATGATATTAAATTGTTTTGGGAACAGATGCTTAAACCCGCGCACTATGCAAAGTCAAGTCAAGGTTCCCATTGGAACCAAATTGCTTGACTTCCCTCTTTCTTCCTCTGCAAAGGCAATTTTAATTACATAAACTTCACAGAGCGGCTTATGAGGAGCCGCTAAATTACAGACAGCAGGCAGGGACAGGTGGGGAAAAGTGGCTGGGAGCTCTGAGAGGTGTTGCAACCTGTGCTGTAACGCAAGAGAATTGGCAAAGCAACCCAGTATCATCAATACCGGGAGCTTCGGGGCTCTTTCCAGCACTCCGGTAAGTTTTTGACGTAGAGCCCTCACCAGCTTGTAAGAACCTCATCCTGAAATTAGAGAGATCTTTTCAATTAGCTTAATCTTATGGCTAGACTGTCCTGGCTTTATACAACCTGTCTGCATTTCATTGAATTCATTATGAACGCTACCACAAAGCATGTACTTATTTCTCTGGAGGCGGCCTCAGATTATATGTTGACAAATTATACATTTACAGATTATATGGTGACAAGCAATTCATCCTTCCGTTCTTTTCACCAGTCCATCAAACACAGACACCCCACCGTACGCAGGCTGAAAACGACAAAACAAGTACATTAGTTCCCTCTCATGTGCCTAATTTGCTTTCAAATGCCTGTTTTCAGATGTGAGGCATAAGGGCAAAAAACATTCTCCTCCTTTCTACCTCAAGTGTAAGGGGAAAAAAAAATTGTGTAAGTAGCATAAGTAAAAAAACAGCAGCAAATACGTATTTTGATTTTTCCAATACTACAAAATTTACCTGGCCATTACTGACAGTACAATCAACCTCAGATGTTTGTGGAGATGACTAAATACTCCCCCCTCCCTCCTGTGTAAGGCATCAAAACTGTTCTTTTCAGCTAAAAATCTTCAAAAAATTATGTAGTACCCATGCCTCATCCTCTGCAGATTAATAAATAAATAAATAAATCCATATTCTCCCTTTTCAACAAGCTAGATGCTACAACACCATCATTTTTCCTGCATCAGCCTGAGCCAGTGATCTGGATCAAACACAGCTGCCTGTAATAAGACAGAAAATATAAGGCAGGGAATTGCGTGCTGTTTCCTGCGGAGGTTTGAAAATGGTGAGACAATGTATACTGTGTTCGGAAGAAATTGATCCATACTTTCACCAGAGTGACTTGCAATTTTGAAGTCCTACTAAATACAGCTATACTGACCATACTGAAAAATAACGGATGTATAACACAGAGCTTTGTTTCTCCAGTTTGGTGATAGTGGATTTTTTTATTGGACTTAATGGACTGTGAATATTGCAAACCGAGCAGTTCGTCTGAGAGGATATTGCCATTCCTGTATTTCTCAAGCTCCAGCATAAATTTTCTAGAATAAATACCAAGCGCTGAACATTAGCACAGATCTAAATGGTTCAGCTTCACAGCTATTGTCCACTGACCGGGTACGGAAACGGTCTTTGCATTTGCCGTGGCCGCTCGTCTGCTGATAGCCATTCTGCTCAAACACAGGCACTACACGGGCATTAATAAAGAGATAGGATCTTGCCCTGGTGCTCAGAAAACAGATTTTGAAGGGATTATCCAACCAATGGAAAATTAGTTTTTCTGAGTTCAATCTGGCATGCCCTCCCCCTCCCATCCACTGCAGCGCTGAGAGTCAACATCTCCGCTCAGATTTATTCCCCAAAGTCTGGGGGATTTCAGGGGATGACTCCTGTTAACATTCCCATAAAGTAAGCATTATCACCGCTGCGTCCTGGCAGCATCAGGTTTCTCCAACTTTCTGAAACACCTATTTTGCCATAAGCGTTGTCTCATGCAAGCAAGAGATCTTTAGATGGTGTTTGCTAACGTAGGGCAGGTAAAAAGAGGATGAGAATAAAGAGCTGATAGCCCCATCAGCTCTTTATACCCCATGAAGAGAAGCAGCAAGCCTCACAGTCTGCACACAAATGTGCTGCGGCATATCTTGAAAGCAGTGTCACTCTCCTTCAACCTTTTGCGCTTAGTTTTCCGTAGAGGGAAGTGGCAGGCCATTAGCAGCACACTGACGAGAATTGCTAACTCACCCCGAATGAAATCTGGAGATTCGCTGCCTGCCGCGGCCGCGCTGCCAGCCACCGGGCTGTACCCCAGGGGAAAATGTGACAAGGCGACGTGTTTTATATACCCCAGATGTAAAACGATGGAGCTCTTGGAAGGCACTCGAGGAAGCCTTACCTCTAGCAAATCTCCCTCTTATTTAATAGGGACAAGAAGTGACATCCGATTAAAGACGCAAGCTCAGACGTTGATCTCTGGGCTTTGTAGGCTGCTACGCAGAGGCCACCAGACCTCCGCACAACTCAGCCACGTGTGGTCTTGTATGGAGATCAGCAGAGCCACTGTGGCTCTGAGGTATCTTGTCTCCACTAGAAAAAATAGCACACGAGGGGGGGGGAACCACACCAAAAAATCCTAAAAAAAACCCACCAAACAAAAACCCAGGCTTTTTAAAAATCTGTCAAAAGGCATCGTAGCCAGAGTTAGGTGAGCAGAGGGCAGCGTGTTTATCAACTCGCTTCAAAACCGGCACAGCCCACTCATCGCGCAAGGCTGTAGGCGGAGCTGCGGATGAGCAATACCCGACAGCAAGGCAGGTTTCGGGTACACAGAAAGCTCCATTTCTTAAAAAGTCCCATTTCCAAACACTGGCATCAAAATTGGACTTTCTAAACCTGAATTTGAAGCATCTGCTTTAGGGGACACAAGCACCTATTTCACACTTAGCGACAAATCGGCAAGTCAAAGCGTGAAGAAAACAAATTTAGCAGGCTGAAAAGTATGAACAAACACTTGAAAAGAGCAGACACATCCTCATTTTTGAGCACGTCGACAGCATCCTGAGTATTTTGGGATGCATTAGCAGGGAACAGCTGCGTCTCTGAAACTAGGAAGCTTTAACTTCCTGCAGGAGTGTGACGAAAAAGAAAAATGTCACTGGAAATACATTTATAAAATTATCCATGATGGGGAATAGGGAATGGTTTCAATGTCAGGACTAAGTTGACATCTCTGAAAATAGGAGAGAAAAGAAAAGCATGTGTGCGCAATCCAAAGAAAAGGCAGAATATACAGTAGGGCATCCTGCAGAGATGTTCCTTCTTACAGACTCACATAGGTTGGGAGGGACCTTTCAGATCATCCAGTCTAACCATCAACCTAACTCTTGCAAAAAACATCACTAAACCACATCTCTAAGCGCTATGTCTACTGATCTTTTAAATACCNTTTCTGCCAGGCAGCTTTCGAGCCACTCCGCCCCGAGCCTGTAGCGCTGCTTGGGGTTGTTGTGACCCAAGTGCAGGACCCGGCACTTGGCTTTTTTGAACCTCATACCATTGGATTTGATCCATCAATCCAGACTGTCCGGATCCCTCTACCTTTCTGCCCTCCAGCAGATCAACACTTCCACCCAACTTGGTGTCATCTGCAAATTTACTGAGGGTGCACTCAGTCTTCTCATCCAGATCATTGATAGATATTAAAGAGAAATGGCCCAAATTCTGAGTCCTGGGGAACAGCACTCGTGACTGGCCACCACCTGGATTTAACTCCATTCACCACCACTCTCTGGGCACGGCCATCCAGCCAGTTTTCAACCCAGCAAAGAGTACTCCCATGCAAGCCATGGCGTTGCATTGCCGTATTGCATCAGGAGCTGGAGGAGGAAGGGTTATGATAACGAGGATAGACAGAAACATTGCAAGAACTGGGCGGACAGAGGAGGTGCTGGGGTAGGGGTAAGGACACAGCATAGGTTAATGAGCCTTTCGTTTTTGAGGAGAGGCTGAAACGCCAGTGGGTTTGGGGGGGAAAAGAGGTAGAACCAAAATCGCCTTACTCGATATTATGGGGTCAGCTGGCAAGGCAAGCAGCTACGTTAGCATTTTGGGTGACAGACTGAAAAAACAGTGTACATTTTTTAATCTCATAGTTGGGGATTAGCCTGATGTTTCTCTGATTTTTAAGGTTGCCCATGCTTGTGGCTTGGCATCTATCTGGAGATAAAAAAACTCAGCTGCATGCCGGCGTGTTCAGAGGAAACGACCCGGACCATAATTTCCATAATTGCCCGAGGGAGCTGCAGAGTCAAACCATACCCAGCTTTGGGAGGAAACAGGGACCTGGTTCTCACAGCCACTTCTTGCAGCACTTGAACCCCTCTGTAAGAACCCCTCCTGGGCCACGGAGCAGCTGCCAGGAAGGATGGTCAAGCAGGACAGCAGCCATGCTTCAAGAAGAGCAGGAGGTGGGATGCACAGCACCCACCTGACTCCTTACCACCCTCAGGACTGCACTCTCACGGTGACACCATTATCTTCCTGATGCCAAAATTCTTGCCAAATTCTGTTTCCTGGAAACCACAGTATAATAACCTTAAAAAAGCCAAATGACTTTAAAATTAGGTAATCAGGACGTACCTGAAAGCATAGAAAGAAAGAGGCACCCCGCCATTGTCTCCCTGAAATAGAAGCTTCCCTTTCCCCTGGTGGGAGCTACAGCAAGGTGGGAGCCAGGTGCTGCTGGGAGGAGGCAGGGAATAATGGATGGGCATCCAGTAGGAGGGTCAGCACACAAACAAAAGCATCTTCTCTCCTATGGGAACAGTAGCGCCATGGGCAATTGTCACTCGGACAACTACAGCAATTCATCCCTGAAAGAAAGGCATTATTTTTAATGTAATTCAACAGATTGTTGTAAATGATGGATAAGAGAAGTCTCCTGTTGCAGAGCAAGGAATAAAAGACTGGTAGAAAGAATGGTTGTCTTGTCCCCTACAAGCCTAGGATCTCAGTGTGTTTTAACTACCAAGAACTAAGCAGCATGTAAACCACTATGCTAGTCAGAGCAGCACCAAAAACATAGTCTGTCACAGCCTTGTTTTTCCCTAAATCCTCAGAAAAAATCCTTTCTGTGCTCTAAGTGTCATAATTTTGAGAAAATTATACTGTGTTTTCAATGTTTAACACTGACTTATATGCAAAATATAGCTCAGTCTTACTCAAACAACCGAGACAAATGCTTCATACATTATGCAGGCGTTCTTCCACAAAACTCTTGATACAGATTATAGAGAATCAAGATATGCTGTCATCTTAGTGGTGAAAGTTTTGATAACACAGAATGATTAAGTAACTTCATAGTAGAAGTACCCACTCTGAGGTTTTCTTGAGGAAAGTCTTCCCTAAGGCTGTCTTCTCAGCCAAAGTGATTTGAGCCCTCCAGTAACGAAAAACGTATTGCTGTACCCAACATCAGAGGAAACACAGGTACAGCTTAGTGGAGCTCTCCCAATCAGGAGACTTCCAGAAGAGACATTTAGTAGAGACCGGGGACAATTCCCTTCGTAGGCACCAGTACCTTTCTGAGAACATAAAATTTTAACATCTTCGATGGATCATTAAGAACCTATTAGAATAAAGCAATGTCTTGGCATTTTCAGTTTCTGTCTTTTAGAAAAGTACTCTCCAAACAGTCACTGGAAAAATAGGTTTCAGAAAATATGCATTTCCCTGGTTCATTAGGCCTGAAGAGTAGATGCAGAAGCCCAAGCAGCACCATAAGCCATATTTCCGCATGTACTGCTCCCCTCCTTAAAGCACTGAATCATTTTTGTTATGACAATGGAGGTGAGGGAGTCTGTCAGCCTCCTTACGATGCAATTCCCCCTTACCAAAGGAAGGAATTTGAAATAATGCCAGGATTAATCAGCTGTTGATCAAGATCCAGATCATAACAAAACCTTGCGGGACAGGGCAGAGAGCGCCTTGTTGTAGCGAGGTCCCCGATACATTGATTTTGCGTTTTCAGAGCCACATGGAGTATTCTTCTCTTCCCTGTAAAGGTAGAGAGATCGGTACCTCTGCTCAGGGTCTGTGGTGTTCATCCCCCAGCTGCAGAATCAAACTCAGGTCTCAGGCTTCCTAGAAACCTGGAGAAGCTGCTTTGTGCATAAGCCTTTGGGGCTTCTCTACAACCTTTCCTTCCCTCCGTGCCTTTCTAAATGCCTAAGCCCAGAACTCAGCTGTCAGCACCACTCCAGCATGATGCGAATGCTTTGAAAAGTCACACTTAAATGCACCACTTTAGTGTTTATCTAAATTTCAGACAGACTAATTAACTTTCAGGCTGAGAGGTCTGAAAGCACTGAAAAGCACATCAACACAGGTAACTGTGGGAAAAATGGGTTTTGCAGAGAGCTGGATACAGCACATCCGTGGGAGAGAAACACTAAGAACTCCCTGACCGTTGTGAAGTAGGGAAAGCGCCTTGTCTGGTGAAAGAAACTTATGAAATACAGGGAGCAAGGTGGCAGGAGGACAAAGGCTCCAACTTTTTTTTTCCCCCTCCTCAGAGAGGTCAGCATCTTGGAAAGGGGGAATATTGCTTCCCAGTCAGGTCTCAGCAGCTTTCTCCCCTCCTTCAGCAGACTCCTTCCTTCTTCCATAGGCAAGCAGCAGCTCGCTCCTCTTCGTTTCTGCCTGAGCAGCTTATTTCCCTGCTTCCGCAGGCTCCAGCAAGCAGCATCCCTTCTTCTGCAGCCTCAACACTTCCGTAAACATTAAGGAAGAGGGCCTGGAGAAGTGGTAAAAAGCTTTGTCTACTGCCTGGATACCCACTCACAGTTCTGTAGGAGGACAGCTATGTAAGATTTTTCCAGAGCTGTTCAGGCCTCTCCCTGAGCGAGTGCCATTTTTAGGTCTGTCACCAGGGATAAGACGAGGCAACTTCTCTGTAAACAGAGCTCACAAAACATACGCCGCTAAAGGCTTCCACCAGCACTTCCCACAGTACGCAGGTACAAAGATGACATTCATGACTTTGTAGTTTCACATAAATCAGGGATTTTAAAGTCTTGGGGAAAAAAGGAAAAAAAAAAACCACACAAAACACCCAACCTTCTGCACTATCTTGACCTGAATAGTTTCTTCTGCTGAACCTAAGAGAGACACTTGGATTCTGAAACTAGATTTCTATGCCTTAAAATATCTGGTAATTTCCTGAATATTTGATGCTTCACTTCTGAAAAACTATGACAGCCTCATCATGTATTTAATTCTACAATCTTGGCAATTTCAAGCTCTATTTTTAGTATTTTTGTCTAGGGCCACATGGGTGAGGAAGGTGAGGAGGGTTAAATGCACAGGACCAATAGACCTCAGATTCCAGGATGGAATCTATCTTTACAGGAAGGGCAGAGGAGGAAAACAATACAAATAAAAACATCAGGTAACCCTCACTGGTTGTTTTGGTTTTGTTTTGTTGGTGTTTTTCCACAAAGAAAGTCTAGGAACGTCATCTTACTCATCAATCCATCAACATTTTTCACCACACTAAACCCTGGCACAAACATTTTCCTGAGCTTTCAGATGGCAAGTCTGAGATTTACACTGTGTGAGGGGATTTCTCTTCTCTCTGCCGAGATTATCCCATGGCTACCAGAAATCCCCAGGGTACCAGACAGCCAACAGCACCATGCACAGAGCTGCAACATCCTCCCTGCTGACAGCGATCCCAGTTGTGCCTTGCTTTGGAACAGCAACAACTGACAACAGTATGCACAGGGCAGTTCACGGAGGTCTCCGTATTCTTCCAGAAGGATCATGCCAAACCCTAAACCCCTTCCTGGCTTTGGCCCAGGACTTAACCTAGCATTTGAATGCCTACATGGCCCCTGAGAAGAGTTTAGCTCCAGGAACCTCATATGCCTTCTGAAGAGGGTCTCATAAGACCCAACACATCACTTCAAACTGTGTTTTCTCCTCCTGCCACAAGGACTGTTTAAATGGCAAGATCATCCATCCTTTTTTTTTTTTTTNCCCCTTCTTTTTTTTTTTTTTTTTTTTTTTTTTAAGTGGAACAGCAGTCAGGCCCAGCTTTCTTCTTGGGTTCAACCACTAACAGGATGGAAAACATTCCCAAATGCTACGAAACAAACACTGGCAGGAAGTGGAAAGTGGTTTCTTTGCAAGAAATGGACAGTTCAAGGAGAAAATAAATATTACTCATTTGTGGTCTTCTCCATAACAGCAGGGTTTTCCTTTTGTGACCATATTTTTCTCCCGTTACTGATTTGAATTGCTGGAAACTGCTCATCACCTGTAGGGAAAAAACATTGTGGTGCTGGGATGAGATACTCCAGAGATACTGCAGGAAGACTAGGAGCTGCAGCATGTTTCCAAGGAAGAGAAGGCCATCATGCACTCATGATGTTTAGACTGTCTGTGAAAATAGCCACTTCTCTGAGAAGGATCACAGGTCTCCTCCTCCAAGCTGTCCTGAGCACCAGGGAGCTCAGAGCCAGTAAGCTAGAACACAGAACAGGTCCAAAGCACAATGGGAGGATACAGGATTTACCAGGAAGAGGGATGTGTCAACCAGCCCAGGGAGTATAAAACAAAAGCAACCAAAAGTCTTTCCATGCATCCACCAGAAGGAAACTGATTTCCCTCAGGTCAGTATTTTCCAGTATCACGTACTGTTAGGTATGCCAGATGGCAAGAACACACAGGCCTAGCAAGAAATCGTCTTTACTGGAGTAACTACATACAGGGATGGAAGGCAGGAGACTGCAGAAGCACCTACACTAATGTTCTAGTTCAGATTAAAAGGGTATGCTTTTGAATTAAGCTTTGAATTTACCTCCACATATGCTTTGAATCACGTCATGAAGCAGTGTGAAACCACAAAACCAGCACTTCTCACAAATGAGCTGGGAGGTGAATTTCCAGAGCACCCCTAACACACTGCAGCCTCAGCTGGGCATTCAGTCCATGGGAACAGACCACAGCACATCCGAAGCGAAAGCAAAACCCTAGCCTCAAGCGTGCGTAACCCCAACTACTTTATTGTAGAGAGATTTACTC
Source organism: Rhinoptilus africanus (assembly GCA_013400135.1). Classification (NCBI taxonomy): domain Eukaryota; kingdom Metazoa; phylum Chordata; class Aves; order Charadriiformes; family Glareolidae; genus Rhinoptilus; species Rhinoptilus africanus. The sequence continues at coordinate 116,005 of VXBO01008913.1, forward strand.
GTCTACAGTATTTTCTAAGGTAGAAATTGTCAGGAAAGCAATCTGATCCATGGGTGCCCTCTGCATATCTCTTACCAGAGATACATCTACCGCCTTTGAAGTGAGAGAAAGCAAGAAGAGGAAAATGAAAGCCACTTAATCTTGAAGTCAAATTTGCCTTCCACACAGCTCTGCCATCACTGTCAAGGACAGGATAAGAGTTATCTCCTACTTAACTAGCAATGCAAGGCTATAGTTAAAACTACTATTTATCCTTCAGTCTCCAAAGGGCACACTCCTATCATCTTATAGCTGCTCTGAATGGTGACAGCTGCATTCTCGAATGCCAGAGTCCAACAGAAGGCTTAGTTATGGCTTTGTCTTCTCTCACATAAAGGATATCATCAAAAACTACAGCAAAAAGTGATTTATCAAAAAACAGAATTCTTGAACAATTCACACTACACTTGATCCAAACCTCCAGCTGAATTAACTTCCACCAACAACTGATTAGCAACTATATAATGACCAGAGCTGTTTGATGGACAAAGGGTGGTACACTGGCCATTCAGACAGGTTTAAATCCTAATATCTCCTCCCAGAAACATTCTTTACAGACACGTGTGGCAGACACTGCACTACCTCTCCTAATAGTCAATGCTTGTTTTGATCCCAGAGACAGAGAAAGCTCCCCACAGAGTTTCCAGGTCAACACACCTGTTTTCATCTTTTATTCTTCTCAGCGCAAGTATAACGCACAGAGAAAAAACACAACAGTGTAGCACACCTGCTGACTTCAAATCCCTCCATAAATAGAGCATTTGCCCAAGCTGTTATGTACGGGCAACTACGTTATCTGACTGCAAAAGCCATTTTTAGTAGCTGTATTTTTGTCATCTACCCGAAAATTTATAGGATGGGGATGAAATTCACACATAATGTGTCTTGAGTAAGAGACAGCAACTGGTTTCACGACCTTACCATCATCCTGTGCTTCAGGAGTAGTTCTAAAATGCCAAATCCTACAGAAGTACAAAGGAAGAAACAAGATGCAGCTACTGAGCGAAGCCTATAGAAAAAATCCCTCCATTTGTAAGCCATGCCTTCAAGGCAAAAAATCAGTCTTACAATTCACACAAGTGAAGTGGTTTAGATGAAGCAACTACAAAGAAGTATCTCATTTTAAAAGCAAACCCATTCATAGACCAGCCCCAAACGGCAGCAGTCCCCAACTCTTGAAAGGACAGCTATTCAAGACCAAATAGCTTTTTCACTTTGAACACAAAAGGTTGTGAGATTGGCCTCTTCATGACAGGCGGAAAGCAGCAGATCAGAGTATAGTGCAAGCTTTCTCTCCTCTCCAGACTTAAACGAGTCCTACAGGACGACCACAGCATCAAACTAATGACATTCTTGGTTTCCCTCCCTTCTGCTTGTTCCCAAAATATTATCTTCCACACAAGCACTTAATGCTTTTAAACGGTACCACACAACAGGTCTGGCTTTAATTATTGTACTAAAAGCGTCCCAACTAGATGGGGCTCCTGAATAACACATGATTTTTCAGTAATTCACCCTCATGGCCTGCCCTGGCAGTATATAAATTCTTCTTTTAAAAAGCAATTTAAATTTAACTATTGTCTTCTCCTACCTCTCCTTTAAAGGTTCATTCCTGAAGTCAAGCAAAAGAACTGAAAAGCATGTGGTGTCTTGAGTAAGGATATTAGCCCAGTTACAACAGATCAGAAGTTGAACTCCAGAACCGCCTCATAAAACAGTCTTCTGTTTCCGGAAGAGTTAGAACTAAAATACAACCAAATCCCATTTTTATTAAAAGAAAAATATAAAAGTCTCCCTAGGAAAACCTTCAGTGAAACAAATACACTAAGTTTCCAAAATACTTCTGTGCAAGAGATGTCAAGACCTCTTAGCAATTGTATCTAAGTCCACCTGGTGGCCATTTCTACAAGATAACTTTAACCTTGGCAAAAATATACCCACAGCTTAAGTGCTTCCATTAAAAGCTTATGCAAATGTGTACATAAACTGATGAAGACAGTATCTATAAGTGTCCATATAAACTGATTTGTCATTAGCATGTCCTGACCTTATTTCAATTCAGTTTTCCTCATTCATGAATAAGAAAGCAGCAGCATGAAAGGACTCAGATGTTTCAATTTTTATTGCAAATCATTTGCCCCTGCAACATTTCATAACTATTTTAACTAAGGCAAATTGAAGAATGTTTACATTAACATTACTTTCATTAGCTGTAGCACGATACACAAATAGTCACATAAGCTTCAAATATGCAGTCTCATTTTATCGTCGTCCAGCTCTACTCTTCAAGGCTTTCAAAGTTTTCCTCATGATTGGTGCAATTTCTTCAATAACAAAAAAAAAAAGACTAGTTAGGATTACAGCTGTGAGTGACTTAAAATGGTATTAGCATAATATTAAGCATATATTAATAGACAGCAATTTAAAACTATTTTCTTGTTAATCTTAGGAAATTCCATTTACTTTTGGTAGGCTTCTTTCCATCCTGAGTCATTATGCTTGAGCTACAGCTTCCACTGTTGCTAGCAGGGGTGGGATTTGGTGATGTGTTATTTCTATCTCTGCTTTCTGCAATTCTTGATCTTTAAAAAAAAAAAGGGGAAATAAGAAAAAAGTTAGCATTTGATATCAAACTACTATTTGGTCTGGCTCATTTTGGAAAAAAAAAAAAAACCTGATCACATACATTTAAGACTTCATAAATTTAAAAATCATAGGATAATTCAGGTCAGAAGGGATCTCATGTGGTCATCTAGTGCATTTTCATTCTTGAACAGATTTTTTCCATTTCTTAGATTTGATGCATCTTATTTGCCTTTAAAATTAAATGATCAGAATTTGGGGCAGATCAAAATGTTTAGCAATACCATTGTGATTCATAGTGCTCCACGCTCTAGTTTGCTCTTTGCGTTTATTTTCTTCTTTGAGCACAGCTGAACCATTAACTATCTCTGACAGAAAAGGAGGACAAATTTACACAAGCTTTCCTGATTTTTTTTTTTTTCGAAGTAGGAATGTCTAGCAAAAGGCACAGTAACTAACACTAAATATCAGTTTGGAATCTTCAATCAACATGACAAGTACTGAGGCAGACACAGATATAGAGCCAATGACTACTGCTAAAGATAGTTAAATCAACACAGCATAATAGTGTCAGCATGATGTCACCAAACTGGGCAGCCCTGTATGCCTCTGAGCCATTCACTGACGCCTGCTGACAGTTACTGTACACCACTGCACGCTGAACTGCAAACCGCGGCCTGCTGGGGCTCTGCACGACTGCCACAGCACCTTTTCAGCTCCTGCAATACCAGCTTCTTAAGTGAAGACTCCAGCTGTACAAATTCTACAGCCTGCAAAACCAGCAGGCTTTCAGAGGACATGGTCAAAGCAATGAAGTCAAACTCATCGCACCTAAACAAGCTCTTGTTTCTTGAGAAGACAAAGCAACGACCCTCTTACAGCTTGTTTCACACGACAACAGTTCTTCCAAATTTAGCATGCCTGAGGAAAAGAAACATGCAGGCTTTGAGTATATCACTCAGCTACTGGTCCAGAGATAACTGGAGCAGAAAGGACATTTACACTAACATACTTGAAGCACCGAAACTGGAAGGCTGGTCTGTCACAATACGGATACAACCTCCCACAGTACAACTGAAAGCAAAAGCCTAATGTGAAATGCCTTAAGCTACTGCCTTGGTGTGGGGCTATCTTTCCATTGAAAACAGCAATGGTATGGAAAGCAGATTCCCAATTTCATTAGCTAAATGTGCAGCTAAAAACATCGTATCTGGTGTAAACACTGATTTTAAGAAATTCCTACATCCAGGCTGTCATTCCTACCCCATACCACCACCATCCTGAGCAGTACATCAAGACTGCTCCACTAAATCAGGCTTCTGAAATTCACAGAAAACACGCTTTCCCATGGTTTTGATACAAAACTCCAGCTGAATTAAACTTCCACCACCAACTGATTATCAACTATATTATGACCAGAGCTGACACCCTCACCCTCCGGTAAGCCCAGGTCAGTTCAGTTATCTAATTTCATGTGCCTAAGACCAAACAGTTACTCAGTACAACTGCAGGCACTGCAGCATCATAACAGAAACAACTTAAAGTGACTCTCCTGACAAGTCCAACTGTACAAAGCCAGTCTTGCATCACACTTGCAACAGCTTATGTTTTTGTCGTCCCTATCTGTCAGTACCCACTCACATATTTGTCAACCTGCATAACTGTTCCTTAATTCAGATTAACAAAAGATGTTCCACTTGCCACTCCCCCAAAGGGATAATTTTGAGAGAGCAAGTTGAAAAGCAGTTATGCCAACATGGGAATAACCACAGGCAATGGAGACAAGGGAGGGCACCATGCTCACCAAGGCCACAGCAGAGCGAGTGACCACGGCTTAACATACCCACATTCAGGCAGTATGAATATTCTCCATAGCTTTTACAGTCCAGCTGCTGGCACACGGACTCATCAACCCATGGTGTGCTTCTAAATCAAACTGCTGACCTTTCTTTCAGACAAGAACAGATATTCAAACAGTAAGAGACAGCATGTCTGTCTCTGCATAGTTGAGAAGGGAAGAAGAGGTAGAAGCTGCTGCTACAGCTGGTTTATCTCCCTGTTGTAGCCGTCCTCTTGGATACAAGAGGGTTCATTAGGCCGGCAGGAACAGTAGGGCAAACATCACATCTCAGCTTTGGTTCTCATGGCTGTTGAACTACTCCAAACTAAGATGTCACAAAGAAAATTTGGCTTTGTGCTCTACAAAGGAAGCGTTTGTGGAATCCCAGTTTTCTGTTCCTCTAGTGATTAGTGTTGGCTACTACTACAGACTGTTCCAGACACCCTGTTAAGATGCCAAAGCAGAAACCCACTATGAAGAGTATTAAAAGTTGCCGAGATTCACTCTGGTCAGCTGTATCACTCTAGACAGCTGACTGGGATTTTATGAAAGCAGGAGAGCATGTGAGGGCACTAGGCTGGTTTATAAACACGAAACATCAACACTGGAATCTCCCCAGGACGTCAAGTGGCATTAGTGTAATCTGGAGAAAAACAGCAGCATCCACTCACTCTCCAGCTGGGAGGGCGAATTCATCGCTGGCACTTTGGAGAAATGTGCAATGACAATGCATATGGGACAGAGGACCATGCAAGACTTAAAAGGCAAGTTTGTTTCTAGCCACTGGCTACTTAAAAAAGGAAAGTAAGGAGAGAGCTATTTATAACTTCAAAAATATTTTGTAAGCAAGCTTTTGTACTGACAAAGACATCTAAACTCAAATTAAAAGCACAGTACAGAACACTTACTTGCACTTTTCTATGGGATGAAGTTGGGTGACAGGTCCTGCTGTCCCATGGATTTCTTGCTGTCGGCGAATGTTCCTGGGTGGTTTTGCTGCACTGGTCACATAAGCCATTTTTACTTGCCTGCCTAACACAGAAGCAAGGAGCAGGGGAAATGTAACTTTTTTGTTTGCCCATTATGTTCAAAGCTCAGTTGATAATACGGTTGTGTGGCAATTTCTAGGTTTAAATTGGGAAAAAATAATCCAGAAAAGCAGAATCTGGTAGCAAAGTAGTAACTGAATCATGGCAAATCATACACAGACTGCGTACAGTATTTCTTCATATTAATTTCAGTATTTGTAGTTATGTTTATACTCTTTGTGTTGTTACTTAGAATCCTCAGTCTAACCAGTACGGTAAGATTTGTGTACTGTATGCTGCAAGTATTATTCATTAATGTATTGGATTAATGCATGCATTTATTTTTTGAGCAACTTGTACATTAAAAGTGTTCTTTCTCGATGACTTCTAGAGGTACAGCATTACTGCTCAGTGCAAACTAATCACTAAACCCTACATATTAAGTGTCAAGAATAGTAGAAGAGACTGGATTTTGCAAGTGGAAAAGCTAGCCACAGATTTTTACCTTTTGGTTTCTCAGACTGAGCTGAAATAATATTTTTTGTAAGCATCTTCAGTTTTTCCTCTCTCTGATTAAACAGCCTTAAGTACATTTCACGCCAAGACTCATATTCCAGAGGGCTCTCATTTTTAAAATCTCTCTGGCAGTGTTTCTTCCACAAGTGGTCAGACTCTTCTGTAAATGTCTAATTTGAACACAAGGTATCTTTAATTTAAGATTTTGAAATAACATTTTCAAGAGTGCCTGTTAGCTTAGCCTGTAGACAAAGCCCAACTCCCTGGTGGAAAAATGTGCAGGACAAATCCCACTACAGAGGTACCCCCAACGCATAGTGTGACAACACTGAGTTCAGTCTAGAAATCGCGTAGCTTCAAGTAGCAGAGCTCTGTATTTGAGTTAGTGAGCCACGCTTACAGGCTAGACTTGTACTTCCAGCACCAGCTCAGACCACACCAGCTCCCAACTTTAGGCACGCGGACAAGTGGCCAACATGCACTACGAAGTGCTAAACACTTAGAACCTTGATGTCCAAATGCATCACGGATCTAAAGTCCTAACAGCGTCGATAAGAAATCTATCACACATGCGATCTCACCCGATACTTGCCGATTGGGATGCTTTGCAGCCCGAACAGTTTGTGACTTGAAAACAGTTGGTTCCATTATGACTTTCCCAGCTACTTCATTAGTAAATACTGTGGCTTTTTTTTTTCCCCGCCTTATTTTTAGAAACAGAAATACTTTTTTAACCCCCAATGGCTTTCACTTAGTCATCAGTAATAATTCTCTCAAATGCTTTACATCTTGACACTTGACAAAGGGAGGCTTGGTAGTGACAGCTGAGGTCAAAGAAATAAGTACGCAAGACAGAAAACCAGTGTAAGCCGTGGAGAGTTTTTATCAAAAAGGGTGCAAGGAAGGCAGAAACAGATGCCTCACGTCCTCCGTGGTTGCCTGAATTTAACAAGGCAGAAATTACCGGATTACATTCCTCTATTCGAAACAACTGCTCTGGGGTGCAACGTGTTAGCACAGGCTCAAGAATTTCAAAGGGCACACCTCCTACTTCATGTAGTGCTACAAAAGAGGACAGTACTTTAAGCATCTCATTTATTTTGCTCAGCAGGTAAGACCACTCACCAAACAGTTTAAAAATAAAAAATGCAAGTTAGTTTTAGCCAACACTAACAGAATACATGTTTTGAAGTCAGACTGTGAAAACATTTAGAAGTTAGCAGTTCCATCCTGACTGGCAATTATATCTGAAGATGGAGAAAGCATCTTTGAATAGCTATTGCCCCATCTTTACCGATATGCATCACTCCCCTCTCTGCCTAGGCAAGGGAATAAACAATTTCTTGATCACTCATTCTAATTTATGCAAACAAACATCTTGCAGGGGAAAAAAGTCAGCAGGTATTTTGGCCTATAATTTATAGGGCATTACATTTTAACTAAAATTGGAACTTTATAAAAAATGTAAGCTTTCAAAACAAAACTACATTTTATCACGGCCATAAATTTATTTTTTTAAAAAAAAGTGCCTTTCAACCTGCTCTGAGTCACCGTTTGTAGGGAGGGAAAATATCTTTTAGTAGGCCAGTTGTTTGCATGGACAGGAAAAAAAGAAATCTAATACGCTTTAGGCACAGACTGCTACAGATCCCTTAAAGTACTCACAATCAATATTATTTTGAAGCACACGGATGCACTGCTCATACAGCGTAAGCATCTTTGAAAGACAGGCTGTTTTAGAGCCAGAGTAAACTTGCATTTTAGAGTTCAGTCGCCGTCCTGTGAACTGACTAGTCTCACTGACTTGCTGGGGTGCTTCTACAGCAGGTGCTAGGAAATCTGCAAACAAAACAATCAGGCAGGGTTTCCTTTACCTCATGACATTTCACAATGCTTTAAACATTCAGCTTTGAGGAAAACACAGCTGGTAGGACACATGTATATTCATTTTTCTTGAAACACAAGGTTACTGCATTATGGTTTGGGCTCCTTACACATCTCATGTTACAGAAGCCCATCCATCATTAGCATTGTATATTGCAAGTGAGCTGAACCAACTCAAATCAGCCTTGCATTATTTAGCTCAGGTCTACGTGAGCTGTATTCACAGCTAGATTACTCCATTACACATTATTGATCTTCCTGAGCTATCCTGGAGTAGCCAGAAGCTGCAATACCGGTGAAGTTTCAAGACCAAAGCGATACGAAACCACTGAAACCTCACCAAAGCTGGTAGGGGAACAACTGGCACTTTGTGTCACCTACTTATAAAGATGCTAACAAGTTCCTACGCCAAAGCTAGACCTAGTGCTTCCTAAGATAATTTCCACTAAGGCTTTGCCAGGAGTAAAGAGAAATGGAGCCTGTAGAAATACTACCCAATCTGTGTCTTCTCCACATCTGTGGTAGCCTTCCACAGTATTTCTCTACTCAGCAAGCCGTAAGAAGGAAGCCTTTATAATTCCCTTCAACTTCAATGTGATTCCTACAGATGAGAAAGTGGAGGTGGGGCATTTCTTTGCCATGGACAGATGAGCTGATATAGTTTATTAGGAAAGGGCATAAAGACATCTCTACACAGAGCTGTAAAAACCTGCACTATTCAACATTTATCAGTCCTGCATACTACTTACCTCTAAATTCAGCAGCATATGAGGGAGATGAGATTGAGATGCCTGTCAGAAATTTAGGCAGTGGAGTATTAAGAAGATCTTGGAGAGATGCCACCTTGGCCTGTGCAGAGTCAAGGAAACATTGCTTCAACATTACAAATTTGGGTTTACTCAGGCTTAAAATAAGCTACAAAAAAAGCCCCTTAAGCAAATCTCAAAGTTAACTAGGCTAACTAGAATTATTTCTTTTCTGCACTAAAATTTACCCACTGGATTACTTTACAGCGTACCCTTTCATACTCCATTTATCAAGACTACATCACAAAAGGAACTCAGCTGGATATCTGCAATCAGTGCATAAAAAGAGATTAAAGAACATAGTAGATGTGTTCAGCTAACAGACTTTCAGATAAACCATTATTAAGGTTAGAGGCATGCAGTGAATGAGACAAAACTGCAAGAACACAAAAACACAATTACATGTTTAAAGGCAAACTAAATGCCACCCTGAAAGACAAGAAAGAGCTTTATACCTGGTCCTATCAAGTCTCCTATACTGTGCTGGATAAGCCATTTAGCATAAAATTTTCACAGATAACCCCTTGACAAGGGATTTAAACATGCAGCAGTCTGGTAAGTACAGTTCCCTACAAACGCTTGGCGTTTTGTGCAACATCTAAATTGGGTATTGGGTGTCCTCCAATTGTAAATCAGGTGCTTATAGCCCAAAGCTTCCATCTCCCTGAACTTCATTTCAGTATGTTTAATAACTTTTCACAACTGCTTGAACATCCAAGAATTTTTCCTCAAACAGTTCATGCTAGAGTATCACACACAAGACTCTACATTACTATTTCTCCATTTGGGACAGAACATACTACATTCAGAGTGCCGATCTTCCACAATAAATAAAGCCTTCACAGAGCTTTCACATCACAGTAAAGATAGAAGACCAAAGAGACCTCCAATTCCCAGTGCACATAACGGCTTCATTTAAAGGTCTAATTAATACAGGTTTTAGATCTTCCTTGGCTCAGAAGAGCTACTTAAGCTTCTTCGCTTCCAGGGACTAGGATAGTTCAGATTACAAATATGTTTAAACTACTTTTATATGCAATACTGTGGTTTATTTCAATGCATTAGAAGACGAAAGTTTAGGTCCACTGCAGATCTTAACATTCACTATTAAAGAACCACAGCATCTGACAAAATGACTATGCTATATACAACCAGCTGCTGCAGTCACAAACCAGGCTGGTCAAGAACAGAAGAGGCAGTCTTTCCAAAGGTAAGTACTTTTACTTTGTGGGTAAAAAGCAGATTAGCTGATAGGTATCAAAGACCTTTGCCATATTGGAAATAATCCTAAAAATACAAGACAAGTTGATTGCAGGGACATGGTTTAGTGGTCGTTTTGGCAGTGTTCGGTTGATGGTTGGACTCAATCTTAAAGGTGCCTGCCAACCTAGACAATTCTATGCAAAAAGCAATCATTTTTTTGCCTCTGTTATTGCAATTATCGGCAATTGCAATGCAGATGATATGTCAGGGCCATGAAATCTATTACTTAAATACAGCTGAATTCCACTGAAAATAGAGTCCAAAGCACTTATTTGTCTGCAGTTTATTCGCTATTATGTCAACCATGCAGTGGTTTACCTTTTTATTGGGAGTTTCTGATCGATCATTCTCACTTTTTTTTTCATCTTCCTCTCCCTCTTTTTTATAAGAAAATTTTGAAGTCTTTTGTGGCAACGAGCTGTTCTGTTCACTGCACTTCTTTGTCCGTTCACCTGTAGAACACGCCTTCCTCTTTCTTTTTTTGGTAACCTGATCATAATTAAGGTAAGATTCAAAAGACATAGTAGGGGGCTCAAATTCCTCCTCGCTAGATAATTCCGCTTTGGTTTTTATGACAAGTTTTTGGTTTGGTTTCTTCACATGCTTAGGATTTCTCTGTTTGGAAGTATCCTTACTAGGCTTTTCCTTCAGGGATGGTAAGTCTTTATTGGCTGCAGAGGAACACTGCTTTTCTGAAACTTTCTTGCTGTCTGTGGTAGTTCTCTCTTTGAAGTCACTTTCTTTAGCTTGAGGACCGTTACAGTGGGAATCACGCTTAGAACTGCTACTCCGTTCTTTATTATCACATTCTTTTTGAGACTCAGGATGTCTACTTTGGTGGGTCTTTTCACTACAAGTACGCTGCTTATTCAACTTTTTCGAAATGGGAGCGCTATTGGAGGCCAGGACAGATGCTTTGGACTTCTGTGAAGGCTTAACCTCCTTGGAAACAGAAGGTTTTGTCTCATCTTTTTCAGTATTTTGTTTTCTTCCCCTGTGACCACTGCAACATTAAAAAATAAATAAAATAATCACATCCCATGCTGCATCTGATGCTAAATTCTTGAATAATCATTCTTTTTACCTATATTAGTAAAATTAAAAGCATTGAATCACACCATGTGTCATAATTTTACAAGACAGAACTGTGCTCTTATTCTTCCATTAATAGTACAGAATCCCAGAGAAGAAGCCCTTGGGTCCAGTGCTGCTAAATACTGAAACAAGAACTGAGAAGATGACAAGTGGGGAGTAGGAACACAACCATCACTAGGAAAACATGCCTGATACAGTACTGTTCACTTAGAATGTGCTGGATCACTTTTTTTTTTTTAAACAGTCTTCCCTGCATGCTTTATAACATAGACCTGGTACTTGAAATAATTATGAAACAGAGAATTTATGGCATGCTCTGTAGGTGATACAGGTCAGTCTTTTTACTTTGCTTATCATGGGTTCTGGCATTTCACCTTCTCATTGTTTGAACAACTTCAGATTTAAAATAGACTATTTAGTCAATCTAGAACTTTGGCTTTCTCAGCTCAACCTGTCAGAGGTCCGCAAAACATCTAAAGCACAGTTAGCCTGGCCTTGGCAGTGGTGGCTGCTCTATTCTGAGAAGTCACATCACCTCAGCATGACTCCTCCAATATTGGAAGCCCCTCTCAGTCCACAAGAACGTTATAGGAAAGTCCTCTATACAACCAAAAATCACTGGAGAGCTGCCTCATTCATTATTAAACTGTCTTTATCTCAATGCATAGGGTGGGGGGTGGGGGTGTCCCCCTTTACCTTTCCTCTCCTTTTCTCCCTACACTTCTGGGGGGAAAGGGGAGAACCACACAAATGGCTGCACAGTCCTTGCTGCCAGCTGGGGTTAAGCCACCACCTCTGGGAAGAAAGAGCAAGCTTCCCACTTCCCTGAAGAAGTGCAGAGCAAGTGCCCATCACTGGCTTAGCCCTGCTTGCATCAGCTGGGTTTCAAGAACTTGCACCAGTAAGAAAAAAAAAAAAGCAGTTGAAGTCTAGTGCTGCCTCACTACTTAACTGATACTGGTTGCTCTGATTTGTTTTCTAGTACTTTACACAAGACTGTCCTGGTTTCAGCTAGAAGAGAGTTAATTTTATTTCTACTGGTTGCTGTTTTTCAGATTTGATATGAAAGGAATGTCAGCAATGCATATTGTTTTAGTTGTTGCCAGATGGTGTTTATGTTTTTCAAGGACTTTAAGCTTCCCACAGAAGCTATGAAGGAGCATACACAGGAGTACGGAATGGCTAATGGAATATTCCGTACATAGATGTCATGCTCAGTATATAAATGGGATCAGCCAGGCAGCAGGTACTTGTGACCACTGCTTGGGATGGTGCCAATTCACCAATTTACTGGGTGGCGAGAATGACTTGTGTCTTGTTTATTCTTTTACCATTTTCATTATTATTGCTGTTTTTCTTGTCTGATATTGNGCCACCACCTCTGGGAAGAAAGAGCAAGCTTCCCACTTCCCCGAAGAAGTGCAGAGCAACTGCCCATCATTGGCTTAGCCCTGCTTGCATCAGCTGGGTTTCAAGAACTTGCACCAGTAAGAAAAAAAAAAAAGCAGTTGAAGTCTAGTGCTGCCTCACTACTTAACTGATACTGGTTGCTCTGATTTGTTTTCTAGTACTTTATACAAGACTGTCCTGGTTTCAGCTAGGAGAGAGTTAATTTTATTTCTACTGGTTGCTGTTTTTCAGATTTGATATGAAAGGAATGTCAGCAATGCATATTGTTTTAGTTGTTGCCAGATGGTGTTTATGTTTTTCAAGGACTTTAAGCTTCCCACAGAAGCTATGAAGGAGCATACACAGGAGTACGGAATGGCTAATGGAATATTCCGTACATAGATGTCATGCTCAGTATATAAATGGGATCAGCCAGGCAGCAGGTACTTGTGACCACTGCTTGGGATGGTGCCAATTCACCAATTTACTGGGTGGCGAGAGTGACTTGTGTCTTGTTTATTCTTTTACCATTTTCATTATTATTGCTGTTTTTCTTGTCTGATATTGTTCTATTAAACTGTCTTTATCTCAGTGCATGGGGTGGAGGGTTTTTTTTTCCCCTCCTTTAAGTCTCCCCTCCTTTTCTCTCTACACTTCTGGGGGCAAAAGGGGAGAACCACACAAATGGTTGTGCAGTCCTTGCTGACAGCTGGGGTTAAGCCATGACAGCCTCATTTCTCCCATTTGATTTATGCATTTGTCATTTCAAACACTTTCCTAAGCTTTCCAAGCTGCATTTTATTAAGTTACACTACAGTATAATTAACTTTTTTCTGAATGTTAGTTGATACCTACCTTTTATTTTCTGGAGGAATAAGTTTTCTCCATTGTTTTACCAGGGTTTTAGCGACATTCCCAGCAGTGGCATGTTTCCTAAAACTGTTAACTGTTTTGCCTATGCCAGTTTCCTGTTGAAGACAGTGCAAGAAAGATGGGCAGAATAAATCACAACTAACATACTAAATAAAATCTTCTCTAAAACTGCTATAAACAGTATTAGCCTAATAGTCAGAGCAGTCTTATGGCAGCTAAAGAAATAAACACACTCTTTATACTGCAAACAGAACTGAAGGAAAAGTAGATATTCATAACCAAATATGGCTAACAAAGTGCATTCTTAATTCATAAAACTAAGAGAAATAATTTTCCCCCACTAAAAGTAATGATTTCAGGAATTTCTCTTGGCTGTAATGCTTATGCCCACAAAATGTATCCTGCTCCACTGAATTAGATTAATCAATTCAAATTCCCTTTAGGCTTATGCAGGAACATTTTAGCACATTAGAGAGCATATATGATGGACATACTGTAATCTAAAATGCATCTCAACCAGGGGTTGAAGGGTAAGAGGTGCAGAGTTCATATGACCAAACTCAGCCTCAGTTTCAGCCACAGGAAAAAAAAAAGAAGGGACATTTAAAGCCTGTCATTTTCTATTTTGCCCCCAGTACAATTAGTTTCACATTATCACTGTGCCTTCATGCCTTGCTCTAGTGAGTTTTACATTGTTTAAGCACAACTATCTTGCAGACTTTGTATAGAGAACCACGGGTGATTTTTTTTTTTTAATCCTGCATTATCAGTAAGTGTCTTCACAAACTCTCACTTTTAAGAGGCATATAAAACCTGGAATTCACTAGGTTAGCAGCAACCTGTTAATGACCTTGGTAACTAGTGAAATGATACTCCAATGAAGTCTGAGCAAGAGCTACACACGTGCTACTCCCACATAATCATCTTACACTTTAGGAAGGACTTCCTTAAATTCACTTTAGGGATTATTTATCTTCTACATAATTTGAGCAATACTGGTTTTGTAGGTCAGAGTGCCACAAATAGATGCAAGAAGTTTGGTGGGATTGTTTCCTGAAGCTATTTATGTTCTTCAAATGCATTAAAAATATGTGGAGTCCTCAGTTCTAAGACACCTCTTTCTTCTATTTGACTCGAAGGCTTCCATCAAAGTCTGTCACATTATAAAACATGCAAGTTTGCTAGGAACATGAATTGTCTGCAGAATCCCTTTGTCATTTTAAACAACTAATTGCAATGAGATTATTTTGTTTTCCAATAAAAATATAAAAATATTGCTGTATTTCAGTAGAAGTCTATCTGTGTTTAGCGAGGCAAATGCCTTTGCCTGAACAGCCCTGACAAATAGCTCCATTACCATATTTTGCTCTTACCCTTCAAAGAACTCTCTTGCAAAACCCACATTTTTCTTCTTCCCAAAATACAGGCACATTGCTCATAATAACTAGAAGCTTCATAGACCAGTGTGAGAATTTCTAATATAAAATTTGACAGGATGCAGCTTGGATAAGGATACAAGTCACAAGTATCCTTACTTGGGATGTCTGCTCTTTAAATGTAGGAAGCTAACCTTGAGCTGCTAATAAAAGACAGAAAATTTAGACAACCGACCTAAAGAATGGTTCACCCTTATTTGTATTGTCTTAGGTATTGACTTGAAAGCAGTTTCACAGTGAGAAGAAACCAACCCCAAGTAGCAAAGTGTTCTCTGTATGCTCAGACTGCTGCTCAGTACTACTGGTGTTGGCATAATACTGAGTTTGTTAAATTGTATGCCCAGCTTCCAGCTGGCTTTTGGAAAAAGATTCCATGGTTCCTTGTATAGAGCTCTAAACGGGATTAAGAGTCAAAATTTAAAAACACAACACGTTCCCTGCTTTTAAGATTGGAGACCCCTGACATTTACGTAGTAATTCACTATGGAAGAGATTAATGTATTATTGGTCACTTACCACTAGAATATCCAGTGATATATCCAAATCCTGTAGTACCTTAAGTGTTTTTATAATCTAGAAGGAAACATTAGATTTATTTTTTCAAAAACAAGATTCGTAAGTCCTATTTTGTTTTTTTAATCTTCATTTACATTTTTAACCCCAAAATACTCAATTGTGTTAAGAAGGATATCCAGTAACTCCAGGAAAATGTAAGAACTTTACTACACGTCAGGGCTGTGCTTGAGGTCTGTGCTGTGAACCAGTACAGTTCTGCCAAGCCCTAATTTCAGTAACACCAAAAAATCCAGTAGGTATGAACTAACCACCACAGAGATTACATTAAAGATCAATAATAAAGCAGTACAGGCTACATATATACGCCCACACTCCTCGTGTAGCAGTAACCCTCATTTGTCACAGAACCACTAGAACAACTGCATTATGCAAACCTAGCACCATGCAAAAAAATAAAATAAAATCAGCCAGTCTCATAGTCAGCAGCACTACTCCGTCAGTCCAGACCAAGAAAGAGCAACAGAGCTGGTGAGAGCCCAGTTTTAAAAAAAATAAGGGTTTGAAAATTTAACTGCAATTTGTACACTAACAAAAAGGAGCTCAAGTTAGAACATCTGGTTTATTTCGCACTAACAAAGTGTTCACCTGTTACAAAACTCAACATTTCCATTAAAGCAGAAAAGAATTTTTCAAATACAAAATGTTCATCTTCCTATGCAAAGCGTTTCAATAATACAAAAGCCTAATTTCTGAGCAGAGTATAAATTCCTTTGGCAATGAGTATACAGCACCCATTGCAGTGGTCTTGCAGTTGACCACACATAAACAATTTGCCTTCTCTTTCACAAACTTCCCTGAAGCTATGTTATGTAGATGACAGAGTTAATGTGCAATTGAAGTAACAGAATTTCACAGTGCTTTCACAAAGCCTGGGATACTCGTCAAGTTTTTCAGATCATTGCCACTTCTAAATGCAATGGCAGGAACCTGCAGGAATGCAAAACAGACTACCCAGAAACTTTTTTAACTATAACAGCAGCTTGCTAACTTAAATAACTGATTATATTAGACATTGCTTCTGAAATTATGGTGCAGGAGGTGGAAGAGGTAGTAAAATAAGTGAGCAGCAAACATGAAGAAACAACCTACAAATTGCACTGGGGGATATTTTTCTCCACTGTTAAGTTTCATTGTTCCTATAATGTATTAGTAGTGGAATCCCACATTTTACACTGAATTTCATTGTGTACAGTGGGCTCTATCTACATGCCTAGCATGCAGTTCTTCCCATAAATCATCCATCCCGCAATAGTGTTTGAGACCTAGAGAAGTACAGGAGAAGTGGTTCACAGCCCGGTAAAACATGGGAAAAGCTTTAATGGTAAGACACATACCTAGAACCAGCGGTAACAAATAAACTCTCCCCCGAGAAGTTCAGCTAACTACAAAAGGGAAGGACACCTACAAAAAAATAAAAAAGCTTCCTGACCAAAATTTGGGCACCAGTACAAAAGCCATGTGAAGTCCTACTTACCTCCTAGTTAAGACTAAGACACTCCCTGAGCCAGCAAGCTGTGTTAAGAATATATGCAATGAAGTTGAGAACAAATTTTCCATCTCAAGAGAACTACTCAGACTTCTGAGAACAATACAAGCTTAACATTTCACTTTTTCCAGACGCCTCACAGGTAAAGCCTACATATTTCATGAGCCAAAGACTTTCTAAATAATTCCATCAGGGAAAAAAAATACATTGCAAAGATGCAAAATAATAATTGCTCACAATGTTAACCCCAAGTAATAGAAACTATGTTATCAGTGTCAGGTTAGTTCATTTTTTTATTAAATTAAAAATATATATTCACACTAATTTATTTTGCAATGAAAAAAGAAGGAACCCATTGCTGACAGGTTATATTGTGCTATATAGGATGACAAGATACTCCAGCAGTATGAGCCACTGGGAATAAATCCCATAGGCCAAAGACAAACCTATATGTGGAAGAATACCAGAATTTGTTTTCATCCAGCTACAAAGAGAATGGGGGTTTTGAGTGTTTCCTGTTGATGGGTTTTGGACTAAGTTAATGCATAAAGACGAGTTCATTTCAGGACAACAGATTCACGAAGCAGGCAATTACTATTCATTCAACTTCAAACCAACAGGCTAGGTTACAAAAGTACCTAGATGACAAGCATGTCCAAAAGCAGTCAACACATGTTAATGAAAGACAAAACTTCCCAAGTTTTCTAAACCAAAGACCGCACTGTTCATTTTGCTTTCTTGAAATGTATATTACATTGGGCAAATTAAGTGACAAACAAGAGAGTTTCATTAAAAAGAAAATAGAAAGCATGGATCAAGCACTCTGACAAGCCTTTTAGGAGAAGCGACCCTGATCTCTCAAAAGCAGAGAACAGCTCTATCAAAGACCAGGAGGGTCTGTCTGCTTTTTAAAGAACAAATACCAATCTCCAGTATCTATCAGACTTTGGTGAAGGCCGTAGAAAGGTATACTGTGAAGCAGAAGACACAGTAAAGCCTGTCACTGAAACAAAAGCTTGTTAAAAGCACAAACTTTGCATCATGATCTTTATATGATGCACCATTACAATTATTACATAAAATAAGCCAAAAAAAAAAAAAAGAGGAAGTCATTTATCTGAAGTCTGTTCTGACCATGCCTTCAAAAACACAATGAAGATTGACAGCTGAGGTGCCTCACCCTAACCATAACTTTTACCATTAGCACTTGTAGCCCATCTGGCTTTTCTTATCTCACTGGACTGTACCCAGTAATTTTTTCCCCCAAGCCCTTCCACAGACACACAATACATATGTAACCCTCCACTGGTTTATTTTACCTTGCATAACACTACCACCTACACCCTTATGGAAACAAACTATTTTTAAAAGAGATGGTAAAGTTTATAGAAAAATTGTGAGGAATGTAAAATAACCTCTATAGACAATTCCTGAACTATTCTATGTAATTCCTAAATACTGATTTCTAAAAAATGTTCCAAAGGCTTTAACACTGTTGTTTTTCCAAAAAACGACATTCCAAGCAAGCCCAAGACACTGGTCTTCAAGCAACATAAAGAGACAACAGAAGGAAAGCCTTATGGGCAAACAGAGCTGACAAACACATACTGGTATGAGACAGAAGCAAAGACACGAACAGGAGCAAGAGTGAGCTAAGGTGAAGGGGAGGAGAGAAAGCAGGCAGGCACTTGGAAAGCAGGGGGCAATGCTAACGAACAATGGGCAAGAAGCATGTGAGCAAGCAAAGTTTTACAGAGTCAAAACTGAAAACAAAGTGATGGTAACAGATCTCAGGTGCACTGAGTTTGGTCTCTTCCCACTAAGCCAGTGTTGCTCCATCATCCCTTACACAAGTGTTGTACAGTCTCCTTGCTTTTTCTAGCTGGACCCTCAGGAAGGATGGAAGCCATTAACAGGTCCCCAGGCCACCTGTGTTCAAGGGACCGATTCAAATTTCACCACAGTAACTCTTTCCTGCTGTCTCTCCTTCCCTCCTCACTCACTAGCTGCCTCTCTCTTTAGTTCGTTCTCTTCTATAACCCAGCCCATGAAAGTTCACCAAGTCCATAACTTCTGCCTGAGCTAGACACCTCATATGAAAGAGCACCAACACTTTGAAGACATTAGAAAAAGCCCAACGCATTCCCAAGCAAGTTATTCCTATGCCCTCAGTAAAAAAAAAAAAACAAACCACAACTGTTTGCCTAAAAAAGTTCGTCTCCTTTTGTTTTCAGCTACTGAATCTAGTTATCTCTTCCTGCTAACTAAAGGAGTCTTCTTTAAAGCATCTTATACAACACAGAAACGTAAAACACTAATCACACACTTTACCTTGGTTCTTTAGTTCCAGGAAGTTATGCTAGCCAGAGCTGTAGCCATTCTCTGTCTGTCTTATTATCTTTCCAGCTTGGCAGTGATGTATTTTAAAAACAGTGCCCAGAACAGGACATAATATTCCTGTAATTGTCCCTCTAATGCTATATAGCGGTAATCACATAACCCTGCTAAGCTACCCAAAGATAGCATTTATTCCATAAGCCACTGCATTGTACTGCCATTTCATGCTCAACTGGTAATACATCAGAGCTCCGAATCATTTTCTGAGTCAATGCTTTCCAAAATACAGTCTCCTATCCTGAGTGACCTATATTCACAGCTCCTAGCTGTGACTTTCCACTGAGCCATGTTAAAATGCGTGTTGCTTAAATGAACATAGCCTAACACATGATCAAAGCTGGTTTCTAGAAGAGTCTCTCTTCATTCTACACAAATTACTTCAGTAGTTGTAATATTTCCCCACAATGCTTGCTGTCTTCTACATTAAGAAAGATTTGAGAAGCATTATGTCAAGAACAGATGCATAATCACATCCCACCCCAAGAAAAGCCACCACAAATCCACAAATCAACATTGTTTTCTGATGAGGTCTGGCACTTATTTTTGGTGAGCGCAACTGAAATCCATTTTATGTATTGTGTCAGGTCCATAACATTGCTGCTGTGATCAGCATCATACCGAAGCAAGTCAAATGCCTTAAGAGACTGACAGCTGAATATAATTTGAGATAAATCTGGCAGTACATAGCTACATAAAGTCTCATCAAGTGGCATGGATCATGGCACCATCCTTTAATTCTACACCAATTACATCTTATATGCAAAATCAAGCAGCTGCTCAATACATTCCTTCATGATCAATGTCAATGAAAACTATTTCATTTACCTGTGTAAACAATAGCAGAGGTTTTTCCCTGTCCTGCTGAACTTCCCTAGCATCCTGAGCATCATTCAATACTTAAATTGTTAGTTCTGTTTATTCTTTGTTCAGTTCTCTGACAACTCACTGGGGTAGCTATCAAACCTTGCACATTAAGAAGCTTTTGACGTGAACAATCAATATTCTGCA
The DNA here is from genome assembly GCA_013400135.1 of Rhinoptilus africanus. NCBI lineage: Eukaryota > Metazoa > Chordata > Aves > Charadriiformes > Glareolidae > Rhinoptilus > Rhinoptilus africanus. Next base: position 136,224 of record VXBO01008913.1, read on the forward strand.
TCTTCCCTGGTCACTATCAGATCAGAAAGTATTTAGCAAGTATTAAAAAGTGGCCAGACAAATATTGTTCTCAATATTTGACACCACTTACCAACATACACATCTGTAATACTGATTTGTTATTCTTTCCACACACACACCTAATACTTTCCTCTTTGCCTTTAAAGATGATAAACACATGTTTTCTATTACTAGATTTACCTTTTATTAGTATTGCATTTCACAACTGCCAATTTACGGCTATCAGTTTCTCACTTCCCCTACCACTTCTCAGCCCCTGTTATCCATAAATATTACAATTTCACTAGACACGGTTTTACCAGGGACACCAGAAGTGCTGCAGCACCACCATTAGTCCCATTTTATGCAGCACCTGCTTGCAGTCATGCCACAGAAAAATCGTGCATCTCCTCCCCTAACAGGGCCAAATCTGCCAGGGCTATTCACATTTTTCACTTGAGTTGAATGTGCTTTGAAACTTACTGGTTTGGGATCACTTAAAAATTAATTACCTCTATAATTGTTTCCTTCTTTTCCCTTTCAATCTCTTGCTCAGAAAAACATAACAACAATAACCTCAAGTATTAAAAAAGTGAAAGATGAAAGTTTTAAAGATCTGATCAGTTCTGTAGCACAAGAAGAAATTTTAGGTTCACTGAGCTGCAAATTAAATCATCTCAAGAAGCACCTGCACACATATTTGCATTTTGGGCAGATACAGCCTACAGGCACTGGCAATCATGAAGATAAACCATTATTGGCTAAGAAAATCGGTATTTCCTATATATGCATACAGACACACTGTGAAAACACAGAGCAGATATGATTAATGACTAAGCTTTTCAAGTTCATTAACTACCAAACACACTGCAGAATAAACTTCACTGCCTCCAAATGCTTCCAACAAACTTGTATCAAGTTTTAATGTCTTAGAAATCTCTCACGGCAAATACATTCTGTACTTTCAAACTGAATTCAACCCTCAGAGAAAACCCCCAGCCTTTTGAATACATCTTCAGCCAAATGTGATTTATTACTTCGTAAGCCAAATTTGGCACCTACTGCTTTGCTTCCATCACCCTCCAGAGCCCAAGCTGGGGCTTGGAGGGTGTCTACCTCCCCACTAAACCCTGGAGCCCGTGCTTATCTCTCTGCCTGCCTCCCGATACCTCCAGAGCATCCGCAGCAGCTTCCAGAGGCTGCTCTGATGCATCTCCCCACTGATGTCTGCTCGCTTCAAGTAGTCCTTATCTAGTCCGTGCAGCCACAGAGCAGCCCCGCTGTCCTACAGGTTGCTTCATTTCTTTCAGAAAGAAAAAGCAGCTTTGTTTATCTGGCACCAGGGATGATAACAACAACGCAGGGTGCGAGAGCTCCCCATGCCTCTTGCTGGTAGAAAATAACAAAGCGGAAACACCTATTCCACCGAGAAAACAGAAGTCCGCAACTCGTCCAGCCACTTTGCACTACCTGTTGGATGTAAGGACACAACACCTCGCTTTGGCTGCCCTTCTCCCCCTCACCTGGCAGCACCCCTGGCCTCCTGGTCCCCCTCACCCACCCGGGAAATGGCCACGCGTGACCCGACCGCTGCCCGGCCTTCCTCCAGCCCCTCACGGCCACAAGGGAGGGGGAAACAAAAGGGAGACGCAGGGCCGGAGCCCCAGACGGGGGGTACCCCCTCAGCTCAGCTCCAACACCCTTCTCGGCAGGGCCGGCAGCCGGGCCCGGGCCGCCCCGCCACGGGGCCTCGCTGCTGCCTTACATATAGACACGTAAACATAAATACTACACGTTAGGAGATCGGGGCTGCGCCCTGACGCCCCGGGCGGAACCCCCGCCGGAGCCAGCGCGGCCNCGCCACCGCCCTCCCCGGCCTTCTGCTGCTCACCCCGGGCGGAGCGCTGCCCCGCGCCGGCCTCTGAGCCTTTCCCCCGAGAATGGCTTGAGAGTAGCCCTGAGGAGATGGACTTGGGGGTGTCGGTGGATGAAAAGCTGGACGTGAGCCGGCAGTGTGTGCTCACAGCCCAGAGAGCCCGCCCCATCCTGGGCTGCATCAAAAGAAGCGTGGCCAGCAGGTGCGGGGAGGTGATTCTGTCCCTCCGCTCTGGCGAGACCCCACCTGGAGTGCTGTGTCCAGCTCTGGAGCCCTCGGCACAGGAAGGACATGGACCTGTTGGAGCAGCCCTGCTATGAAGGCAGGCTGGGAGAGCTGGGGTTGTTCAGCCTGGAGAAGCGAGGGCTCCCAGGAGGCCTTGTAGCACTTTTCCAGTATCTGAAGGGGGCCTACAAGAAAGCTGGAATAAAAAATACCTTATTACAAGGGTATCTGGTGATAGGACAAAGGGTAATGGCTTCAAACTGGAAGACAGGAGATTTAGATTAGATATCAGGAAGAAATTTTTCACTATGAGGGTGGTGGGACACTGGAACAGGTTGCCCAGAGAAGCTGTGGCTGCCCCATCCCTGGAAGTGTTCAAGGCCAGGCTGGATGGGGCTCTGAGCAGCCTGGTCTAGTGGGAGGTGTCCTTGGCCATGGCAGGGGGTGGGAACCAGATGATCTTTAAGGTCCCTTCCAACCTAAACCACTCTGTGATTATTTCATGGGCAGGGGTTAACGGTCAGGGCCCGAACCATGGCGGGGCCCTGCTGACAGGCGGTGCAGGCGGCCCTGTCCTGGGCCGGGCCTGATCCCTGGTCAGCAGTCCCAGGGAGGCAGGCACAGCCAGCAGGGACTGACCCAAAGGGGCTGTTCCCTGCTGGGCTGTTGGCTGATCACAGAATCACAGCATGGTAGGGTTGGAAGGGACCTCTGGAGATCATCTCGTCCAACCCCCTGCCAGAGCAGACTCATCTAGATTAGGAATGTGTCCAGGTGGGCTTTTATTATCTCCAGAGAAGGAGACTCCACAACCTTTCTGGGCAGCCTGTTCCAATGCGCTGTCACCCTCAAAGAAGTTTTTCCTCATGTTCAGATGGAATTTCCTGTGTTCCAGTTTATGCCTGTTGCCTCTTGTCCTGTCACCAGACAGCACTGAAAAGAGTCTGGCCCTGTCCTCTTGACACCCGCCCTTTAGATATTTATAAGCATTGATAGGTCCCCTCTCAGTCTTCTCTTCTCCAGGCTGAACAGACCCAGGTCTCCCAGCCGTTCATCATAAGAGGGATGCTCTGTTCCCTTGATCACCTTTGTAGCCCTCCGCTGGACTCTTTCCAGCAGTTCCCTGTCCTTCTTGAACTGGGGAGCCCAGAACTGGATACTCCAGAAGCAGCCTCACCAAGGCAGAGTAGAGGGGGAGGATGACCTCCCTCGACCTGCTGGCCACGCTCTTTTTAATGCATCCCAGGATGCCATCGGCCTTCTTGGCCACAAGGGCACATTGCTGGCTCATGGTCATCCTATTGTCCACCAGGACTCCCAGGTCCCTCTCTGCAGAGCTGCTTTCCAGCAGGTCAGCCCCCAACCTGTTCCGATAGCAAGGCCAAGCCCATGAAGGCATGGCTGTGCCCAGGGGCATGCTGCCGCAGTCCTAACCTGCAGGTGAAGGCAGCACTCAGGCTGAAGAGGGCATCTTTCCCTTTTTTTTTTCCTCTGAGGGTCAGAGAGAGCTTTTGGGCCTCACAACTTTCAGCGTAGCTCCTCTGGTTTACCTAAGGTCACAAAAAACATAGGGCAGGGAATAGGTCTTTGGTGCTGCGTGAGCTGCGTAGCTGAAACAGGAGCTCTGCCATGGAGCTTGCTGGGGATGAGCATGTGCGTGAAAGGCTCCAAGCTGAATGAGTCCCTCCTGAAAAAATCTGGGTTTGCACTATCTCCTTGGAAGTTAGTGTAGATACAATTGAAATAGATACATAGAACAACTTTCACTCTTTAAAGCAGTGTTTTGGGGAAGTATTTAAAAGTGTCCGTCCAGTCTGAATTACAGAGGAAATTTAAGTAGGCCAAGGTCTGGTATTTGCATGTTAGGGTTACTACTCTTGCAAAATAGATCTTATTACAGTTTGGCACAGCATATAGCAAATTATCAGCAGAGAAACCAAAATAGCTGGCAGTGCAATACAGTGTGTAAGGCTCTCAGGTTGGGTATGGAAAAAACAGATCTAGGTCCCTGTTGCAGACTGGCTCTCCAGTTCCCGTGCTCATCTTCTATTTCACAGAAATAATTTACTCATCTTCACAGCGTGTAGAGACTTCATCAACCCTACTCTAACATCGGCTACCCACAACTAGTTACTCTTTCTTTATTTTTCTGGCCCTAATAATATGAAATTACTTATACAAAGTGGCATTTGTACAGAAGAAATCTTGGAAGAGATTCAGCCCACACTAACATTGTGGTTAAGGTAATCTTTGTGTAGAGAAGTTGAGGCTCAGATTTTTGTATGGATTATACAATTGAAGCTGGGTTTCCCACATGTTGTTTGAAAGCCTTAATTACCAAGTTACTGGGTTTTCTGGGATGAGGGAAAGCTCCTTGCTGCACTTCTGAACAGTTATTCTGAAAGATCATGATTTCATGCCAGTGAAGAAAACATTGAATATCTCAAAAACCTTCCTAGAACAAGAAAAATGTTTCTAACTGTGGCATTTCTTATATCGCCTGTCATAACTTTGTCAAAGGAAAGAATTCCAAGTTTATTTGGTCTTTCAAAACTGCCGGCGAATGCTGATCGTCACGAGGATTTTTTTGTTTGGCATTGATGCAGGACTGCTGTTAGGAAGAAATGGAGTTGGCACACACAAAAGTATAACTCCAATAATTGGTCTGTCACTACATGCTCAAGAGCTCTGTTGTGCCGTCAGCTCCTCTCCAAGGCTTGCAAACTCTCATCTCAGCCCTAGGGTCCTCTCTATGCACTGTCAGTGCTTGGTGAGTTTCTGAGGAAAGAGTGAAACCAGAAAGAGAAATAGGCTTTGTATGAGCTAAGGAGAAGAGCTAGGGGAGAGTTCCAAGGGGTGGGTCGATGCGAGAGGCTTGGCTGGGCAAAATCAGGTAATGAACTGGGAACAAGTCATCGAGGACTGGGGGAGGTCTGAGTGACCCACCTGGGGTTGGGTGTCTTGCTGAGCACAGTTCCTCAAAGCCACCTTCCACGAAATCAGGGCCCATGCATTTGATCTTAAATAGTAGTAGTTTGCACATTTATTCAGCAGCTTAAAAAGAAAACCAGTTTCTTTTCCATTTTTGTACTGAAAAGACTGCAGTTCCCACTGAAATTCAGTGTGCTTTCACAGTTATCTGCATAAGGAGCTTCAGCCTCCCTAAAGGCATTATTGGTGTGATTACTCAATACATTCAGATTAATGCATTTGAAGGTATTTTTCGTAACTATTTATCATAGTGAACTAAATATGGGCGTTGGTGGTGTGTAGTATTTGTCTGAGTATACACAAAGGGCTCAGAGCAAACAAAGCGATCACGGTCTAAAGCTGCGCCAGGGTTTTCTTGACATCTTTAGTTGACCAAGGTAGATCTCCGTGTGGCGATGGCTGTGACGCTTGCGTTCCACCAACAAATCAAAACATGTTGACTTCAAATAAAAGGCTTTACATTTTCCAGAAAGACTGCAATAATGGTTGTGCATGGATTAGAAAAGATGTTTATAATTGCCTTAAGGCCTGTCTTTGGTGATAGAAGAATGTTGCCCATTGCTGATTCTGACTCATGCACATGGAACAAATAATAACAATTATTCTTATTGAACTCTTGAAAGGTTTGTGCTTTTTTTCCCCTAAAAAATGTTAAAACATTACTACATGACCTGCTACGACTGCATGGATTGATAGTATTGTCCTTAGTCACTCACATAGACCAGTTGACTATGGAGCAAATTAAGTGTTTTTTCACCAAGATTCGCTTATACCTAAAAGGATGCATCTTGACAGGCTTAAGATATTGCCAAAAAATGTACTACCCCCTCTTTTAACTGTGATGATAATTCATAACTTGATTGCAAGAACTCCAGTCAATATAAAAATATTTTACAGTAATTAATTTCTATGTCATTGGAAAGGAAATAAGCAGAAAGGTAACGGGTCATTTTCAAGATACAAAGGAAGCAATGCTAAGCATACCTGAAAATTAAAAAATGTATTAAATCAAAGTTTGATTTTTAAAAATGTATCATGATCTGCAGCTAATCCTGGTAATGGTTATTTTTTGAAATGCTTTGTTGTGGGCAAATTAATGGAAAATGAGAGTGACTAGTACCAAGACCAGCTTGCATGACGCATAATAGCCAAGTTTGCCATCCGTTGTCCTCTGATCTTGAAGACCAAGTGAATAAAGGTTTTGTGTTTTTTGCCCTAATGTAAAACCAAAGTTTCAGAACTATGGGAGATGTTTGATTGCATCAGTGTTGTTACATTGAGACGTCGAGGCATGCCCTGCAAGATGGTTATCTCTATATTGCGCAGCTCAAAGCATGTTCAGCATTTTCTGTAAATCAGAAATTAGTTTTGCATTTTCGTGAGGATATTTCCCTATTGTGTTGGGTTTTTTTAACAGTGAACCATGTAAGTGTGTTGGAAACACATGTGTAGAGACTGCATAAGACTTATATTTATTTTACAATGTGCTAGTAAATTTTAAAGATATGGTATGAAAATTAGAATAATTCTTTATTTTCTACTGACTGTGATAGTGTATTCATTCTGGAGAAGAAGAGTCCCCTTTATAAAACAAAAACTAACTGAAAAATAACAAAAGAAAAACAAGATATTCTTTCTCTGAAAAATGTTGGGGTTTTAGGATATCTTAAAGTTATAAAAATTGATAAAAGTTTGGGCATGAGCTGCTAGAACAGGGAACACTGAGTAACTCAGGTTCATTAGTATGTATATGTTTAGGAGTCTTCTTTTATAAATATGCCTGTTCTATCTACAAAAACTTTTTTTACAAGTTATTTTTACAAGTTCTTCAAACTCATGAAGCACAGGGGGAATATATTCTTTGTGTAAAAATCATTACAGCTGATCCTTTTAAGGCAGAGTTTCAAAAAAAGGTTAAGGATAATTGTCCATGTAAGGAATTTTATAATTAGGTTGAACTGGTAAACTTAAAATATATTGAAATGTGTGAAGATGATGGTAGCGGTCATCCTACATATTGAATTGGTGTTATACTGAGTTACATAATTGAGGCAATAGGAATCTAATAGTATAGTAAGGAGAAGTTCCTAAAATATGTTGTAAAATAAGGCTTCGTCCTTAATTTTTCACAGCTGTGGCCCTGTTTTTCTCAAGGAAAGTTTGTTCCCTTGTTGCTGTTGGGAGGGCTCGGCTTCACATCCATCTCCGTCACTCTAATTTCACACGTTTTATTGACTCTAATTCCCTATTCTGTTTTTTTCATTTTTATTTTGTAACTCCACTAGCACAGAGGAGGCCTTTTGTTCAAAACGACCAGTGTTATTTTGCAGCAGTAGCTGCAAGAGCGCCCATCCAAGCCTGGAGGTAATCCAATAATTCTACCAGATGAAGCATTACACAAAGTACAGCCAAGAGGATATCTTTGCTTTCTCTGACTTCTATTTCCCCAATATCCCTCCCTTCCTGGGCAGTCACTCACACCCCTTTTATCTCTCCCATGGGATTAAATTCTCCTGGGAAGTGGAGGTTTTGCTCCTGAGGTTGTCTGGCAAGAGGAGGTAAAAAAAGGTTCATGGTATAACCCACAAGTTAGGATACCTTCTTGCAAGACAGAAGATCAATGTTTATATCTCTCTGCAAATACATCAGAGGACGTAAGCCAGTATCCTTGAATGCTGAGGCAAGTCTTTATGGAAGCAGTGACCTAATTCCAAGAAATAAGACATGGCTGTGAATCCCCATCAGCCCATCTCCTCCCCTCTGCCCAGAGTTAAGTACGGAAATCCTAAGAAAGTGGAACTAAAGTGCCACCTTTTCCTTGGCATTTCCTGCTGGTTATTTCAGATCATAGAATAATGTGATTGGTTTGGGTTGGAAGAGACCAAAGAATGGTTTGGGTTGGAAGGGACCTACAGAGATCATCCAGTCCAAACCCCCTGCCATGGGACATCTTTCACTAGGTCAGGGTGCTCAAAGCCCCATCCACCCTGTCCTTGAACACTTCCAGCGGCATCCACAGCTTCTCTGGGCAACCTGTTCCGGTGTCTCACCAACCTAATCACAAAAAATATCTTCCTTATGTCCAATCTAAACTTCTCCCCCTCCCCAAGCATACTGGCTTTCACCCAGGCACCCAATTTTGAGGTGGGGAACCCAGTGATCCACACTTAAGTGGGATAATTATTGCCTGCTGTGGATCTGCCTACCGTATTCACGTTCCCCTCTTTCCTCCCTTGTACCCGTGTATTTGGAAGGTCCAGGCTTGTCTCCCAGGTTTCCGGAGGCCAGGCAGCCCTGGGAAGCTGAGCTCCCGTGGCTGGGCAGAGGCAGGGAGCGAGGCACGGAGAGGAGGGGTCATTTTAAAGAGCACCCGAGCGCAGGCTCCGGTCTCTTTTCCTGACTGTGACAGCAAAGCGTCACACTGGAAACCACAAGCTGGGACTTACCAAGTGGCCTCTGATCTCTCTCTTTTTTACCATACTTCCTCTCTTTTTGCCTTCTCATTTTTCCAAGGAAGAGGCATTTTCACTGACAGCTTCTTGGACAGCTCTGGGACACCCTTTTTCTGAGGAGGGTAAGGGGTTTTTTAACTCCCCACTTTGATAGTGGTTAGAGGTAACGTTTTAAAGGAGGGGGGAAGGTTGGTTGTTTGAATGCATTGGTTTGGGACCCTGAATGTCCTTTGCCATGATTTTTTCTTAAGCTAAAATAAATTAGGTGAAAGCAAATGGCTATAGAAAACCAAATCATGCAGGGTTTTCAAAGTGCAGTCACTTGGATTTATGATGGGATCGTTTGATTTGTTTCACTGTTTTTGCATGTCTTGTCACTTATGTGCTTATACACTAAAGTAGTTGCTGGTATTTCTGCTGATGGAAAAGTGTTTTTCAGGAATAAACTTTGGAGAGTGGACATTTTTGAACAGAGAGCTTAAAAAGTCACATATTTAAATGAGCTCTGCAATGATGCAGCGAGACAATAAACGTTAAGTGCTGCAGGTATTAAAATTTTTAAGTTATGGGTCTCTCAAAATATTTAGAAACACAAATATGACTGCCAAAAGAATATGCGCTTGCCAGCTATAAAGCCGTGGCTATTAATATGCAAAGATGTAACTATGTGGGTAACATGCAAAACCATCCAAAAGTTTAATTTTTGCTTTTATTCTGTATCAACAAATTTACGTGACACTTGGAATAGCACGGTTTTTTTGGCCAAAAAGTTGCATTAGACCACCACAGTATACTAAAACACCAGCTATACCTTCGTTTGAACCTGTCTTAAAATGGCAAGCTGCATGGAGGTTGCTATTCTGGGAGGTGACTCTGATCGGTCTCAACAGATGGAGCTCCTGGAATGCAGCCGGAGCAGGGGGAGACGGGCAGCAGCTGACCCCCGCGCTGGCACACCGACATTTCGGGGATCGCGGCTCACGTCAGTGACACTTTTCGGCACACGTGGCCTTCTCCCTTGCCTGCTCTGCACATGGCCGTCACCCAGCAGCAAAAAAAAATGCTGGTGCTCACAGGCAGCAACCATTCCTTTCTATAATTAAATTCCCATTTTGTTATGTGCCGTGTGCTTAGGGAAAAATTGATGTGCTGAGATTTTAGATTGAAATATTACTGGAGTTTCTTTATTAAGTTACCTAAAATAATCCAGTCGTTTGTTTTATGGTTTATGCTAGGTAGCATTTCTTCATGAATGAGTGCAAGCATCTCAGAGAAAATCAACTGGTGTAAATTGTTTTAAAATCAATGAATATATTGTAGATAAATGCTATATTTGAATGCTGATCTCAGCAATTCTGTTTTAACTGTGTTACTGAAGATCAGTGCTTTCCTTCAAGGTGTATTTGCATATACATACATTTATTTGAAATAGCTCCTTTGAAAATTACCTAGGAGCCATCTGACATTGCATTTGACAAAAACTTGGCCCTTCATTTCAGCAAGAGCTGGAACTTGCCTCGAGTTTGTAAGCCTAATTCGAATATTCCTTCTAACAAAACGGGAGTAATTTTTACCCTTTCGTAAATACAAAACTCCTTTAAAATAACACATCCTGCTAGTATTTGCATGACTTTTTTCACAAGTAAAAGTTAGACAAAATCCTAAATGTAGGATTGTGTTTCAAATTACTGATATTGAAAAGCAAGCAAAGTGCTATGAGCAGAATGTATTTGTGAATCTGACATGGGAAGTAGAATATCATTGGTCTAGAAAATCAAAAGTTATAAAAACCTGGAAGCAATTTGGAGCAGATACTAAATCTAAAATCAACATTACATCGTACTAAAATTCACTTTGTCTTTATATCTTATGTTGCCTGTTCTTTTAAAGAACTTCTTCCGCTCTTAATATTTCCTGGACTAATTCTGAGCTCGCCTGTAAGTCTGTACTAGCCCTGGAGTAAGGATGAACAAAGTTGGGGGCCCGTATCTTTCCTATGCTTCAGACTAATGAATTCATGTCAAGAGCTTGGCTGGTTTAAATATATATTTACAAGATTTTACACTCTGGCAAACTCATTTAATGTTTAGAAAGAGAATTTAACTCCTTGAATGTGGTGACAATAGGGGAATGTTATTTTTATGATCTTGTAATTAGAAAAAGGAATTCTTTTTAGATGCTGTAGATGCATTCCTCACAGTGTGAGTATCCATTGTTATTAATAAGCATCCACACTACAATCTAGGGCAGTATAATAGCTCTTAGGAAGATATATTATTCTGTCTGTTGTGGTTTTGTGGCATTTATATGTATTGACAAAGGTTAGATTTGTTGCATAATCACTCCGCTATTAAATTTCACAACTGCAGCGTCGCTCTAAATGTTTTAATTTTATTTTTAGCAAGCCTTTGGCTGTAATATTTCATTGCAGTCATGGCCCCTAAGAAGAAGAATGTGAAGAAGAACAAAGCAGATATCAATGAAATGACTATCATTGTGGAGGATGGCCCCCTCAGTAAACTAAATGGCTTGAATGGACTCTTAGATGGAGGGAACGGTTTCAGCTGCATCTCATCTGAAGTTTCCGACCCATCCTATAGCCCAAATCTCTTGGAAGGTCTAAGCAGAATGAGACAAGAAAATTTTCTTTGTGATTTGACTATCAGTACCAAAACCAAATCCTTCAGTGTCCATAAGGTGGTGATGGCTTCAAGCAGCGACTACTTTCACAACATCTTAAAGAAGGATCCTTCCACTCAACGAGTAGACCTCAATGACGTATCCCCATTGGGTCTAGCTACTGTTATCACCTATGCTTACACTGGAAAACTTACTCTCTCACTTTATACAATAGGTAGTATTATTTCCACAGCAATTTATCTGCAGATTCACACCCTTGTAAAGATGTGCTGTGATTTTCTGATTCAAGAAATCAATGTGGAGAATTGTATGTACGTGGCCAATATTGCAGAAACATATGGACTAAAAACAACCAAGGAAGCAGCACACAAATTTATTAGAGACAACTTCATTGAATTTTCAGAAACGGATCAGTTCTTAAAACTTACTTTTGATCAGATTAACGAACTCCTTGCAGATGACGACTTGCAGTTGCCTTCTGAAATTGTTGCATTCCAGATTGCAATAAAATGGCTGGAATTTGACCAAAAAAGAGTAAAGTTTGCTGCCGATCTCTTAGGTAACGTCCGTTTTGGTACCATCTCAGCTCAAGACCTTGTCAATTATGTTCAAACTGTGCCGAGAATGATGCAAGATGCTGACTGCCATAAGCTCCTGGTGGATGCCATGAACTATCATTTGCTTCCCTACCACCAGAATACCCTGCAGTCCAGAAGAACAAGGATCCGTGGAGGTTTCAGAGTCTTAGTTACTGTAGGGGGACGCCCTGCGCTAACAGAAAAGTCTCTTAGCAGAGACATCTTGTACAGAGATCCCGAAAATGGATGGAAGAAGCTGAGTGAAATGCCCGCTAAAAGTTTTAATCAGTGTGTGACGGTGATGGATGGATTTCTCTATGTGGCTGGTGGGGAAGACCAGAACGATGCCAGGAACCAAGCCAAGCATGCAGTCAGCAATTTCTGCAGGTAACTGGTTATTTATTTATAAAGGGTGGAGAGATGAGTTCCAAACAATGCAGGTAGATAGACCAAGCTGGTTTGTGATGTGCAGCATAAACTGCTCAGAAAGGGGACAGGGTTGGGGAGTTATGGATGCTATTCTATATTAAAGTTTGAATGTATGGAAATGCGCAACTGGAGTTATGCAAAAACTTCCCCATGGTCACACATGCACAATGAGAAGTGAAGAAGACAGAGAGAACTTCCTCCAAGTGGAGGAAATAAATAGAAACATAAAGAGGAAGTTCTTAGACCTTCTAAGGTACCATTAAAATGCACCAAATCAGACAAGGGGAGACTTTTTAAATTTCAGGAGCTTCTGATGCCTCACAGAAAGCTCTGCAAACCACCTTTTAGGTATTATCATCTTGGCTTTCTATGCACCATCCACCATATTTTCAAGAGCTTTTGTACTGCATTTCAGATGCTTTAGCTCTTCTATTTATTGAGATTTTGAAAACAATGTCACCGTCTCTTGGAAGGCTGCATTTCTCTTCTACAGTGTGCTCCAAATAATACCTCACTTCTGAAATATTGTAGTTCCTATCTGTAGTCATCCAAGGATGGCACTGGTGATAGCAAGGCCAGAAGAATGCATAGGCTGACACGCAGTAGTCAAATGGATGGTACTCGTTTTTAAATAGTACAGCGTAAAAGCTGATGACAAAAAATAGCTTGAAGCAAAGGCTGTAGATGACACAACTCAGCTTTTTATCTACAGAGTGTGGCCATGCAATGGCAACACACAGCCACAGTCCGCCAGTGCTTCCTTTTCTGCTCCCAGAAGGAACATTCAGATAACTTCTGAAGACATCAACCAACATGCAAAGTTAGTGAAAAAGGAAACTTCTCTAGCTCATTTTTATTGTGTGATCTACTTTGTCAGAAAAATGTCTCACAAAAAGAAGATTATGTTGTTGCTCTCCCCACTTTCTGCTTTTAAGCTGTGCCTCACGTTCTCACAAGGAGGCGTGTGCTTGGTGCACACCTTGGTGGTGGGGAGTGGTGGGTGAATCCTCGTGGTCCATGACTGCATGGGTTCTGCTCCCTATTCTGACATTAACCTCAAGCATGTCAGGTCACATCAGTCTGTCTGTGGACTTGCTTTCAGAGCTGCAGATGACAGTGCAGTGTGACAGATAACATTATTTACTTTCCCGTAGACTTTTTCTCATGTGATTCTCTGGTTACCTCAGTGTGCAACAGGAGAAAAGTGTGGACCAAGTAATGTACCTCACTCCGCTCCTTCGGGAGTCACAATTTGCAATTTCCTACTTCAAAATTGCTCATTTAAATGTCAGTGACAGAGAATGTTATTTCAGATAGGTATGGTTTTAGGAAGCAGAGATGTTCTTTCCACATAATTCTTGCTCCACATCGGTGGCAGGGAAGGAATACTTACCATTTAGAAAGTACTAAATAGATGGAAGTATAAATCACCACCTAACATTTTTTAAAACCTTTTAAGTAAATTTTGACATCTTTGCTTTAGGCGTAAATTGCAAAAAAACTTCTAGAATTTCAACATACAATTGAAAGTATCTCTTTCCAATATTCTAATGTGGTTATTACACAAAATCGAATTACAGAAAAGAGTCAGATTTACTTTATTGAAATAATACTAGGTTTGAATGATACAAACAAATTTTTTTCTCTAATCAAAAGTTAAATTTATTTGGAGATTGAACCAGGAATGCCAGTTTTATTCCAGTGACTTATGATAATAAATAACTAACTAAAATTTTAGCAACTCCACAGCTGCAGCAGTAGTGGGAGAGAGACAGGACTGTAGAATTTAGCAGCGCAGTATGCGAGATGGTTACCCTCTTTTTTTAATGCTTCCAGATATGATCCTCGTTTCAACACCTGGATTCACCTGGCCAACATGAATCAGCGGCGCACCCACTTTAGCCTGAATGTGTTCAACGGCCTCCTTTTTGCAGTGGGCGGTCGCAACTCTGAGGGGTGCCTCTCCTCGGTCGAATGCTATGTGCCCGCAACTAACCAGTGGCAGATGAAGGCACCTCTGGAGGTGCCCAGGTGCTGCCACGCCAGTGCAGTGGTGGATGGTCGGATCCTGGTGACGGGAGGTTACATTAATAACGCTTACTCTCGGTCGGTGTGCATGTATGACCCCAGCAAAGATAGTTGGCAGGATAAGTCCAGCCTCAGCACCCCGAGGGGGTGGCACTGCGCGGTGTCCCTTCTGGAGAGGGTCTACGTCATGGGTGGGTCTCAGCTGGGGGGGCGAGCCGAAAGGGTGGATGTTCTCCCCGTGGAGTGTTACAGTCCTTACACGGGGCAGTGGAGTTACGCGGCGCCTCTTCAAACCGGAGTTAGTACAGCTGGCGCTTCCACCCTTAACGGGAAAATTTACTTAGTGGGTGGCTGGAATGAAATAGAGAAAAAATATAAGAAGTGCATTCAGTGCTATAACCCGGATCTCAACGAATGGACAGAGGAAGATGAGCTGCCCGAGGCCACGGTGGGGGTATCCTGTTGTACGATATCCATGCCCAACACCAAGACAAGGGAGTCCAGGGCCAGCTCAGTCTCTTCTGTCCCAGTCAGTATTTAAATACAGGTCTAACCAGCAACAAGGAAAAAATGTTTACCAGCACAGCAGTATAATTAACCCTTTAAGTAGCATTTTTGTGCTTATATGGGAAAAAAAAAAAAAAAATCATTGGCTTTGCAACAGTTTTAACAGTGCAAATTGGCCAGTTTTCATGATCTTTAATACAGGTGGCGTGAAACAGCATATTAGGGATAATATGAATGTTTTTGGCAGGAAGAGAGAGTTAACCCACAACTGCAGAATTTCTTTCTTTTCCTGATTTTGCCACTGACTCCCCATATTATCTGTGGCAAATAATTTGATTTCTTTGTGCCTCAGTTTCCTTACCTGTAAAATAGAGATAAACTTGCTTCAGACGTTTGTTGTGAGGCTTTGTTAGTACTGGGTTTTAAATGCTTTCAGAACCCAGATTGAAAGTCAAATATTGCTAGTAATAAATCTCAACATACATCAGAAATGTGCCATGTCATCATAAAAGTGCTCAGTTTTGTTTTTTTCTAAGCTTTTTCTATTTTGACAAAGAGAAGGGAAAAAAACAAAACCCCCAAAAATGTAGCATAAAGCACATGCATACTTTCCTTTTAGGGCAGTGGTATTCACAGAAAATTTCTCAAAATATTTTCCCCTTCAGAAGTTAGAAAGAGGTCACTGTCTTCTGCCGTGAAACCCTTTAATTCTCATATCTAATGCTGTGATATAGCTTTCAAGACCTGAATCCACAAAATACCTTAGCTCCCGTAAGCATTTTGGACCAGCCCCAAGGGCTGCCTTGGGTGCCAGATTGCTCTCCTGACCTCCATGCGTGCAGCAAGGAGCAGACCACCGCCCCATCCTCCTCACACCAGGGAGACTCCTGTCACTCCAGGTGGAAGGCATGAAGGCCAGTGAATGTGTCTCCTCCTGTTCCTACACTTCCCATCTTTGTAGGAATGTACCTCTGGGTCATCATCTCATCTGAGAAGATCCTCACCAATGCAAGGAGTTAGGAGCTGCTGCAGCAGGGCTAAAACTTGGGAAATGAGTTCATGCCAGGAGGCACCAAGGGCTAAGAGTAGAGAAGATACAGAGTGTCCCTCCTGCTCAGTATTGTTCTGACAAATTCCCAGTGGAGCGAGGAACAAAGATGGAATAAAAACTGCAGGGTCTGCCTTTAAGAGCAAGGTATATGCATGGAAAATGGTGAATAATGGGAAAACAGGATGAAATCAAAGAGACTTTCCTTAATAGTGACAAAGACATACTTTAACACCTTTCTTACCAGGTGTAGGCACAGCGTCATAGAATTGCCGAGGTTGGAAGGGACCTTTCAGACCATCCAGTCCAGCCATCAACCTAACTCTGACAAAAACCATCACTAAACCACATCTCTAAGCACTATGTCTACCCATCTTTTAAATACCTCCAGCGATGGTGATTCCGCCACTTCACTGGGCAGACTGTTCCAATGCTTAATAACCCTTTCAGTGTAAAAATTTTTCCTAATATCCAGTCTAAACCTCCCCTGGTGCAACGACACCCAAACTAACCTTTTCCTGGGCATACCACTATATGACTCCTTTTGAAGACTTCATTACAGCCCTATTTATTTTTTGAGGAGCTTTTATTCATGTTTTTTTCCAAAGGCTAGACTAGTGCTGTGCCTGTTGAAGCCTGTGAAGTTTTCCCAGTGAGTAGAGTGAAGTATTTGCTCAACTCAGATTACCTTCCAAACCCTTTTCTTCCTAATTTCAGCATGCAGTGGGGGAATTAAGCAGAGAACCGAATCCTATTCCCTTAGCCAAAGGGATATGCGGCCTATAATGTCCCCTGAGAAGTTGACATCAAAGGCCTTCTGTCAGCACGAAACGTCTCCATCCTTCTGTTGGGGAAGGAAAGAAGCAATACAAGGAACTAAAATGATCTAAATAACCAAAGGGGTAGAAGTTTACTCACCTTAACCAATTCATAGAGGCTTCCCGTGCAGTTTCCTCAGGTTATCGCTGACACCTCCAGGCTCCAATGCCAATGAGAAGGTATGCTCTTCACAGCGTTTACAAGGCAGCCAGGTTTTTATCTCGTTTGCAAAAGGGGAACGCTATAAAATTGTCTCTAAGTGCAGATATTATTGAGGCAAGCATTTTCAGGACTCATACTTTGCTCTTTGTAGCTTTGTTGCAGCTGCATATTGAGCATCAGCACGAGCATGGCAGAGTATTAGAGATGAAGTAATTCGCTCCATCGGTTGGGATTAAACTCCATGGTCCTTGGTGCTTTCCCAGTTCTAACTTAAGAGTTCACGTCTGCATCCTGATCGTACAATTTTAAATCCCAAATTCTGTTTTTGAGTGCAGTGTGTTATTAGAATATACAGCATTACAGTGACTTTTGGTCAGAGTAGCACTGTCATATAGTTTTAATTAATTTAATTTGCATACAGTTGTTCTTTACCCTGTTTAGTTCTCATTAATAATAATTCAAACCCACAGCCACAGAACAAAACATGGAATTGTGTAACAGAGTAAGATTACTTTGTTTTAAATACGAAAGTGCAGTTCTTGCCCATTCCAGTCACCAAAAGCTTTTCATGGATGACAGCAAAATTTCTCTTTTCCCAAAGTCATGACCATGTGTTCCATATAAAAGTATTTAGGAAGCTCTTTGAAAAATCCATCTGTTGCAATACTTTTTCATAAAATTTTAATATTATTAGATGAAGTTGCTTATCCATCCAGTCCAATGAAGACGCACGTACACAAATACAATTATAACTGTATACAGACTCCAGTTATTCGACGTTTCTAAGGCACCCATTTAGATGGTATTTAGGAATTGAAGAAATGATCATTTTGGCCTCAGATAGACATCAAATGAAATTGTCATATGCAAGTGTCTCTTTTTCCCTTTAGGAATACAGTTCCAAAATGCTCTGAGTAGTCAGACATTGCTGCACGCTTTCCTCTTTGTGAGCCAACGCTTCCTATACATCAACAGCCATCTTCTGTTCTCGAGTAGAAAGTTATTTGTGAATGAAGGGCTACGTGCAATGAAACTACTCTCCTACTACTTAAAGGGTTAAAAACTTTGGGGGCCAAATCCTTTTCATCTTACTCACAAAACGGTTCCATTGGCTTCACTGGGACTACTGAATAAGATGTACAGGATTTCGAACTCTTGGCCAAATTCTGGCAGCACAGTAGGTACAGATGCCTGCCAAAACTGTCCTACCCGGAAGGAACACTGCTCCTCAGCCTCCACTAGCCTTGGCCATGATAAATCCATAAAGACCTGTCGTAGGACAGGAGCCAAGCACCCCTGGCCATGTGGTCCTTCCGCAGCACAAATTAGGTACGTACTTCAGGCCAAAAATCTTAGGTAGATTAACACATGGTATTGATATCAGTGTAGCGCTTCAGTGAGGCTTTATATTATTTTCTCTAAACACCTGCTTAGGCTTCAACTGCGAATTGAGCCAGGATTTGGCCCTTAATATGTGACAATATCAGCTGGACTTAAAATTATTTTGATCATACCATTGTACTGAGCTGTTTGTGACATTTTTATGTACAATCTTGTTTTGTTAGAACTGTGAAAAATGGTTTGTACGTTGTGTTTCATGGGGTGGTGTTCTTTCATTGTCCAGTACGGTATTTTCAATCTCCAGATGTTTAATAACAACATCTCAGTTGAACTTGAAATATTGTATATCCCAAAAAGAAGTTTTTAAATGCAGTTTTGGAAGTACTGTATATGGCAATATAAAGTAGAGCAGAGGGCTTCCAAGTGTATGAGATGCAGATTGTTAAAACACTACAGGGATCTTCTTTAATGCTATAGTAAGAGTAAAAAAAAATAATAAAAAAGAAATGCTGTTATCTTCAAAATTCCTTATGCCCATGCATTTTATAGTTGAAAACATCTGTGCTTCCAAGGAGTTAAAATCTGAAAATAAGCTTTCTTCAATCTGTGAGTGAAACAGTTTGGTAATGTTTTGTTTTCTTGTTTATTCATGCTTGTGTAGGTGCACGGGAGAGTGTGTTGCAGGGTTGTGAGGGAGGAACTTACTGGCAGAAAGTTACGCTGAAAAGGAGATTTTGTGCTTGGTTCTTAATCAAGACGAGATCATGGTCATTTCCTCTCTTCCTGAAGTTAACCCGCAAGATCATCTGTGGATTAAATGACCATGAGTCCAGTGAGTTTAAGTGCCAATTTCTAGCTGGTCAAAGAGGGAAGCAGGCAAAATTAGCATCAACCGAAGCTGTGAGGTGCTGAAAAGTGTTGTGTTGAGATTTTTAAATGGCAGTTCTTGCAGGAAAAAGTACATGATGAATGAAGTGACTGAGTAAGACCATATTTTATATTATCCTGAAAACTAGAGTAGTTGATCCCATATGAAATTTTTTAGAGATTAGATTTCCCTGTAAGGATTATTGCTTTGGGGATGGATGAAGTCCTGTGTATGCTCCAAGGCTTTTTTGTGCAACACACAAGATGGGAGATGCAAGAGGCTCCAGACAGTGGAAAGGGGAAGATGGAGCCCCTTAGCGCAGTTGGTAAACTAAGATTTTGTTCACGTTTCTCATTGACATTTGAGAAATATGTCCTGGAGGGAAGGACCTACTTCAACACACACCTTTCCATAAGCAGCCTTTCTTCATGTTACCTAATTGAGGTGGCCCAAGCCTTTCTCATGAAAAGCAAGACTCAATTTTCAATTGCCTGTGACTTGAATTCTCAGACGAATTGAATTTTCAATCCAGTGTAATCCAGTTTACCCAAGATGGGAGATTTTTTTCGAATTCTGAATCTGCCTGCTTGGAGAAGGCAGTTGAAGCCCGTAGTCCTACTGTAGTCTCCTGACCTCTTTGCAATGAGTCTTCTAAACCTTTTGTTATAGACCTACCTTGTATAAGCAATCAAAAACATTATAATGCACAGATTCTACTTTAACTCCTCCATGCCACAGGAGGAGCTCTTCTCCCTTTTATTTTCTCTTTTCTCGTCCATAACTGAATGACTTGCAGGACACCAAAGAAGATGTGTAGATGTGAACACTATATAAAAGCTCATCTGTGAATCTAATTCAAAAAATCTCATCACTGGTGGCCACAATAAAGAAAAGGACACATTTTGCAATGCCTGTTGTGAAAAAAAAGGGGTGAAAAATGGGTCATTGGTGCTCCTTTGCAAGTGTGGTACTGCTCAGAGCTCTGTTCCCTAAAGAGTACAGCAAAACATATGCAATTCTGTATAGCTTGTGTGAGAGATTCAGTTAATACCAGATGAGTTTTGCCATGCAAAAGACTTGTATGGGTTCAATGTTATCTCAATGAAAATGAAATTTTCAATAAAAATATAGGCAATTAGTAAGCTTATGAAGAATACGTAGTTGATTTCTGTTGGTAAGAATGGGAACACACACATTTAGATGCACTGGATGTTACACTAGTTGCTGCCTTGGTGTTTTTTTTGTCAACAAGAAAAGTTAAAAATGTAACTTATTTGTGTAAAGCGTTTCCCCGGCTTACAAGCGTTAGACATATTCCTTATACAAATAGGTTTTCTAATTATACACTTTAAGGATGGACTGTGATAACACAAGGGAACATATTTCAACAGAAAAAAACCTGTAAGTGTAATGTGAGAATGTTACTACTTAAAAATTAAAATTTGTAGTGCAGCAGTTGTCGTTAAGAGGAATAACACCAGCATGTTGGTGGTTTTCGTTGTGTGCTTTAAATACAACTGTCGACACATGGCGCAAATCATTCTTATTGGAAAATCAGTTGGAAAGTGCGAGACTCTCTTTCTGCCGAACGCCTGGTTGCAGTTGAAATGTGCTTTGTGTCCTGAGCCTCGTGCTGAGCCTTGCTTTCATATCAGCCAACTGGAATCTCTCTTACACCCGGGATGTCAAACCACCTTCACAATCAGCTACACAGTGTGAAAGTGGAGCCGCTTTTATCTTTCTTGTTTTATTACAAGGACAACAACTTGCTTTTTAACGATGAATTTCACACTCATTTGCTGTAATCAAAACGCCTAACAAGAAATGATGGTAAATCAGATGTTTTGATGAGCAATTGAATATGGTTTTATTTGGATTGTATGAGTAGCAGTTCGGAAATAAAAACATCTAAATTTAATGGAAAAATTTTAGTCTGAATTCTGAAGAGCAATTAAGTCGTGCCACAGATGAGAGGGTCTGATGTGCCAAAAATGTGTTCCCTGCATTGTGACACCAAGGGCTTGGTTCAAGTGTGCTTTGGCATGCGGCCGATGTCACAACCTGAGGGGTTACCGGGCCTGCGGCCCTGTAGAGCTCATGATGGTGGGTTCCTAGGATTCCATCATACACAAGGACTCAAAGGCTTTATCCTCTGAACTTCTCTACTTTATTACAGATCACCACAAACACCATCAAAAGCACAGCTAGCAAGTATGCAACAAAATTTGCCATGACCAAATATACCTGTGTTTAATAAAGCTAATATAAAGATTAATGAAGCGAATATGAATGAATATACATCAAGATACTACCAATTATTATCAGCAATCAGTAAGATGGTATCAATCAATAGTATGGTGTCAATCAATAACTGCACCAAGCAGTATGGCTAGTACAACCACTGACAGCAACAATCAAGCAGGTATGTACTAGTACAGATTACTACGATTTATCATCAGTGAAGCTAACTTATCATCAGTAATATAACAACAGATATACTTAGTACATATAGTATATGAAGTGAATTAGACTGATTTCAGAAGAGGCCAAACCACACCAAAAGGGAGGAACAAACCAATCATGGGGATGGGACACCCAACCATCCCCAAGAGCTGGGAGGACAGACCCAAGCCGTAAGGCAACAGACAGAGTCTCCCTTCAAGGTGGATCCCCAACACAGGGTCTGGAGCCAGCCGGAGGCCCTGGTGAGAGTCCAGGACCTCGTGGAAAGTTCATGTGGGGTCCAACTGGCAAGTTTTCAGAGAGAGAGATTTCATTTTGGACAAAAATTAAGTCATTTTTATAACAGGGAGACATAAGAGGGTGTAGGACACCTTACTTTGAGCAGCCAATAGATGCTGTTAATTTCCAGTTTTCACCTGTAACAGCCAATATATGATCCTGTTTTCTGTTCTTTCATAGCAATTTTATTTTTCTATGCTGTTTTCCACCTTCTCAGATGATAAGCTGCTATTACAGTCCCTTCCTTTTGCATTTATTGGTGGTACTTTGGGATGTCTCCCGTGTCTAGGTCCCCGGCTGCACTTTTCAAGGATGCTTGTGGTTCCCAGGGTTAGTGCCCAGGCTTGCAGTCCCGGGCTGGCAAGCCTTTCCCTGCCAGTATGTTTCAGCAGACGATTTCTTCTCTTCAGTAATTTTCTCCTTCTAACCAGGCCGCCTTCATGGCTGCTCACAGCCAGGTGAGCCAAGGCAGCCAAGTGAGCCTGCTGGCCATGAACCAGGACCCATGGACATCTAGAGCAGCAGCTGGGCTCCTCAGGGCACCTGAAAAGCCATTATGCGCCTATTGCTGTGCTCACCTATGCCTCGAGCCCGGAGGTCAGGACTCAGTTGTCTGAATGTACCTTGTGGAGGTGCCCCAGGTGTTTGGGGACCACAAAGTCCAGCGTGGAGGAGGGGATTTATTTGCCCCTCCAGTCTGTACCTGTCAGTCCAGAAGCGCATGGCTGTCCATGTCAGTACACCAGTATGTTGTTGTGATTTAACCCCAGACAGCAACTAGGGCCATGCAGCCACTCGTGCGCTCCCCACCGCTCCCCACCCCCCCAGCAGGGTGGGGAGAAGAGGGAGAAAAGGAGGGGAAAGGAAAAAATAAACCTCAGGGATTAAAATAAAGACAGTTTAACAGAACATATTAATAACGGAAAAGTGAAAATGACAATAATAACAATAAAAATTAAAATTACAATAATGGTAAAAGAATATACAAAATAAAGTAATACAGCACAAGTCGCCCTCACCACCCTATGATTGGTTTGTCAGCCCATCCCAAGCAGTGATTGTGGATTCCTGCCCCCCAGCCAATTCCCATTTATATATGGAGCACGATGTCTATGGAGTGGAATATTCCTATGGACAGCTTGTCCTGTCTATGCTGCCACTCAGCTTCTGTGGGAAGCTGAAAAAGTCCTTGACTAATGTAAACATCACCTGGCAACAACTAAAACAATATGCATTATCAGCATCATTCTCACGCCAAACCTAAAACACAGCAGCTACTGGAAAGAAAATTAACTCTGCCCCAGCTGAAACCAGGACGCATGTCCACCAGTCCTGTCTGCCTTGGGTGCCTAAAGTGCCTAAAACGCGCTGAAGCCATTGTCCTAAAAGGTCTGCTAAATGTAAAACCACTGTGTGATTATAACTTAAATACCCTATATAGACACATTATTATCCAAATTTACATTGCTGTTCTCATCTTCCTGTCTCAAGTGCTGGTAGAGAGCTACTCAAATCACAGAATCACATAATCACCGAATGGTAGGGTTGGAAGGGACCTCTGGAGATCATCTAGTCCAACCCCCCTGCCAGAGCAGGGCCACCTTAGAGCAGGTTACACAGGAACGCGTCCAGGCGGGTTTTGAATGTCTCCAGAGACGGAGACTCCACCACCTCCCTGGGCAGCGTGTTCCAGGGCTCTTCCACCCTCAAGGTAAAGAAGTTCCTCCTCATGTTTAGGTGGAAATGCTAAGTATAAGCACAATTTCCATCAGCAGAGAAATCTATTCAAAGTGAGAATGTCTGAATCTGGTCCAGGACAGTAGGATCACACATTGTTACTACCTCATGACTACTGTGTCCGTTTTTTGGCTCCCCAGTACAAGAGAGATATGGAGCTTCCAGTGAAGGGCCATGAAGATGCTGAAGGGACTGGAGCAACTCTCCTGTGAGGAAAGGCGAAGAGAACTGGAACTGTTCAGTCTGGAGAAGAGAAGGCCCAGGGGGATCTCATTAATGTATCTGTAGATATCTGAAGGGAGGGTGCAAAGAGGACAGAGCCAGGCTCTTTTCATTGGTGCCCAGTGACAGGACCAGTGGCAATGGTCAGAAGCTGAAACACCAGAGGTTCCCTCTGAACATCAGGAAACATCTTTTCACATCTTTTCAGACATCAGGTTGCCCAGGGAGCCTGTGGAGTCCCCATCCTTGGAGATATTCTAAAGTGATCTGGACATGGTCCTGGGCAACCAGCTCTACGTGGCCCTGTTTAAGCAGGGGGGTTGGATCAGATGACCTCCAGAGGTCCCTTCCACACTCCACCACTCTGGGATTCTGTGATAGCTGGCTGGTAATTTACCAGTGTAAAGAAAGTGGTGAAAACAGTTCTTGGGTACAAATGTATCTCTAGAGCCTGCAGCTTTTATTTCGCTTGGACAGAGGTGTGACTCAGAAAACAAGAGATGGAGGGAATGTTAGTGCAGAGCCATGCCCAGCAAGCATGATGTGTTGAGGTGTATCAGTAAATCATTTTCCAACAATCCTCATGCTCTGGACTTGAATCTTTGATCATCTCAGATGCGTCCTTTCATGTGAATAATGCTGTTGCCAGAAAAACAAAAGGACTGTGTTGCTTTTCCTGGCATAGATTTCTTTGTATGGAGGCACGAGCTGTAGGAAAAGACTTAGTGTAAGCTGTGTTACTTACTGTAACTACAGTTTTACCATTTGTAAGGACACATAGCCAAGATCACAGCAGTAGGAGAGGGATCGCAGCCTGCTCTTGTCGTGCAGAAAGGGAAGAGCAAGGCTCTCCCTTGGTCTCCTGCCAAGGCTAGTGGTACACGAGCCCTGACTTCACGGAGGGAGTAAAGCCGATGTGGCATTGCCATGTCCTCACCATCAAAAGGCTAAACAACATGCTACTGGCGTAAATCATTGCAAGATGACTTCTTCCTGAAGCCAGAGAGGAGAAGAGGGACGAAATGTTAAAATTCCAACCAAATCTTCTACAGCAACACAACTATCTGTGATCTCTTATCGAGAGCAGATAGTGAAATGATCATGCAGGGCTTATCTGTAAAGAAACAGATAGAAACTAACAGAGTATCACAAGAATTTAGGACCTGTCTCTGAACTGGCAGGCCCTTCATCTTCTGATTGTAATCTTCGAAATAGTACAAGTAGCTGGGGTGGAAAGAATGACGTTAAGTAATGTCAGAGTAAAGAATTAAAAAGTAAAGAATGTGTATCATTGCTGGCAGCTAAAGTGGAGCAGATCAAAATTCAGGGATGATTTTGAGGAAACGAAAGGATGGTTTTGCTTCAAAATTCAGAGAGATTTTTAGGAGTTAAGCCATGAATCTGTGTGATAAAAACTGATTAAAAAAACAGAACTTATAATTAAACTATGATATAAAAGAAAAAATATTTTTAAGCAAGTCTTGACAAAAACATTATTTTCCAGCATCACTAAAGTAAAAAACATGGATTAAAGTAAAAATTAGCTAGATCTTTTATTTGTTATAATATTTGCCTTGTTACTTGAGGGTCTGAGAAAACTTATTTTTCTGTATTGCAGATATATTTCAGAGCTTATAATGTCATAGTTTTTCTTCAAGAACAGTTAAATAATATGAGTGAAATATTCACTGAACAGAAGATGGTTTTTCCTGAGTCATCCACAATTTAGCTGTAGGTCTTGCATAGATTTATGGTGTCCGTTACACTAACTTAAACCCAGTATGTAGAGACTTATAAATTGGTACGTTTCTTCTTTTTGTGACATGCTTGTAAGGTAGATGTTACCCAAGCCTATGGCAAGGTGTTGTTTTTTCATTTGAAGGACACTATGTATGTTTTGAGTGAAATCCCCACGCAGCGACACGAGAATGGCCCTTAAGATCAGTAGGCTCAGAATTTTGCGGAAGTTAATTAGAAACAGCCAGACAAAACAGACTACTTTTATTTTGTGTTATTTATGGGTGGGATTATTCTGAGCCCAATAGTGAATTTGTTGAAGTTCCTTATCTGAAAAAAGAGAAAAATTCAGAATAAAAGTCTTGCGCTCGGTAACTTGTGTTCTTATCACTTGAACCGGCCACAGACCAAATCACGACTTCTCATTCTGTGTTTGATAGTGCCATCTTTTAACTACAGTGAAAATGGTTATACCATGAATATCTTTCATAAGGCAGCGCTCCAAATCGCTACTCGGATAACCACGAATGCCATTTTGCTTTTCCGAACGGAGCAAAGCTTGTCTTTCTCAGCCCGGGTTAGTGTCAGCCGGGCGCTTAAATTTCTCGCCTTTGGCCAAAGACACACTGCTCACCCGGTAAATTAAATTCAAACTTCAATTCGGCGCCTGGCCCTCACGCATTCCCGATGGAGCGTCGCTCCGGCAGGATCCTCTCGGGAGGGCTTTGCTGTTTCGGGGAGGAGACGCTGGAGGGCACCAGAAGGACGGAGCTGGCGGCCCCCGGGGCAGCCGGAGCTGAGGCATCTCTTTCGGCGTGGGCTTGGTGCCACGCTGCTGCGGGGCCGAGGGGACAAGCGTGTCCCCGTGGAAGGCAGTAACGTGGGAAGGCAGAGGGAAAGCCATAAAACGCTTATTTCGGCAAGCAATGCTTGTGGCAAAGGGGAAAGGCGAGAAAGAGAGGAAGAACATCAAAAGCAATCGTTACATCATGCAAAAGAAGCGTACCTCAACAGCCGTCTGCCCGCTTTCCCCTGTCCCATGTCCTCCCTCGTGCCCGCCTGCCGTCCGCAAACATTTCGGGAGAGAAGACTATAACTCTGGAGGATCCCAGCAGGCTGGTGCAACGATCTGAAAATGCGGGGGGCAATTCAACGAGGATGAGCTGAAACCTTCTGATTCACTAAAATCAAAGTGCGCAACAGTGCATGAGGTTTGACAACGTTTTCATCAGGAAGAGGCTTCTCTGTTCCAGGATGAATTTCTGGTCATCACAAGAGAGCATCATCCCTGAGCGGGCATTCCCACAGGGAAAAGGACACTCAGCCTTAACTGGGGAGGACGTATGTCTTTTGTCTTTTTGGCTCACGCCAGGAACTTTGTTTGCATTTTCCAGATATGGGATCTCACCACCAACCTATCTGAAAGTTTCTCTTTTTCAGTCTCTCTGTCAGAGCTGTTCCAGTTTGAATAAATAATGTAATATTTGATACACACACACACCCTCGCAGAAGGAGGGTAAAAAGATTTCTTTTCAGTCTCCCAAAATTATCAGCCCTAAATGCTGATATCTCGGATCAGGACAAGTTCTTGGAAGAACATTTTTCGCTTTCATCCCAGTGCAGCATAAACACATTTTTTAAATTACTGAAGTTTAGCAGATGGGGGAAGTCACTTATTTCCCATGTTGCTGGGAGAATGGTGCGGCCAACAGATTCCTGGCCCAGCTGCTGCTCTGAAGCTGTTACACTGGTCACCGCATACACTTGAGGGTTCAGCCAGTGAATTATAGCTTGCTATAATAAGAACGTTCTGCTTTCCATTAGATCACACTCGCTGGAACAATAGCAAATGCACCAAAGTAGCCAACGCGGCTGTCAGTGACATTTCAGGGTCTCTCTGCTTCATTGCTGGTGTCAAACAAGTTCTGGCAAAAGGATACCTTGGTCACATTGTCAGAAGGAACAGATCAGCTCTTCTCAAGGAGAAACAGACATGCCAGGCCAGGTGACCAGCAAAGCACTTAGACTCCAAAGGAATCTTAGCAAAAGCTGAAAAAAAATGAAAGCAGAGATCATAAATCATGTATTCAAACTCAGTGCAGACCTCTCTTGTGGTGTTATGCGAGTAATAAATAACACCCTAAACTGTTAGCAGCAGCTTGAATGCTTCTTTATCAAACCACCCTTTGAAACAAAAGATACACCTATCTCCTGGACTGAAATTGTTGCAGGGGATCACAGAAAAGAGATTGGTTCACCCAGCAGAAGCAGAGCAAAAAGATATGTCACTCTGTGTCACTCTGCCAGAGGCTGGATCAGTTCATATGAGAAATAAGTGTTCAAAGAATTCCCATACGACTGTATCTCTTTGGAAGGGCAGCCCACTTAAACAAGGCCAGATTAGTTGTGCAAGTCATGAAGCTGAGTAGTCACAGGCTTTAGTTGCTGGGTAACCTCCGTGTTTTCGTATCTGCCACTGCTCCTTTGAAACACCGAGGGCAACGCAAGGTCAGGAAGCATAAATTTAGGCACCTATATACGCACTAGATGTTAAACCTCCAGTTATAGGAAATACATCCAAAGGTACAACATTGGCCAATATAGGCATATAAAGTGATTTATTCAGTCACCCACAAGGTCCCGTGAGTTGCTCCTTGGGCTTTACTGACTGTATTGGCTAGAGACAAGATTCACACATTCACACAAGGTCCAGCACCGTCTGAGCACTGGGAGGGTGCCCTGTCTGGCACCC
Source organism: Rhinoptilus africanus (assembly GCA_013400135.1). Classification (NCBI taxonomy): domain Eukaryota; kingdom Metazoa; phylum Chordata; class Aves; order Charadriiformes; family Glareolidae; genus Rhinoptilus; species Rhinoptilus africanus. The sequence goes on from VXBO01008913.1 coordinate 164,378, forward strand.
AGCCCTCCCAAAAGGACATGGGTGTCCCTTGTGTTGTAAGTGCCAGCCACGTGTCTCTGACTTCTGAAATACTGCAAATGGCACCAAGATTTAGGCAACTGAATCGAGCTACTGGTCTCCACTGAGTCATTGATCTCCATAGTCAAAACATAGACAACAATCATATTTTTATATATACAGCTATGCGTAGAGATGTTACTTTAAGGGCCTCCACGTTGAACTGACTTCCACTCTATATATTACTTATCTTACTCTCACTTGAAGATTTCGTTGGCTTGAAGCTTTGTTTTGAGGCTGTTGTGTCTTTTAGTTGTACAAACTCTCAATGCTTTGTGTCACTCACCTGAAATACTGTTCAGCAGTTCACGTTCCTAAGCCTTAGCAGGCTGGTGCAGCACAAACGCAGGTGCACGCAGGTAGCTCAGCATCTGGAGAGTGCTTTCGAACCTTCCTACCTCTGGCTTACTTGTGTTTTGCAAGAAAGTCCCTGGAAGGCAGCCCTGTGGCCCTCTTGGAGAGCACAGAGACAAAAAAATATTTGGGTAGTTATGGGTGAAGCAGGAATTGAAGTGTGTGAGAGCACCAGAAAAAGCAGTAAAGTGAGGACAAAGGAATGGTCAGTATTGGTAACCGAGGACATGAGTGGAAGCAGTCAGATGGGAAGACGCCAAGGAATGAGTTGTTCATTTACATCATGACCTGTGCTCCCTCAGCAAGAGGACGGCAACAAGGATGTCACGTGTGCCATCCTTCTTTCTGCTGCCCCACCAGGAAGAGGAACATACCCAAAAAGAGGAATCATGGACAACAGACAGCAACCTTGCTGGAGATTTATGGAGAATGAAGCTTTTGAGGATGAGGTGAGGATCTGGCAGTCACTGTTCATCATTCAGTGAACCAAATTCTGGACAGCATCAGCTTGTGAGTGATGGTACCAGTGCATTAGTTTTGAAGCTTTTCTTCTGATCTGCATCACTTGTTTTGTTTTTTCGTGGAATGAAACACAAACAAAACCCGCCTGCCATTCCCACTGCTCTGCTGATGAGTCACTGACCCACTCCACGGCTTTGAGCAAGCAACCGGCTCACTCGCTATCTCAGCTGTGCCTTCTGAAAAACAGGGTAATGAGTTACGCTTTGCTGATAATGAAAAAGTGAACAAGAATGGAATTGTTCCCAGAAAGTAAATTACTAAATAAATACGCATTAACAAGCGATCATAAAATGAGAACATGCTCGTAGGAGCAACTGCATTTTCACTTTGGCCAGTCTTGAATAATGCCCTGCCTTATGAAACGCTGAGAGTCACCGTGACAAAGCACAAGTTGTTACCACGGTTATTAAGGTGGTGGTGATTCTTTTCGTTCAGTGATATTGCAGGGATCAGCAGAAGATAGGGCTCCTTCTGGGCCTTTGTTTCCTCCTGCTGTTATTGCCCATGGCTGCCTCTCCTGCAGGTGCAGCTTGATCCTGCTTCTCAGTCATATTTCTACAAACAACCAAGTGATTGAGCTTAATCAGGCAACACTTTAGTGGGGAGTATATTTTAAAGACATTTTTATAACAACTCCCAGACCCTTCATTTTAGAAGGAAGACCACCAACATTCACACAGTCAGGATAGAACCAGTACGGTAATGCATTCTCATTTATTTGCTTGCATTACCATACATTTTACAGACTCAGGTTTCTTGACTAAGACTTTTACTGTGCACAGCAAAGAAATGCTCTGACACGAAGAACTTGGACTTGGAGCCATCAGGTGGAAAGCAACAGGTTAGAGAGACGATCGATCCTAGGCAGCAGTCTCAGCAAAGCAACTGCTCAACCACCGTCAGGGCTTTAGCAGGCCTGAGGACTTTCAGAGGAAAGAATGAGATGGTTTTGAGGTGTTCATAATGACTTTTACAGAGACGAGAGAGTGGCTGTCAGGAAAAACACCAAAATGCTTGTTTGAAAATTACCAAGTTGTAAAGGGAAACTTGCATCATAAGCTGATCAGAGGTAGGGCTTGACCTCTAAATGCTGAAAGGATTATTTTAGAAGTTGTTTTACCTGAGCAGTCACAGCATGCATAGTTGTGGTGAGTTCATGGGAATAAGCAATTAATTCTGTGAGCAGCAAATCCGGTGAAGCCTTGTTTGTCTTGAATGAGTGTCTTATTTTCTTACCCACCCAACACGATAACCCTGACAGCTCTCCTGACCCTAAAGCTCTGTGTGACTTTCTCCTCACCTCAGCAGTGCGCTCTTCTTCTTCTCATGTGCTCTAAATACCAGGTAGGCGAAGGGCAGCCTGAACTCCCTTGGCTTCCCGACAAGGGGCATGTGCTGGCTGGCAGCCTGACACCCAGGGTGACTGGCCCCACTGCGGCTGGTGAGCACACACTTCAGATTTTGCCTCATTTAAATCTCCTTTCTTATGTAGAGCCGGTCTTCAGAAGTCATGTAGAAAATCCCGCTATTCCACTGTTCTTCTCAGCCAACCATCCTAACTAAGCAGTGAAGAGAGAAAGGCACTCTTCATCCATGATCCATCCCGTCCCAAAATAGACATCTGCATCAGGTTACTTGAATCACGGTTGAAAGTGCCAACTAGTCTCCACTAACTGTAAGGACAACCTAAGGTGACTATCTCAGATGACGACACTGATACTATAGAAGTCTAAACTTAGGTGAAATGAATCCTACCCTAATGCCTTTGAGCTGTGCGTCACACTACTGCACCATGTTAAAGTGTGACACTTGGCTTAAAATTGTTAGAGTGGGACAGATGGGTGGACATTGTGATCACCAAAGCCTTCCTTCGTCTGGATGCCAGGCTGAAAAATCAAAAAGGATTGGGGAAGAGTGAGAAAATAAAAATATGTGCCTATTTCCACAGAGAAAGACGCTACATTCAATGGGAAAGTTATTTGTTGTGTCACTCAGTCAGTTCTAGATTCCGTGCCTGTACAACAGCTTTAAGTATTTAAGTCCTGATCTCCCACCTAATAAACTGCATAAAACTGCACCCAGTAGTTCCTGCATAAAATTCACAGCTGCTCATTAGAGAATATATGGGAAAAGATAGCAAAGCTCAAATTGAGACAGGGTTTGTTCTTTGAAAAAATAAATTCAGAAAATGACATTTATCCCTTTAATAGCTAAAAAAAAGAGCTTCTATACAGCAGGTTTTTCAGTCTTCAAGCCATTCCCTGCCACTGCATCATGAGCCCTCTCCATCTGCTCAACAGCCCCTGTATGCGTGCGTGTGGTTAGAGCAAGGCAGCCCAGTGCTGGTGTCACCAGCATCCCCCCAGCAGCTAAAACCACCACACGTTGTTTGACAGCAAGTACCAACAAGTGGACCTGTTCTACAAAGGTGAACTTAGTTCACTTTCCTTTTTGTCTTTTGCAAATTTTCCAGGAATTAATGTATATTTTTCCAGTCATACATAAAGAAAGAAGGTGATGAGAGAAAGAAGATGAAAGAGATGAAATCCCTGGGGGTGGGGGCACCTCCCAGTATCTCCTACCCACCACTTCTCATACTCGGCCCAGGTTGCCACATGCCCATCTGTGCAATTTTGGCAACTGCTTGGCGCTCGCGTGTACACCGTGCCTGCAAGGGGAAAGTGAGGCTCAGAAAGATTTCACCAAGACTCACACATTCCCGGTGGAGCTGGGAGGTAACAGCGACCCCCAGGCTCGGCCATCTCACCTAGCCTCCCCCCGTGAGGAGCCACAAGCCCCCAGAGACGGCAGAAGAGACCACCTTGCATCCTCCTCCCCACTCCACTGCAGAGGCCGCTCTCTCCATCCCCTCCAGCTCTGCCTCCCCAGGGACCACGTGTCCGTGCAGCTGGGTGGAAAGCCACAGCATGACCCAGAGCCAGATCACAGCCTGCAGTTTTGTTCCCGTTGGCTGAGATTTCAGCCGGATCAATTCCTCCATCATTCAGCCCAGTTTTGTGCAAACTCAAGGGAGAGGGGAGGGATGAGGCAGCGCTACATCTTTTAGCGACGATTCTGGCTAATGTCAGCTTAAAAATAGAATTCCTACCCCTGAACCAACTTCTCAGCCTTAGCAGAGCAGTCCTGCTCAGCTTTTTCTCCATGAACGCGGAGGGCACATGATGGCTGCTGTAACTGGGCCACGCAAGTCATACAGCTTGCAAATAGCAGCGGTTGTTTTGAGCTGGAATGCAAACCAAAAACGCCAGGAGAGGAGACTCTGAAAGCATTCGCTTCAGGAAAGTGACTAGGTTTTTTAAAAGCTAAAGGAAGCAGTCAGCTGCCCACGTCGCATGGGACTTCTCCTGGCAGCCCCCAGGGCACATGGGCTGTTCTTTGGTGGGACCGGCAGGCAGAGGGTAAGGGGAAGCAGCCGGGCTCATGGGGCTGGTCCCTCTGGATCCAAGCACAGACCTGCCAAACCTTCTCACAAAGCCGGGGATCTCACGCTTTCCATTCTTCCAGCTCTGCTGCAGAAAGCTGCCAGCTTATGGGCAACCAGTGCGGCAAGGCTGTGCCCTGCCCACCCGCTCAGCTTAGCAGCCAAGTGGCCTGCCACGGCACTGGGGGGACCACTCTGGTTTGAAGCACTGGTCAAAACTGCTGTGTGCCTAGGAAAAGTTTGTTTCCAATGCATCTGCAGCTCCCTGTGAAAGATCCATCTTTCATTGATCAATCTTTCAAATTCCCCTGACGGCATCCACAGGCACCCGTTCTCCCAGTGGGCAGGGTTTCTGTTCACGGAGAGACAAATGGGAGGGTGAAACCCTCAGTGACTCTCAGAGGGGCCACAATGCTGTAGGAGCATCTTCTCCGTGCCAGGGAACTGGCTCACAGAAATCCAGTTCAACTTGCTGGGCCCACTGAGAGATGCAGAAAACTGCCATTCTGTGGCTGTTCGTATTGGAGTATTAAGGATTTTGAGAAGCTTAAACAGAAAAAAAATTGAAAAAAAAATGAGTGCTTTCCTTATATTGTGTTAGAAAGACATACAGTTTAATAAAATGAAGACTTTCTCCAGTGTCTTCAGTACTGTTTCTTATTAGCCTGGCGAAGGAGTGACAGCTTCCTTCTGCTGATAGCATAGCAAAGGTGCAAAGTTGTGCAGTATCAGTCTGTCCCAGTGCCACAGGGCTCTAGGTGTTCCATGCCCAGTATATCCTGCAAATACAAAGTTACTGGTTTGCTAGCGAGTTTGCTCATGTGAAATGGGGCCAACAGAAGACAACTGAACTGAAATTATAGGGACATTTCACGTTACAGAAGGGCACACGGCACATGAGACGCACCATAGCCTGAGACTAGGGATATTCAGCAAATCTAGAATCATGTTACAAACAGATTATGGTTTTGAATTTAAATTAAATAACCCCGATTTTTTTTTTTTTGAGAGGAGTCTTATTACACGGATAACAATATATAGAACTTTTTGCTCCTTTATTTTAATTATGCTTCAAGTTGGTAGTGACTAAGCAACTTGAAAATCCACATTCACCCCTCTGCGAAATGAATTAGGAGATTTGGGCTGTATCAGACCCATGACACATGTAAAAGGCATCTCCGTGTGTGCTGCTCCTTGACAAGGGCAGAAGAGACCCGGGCAAGCCGCTCACCCCCCAGGGGCTCCCGGGTCAGCCAAGCCTGACCCTGTGCTGGTGAACATGTGGCAAACGATGCTGCTCCACTGTGACCTCCCCATGGATATTTTGAAGGCTGCTGCCTCCTCTGGCTGTATACTCCCTTCTCCCCACAAACAGAAATGCACTTTGAAAAGAAAGTCACCTGAATTTAATTACAGCAACTATTTTTTCTCCTGAAGCTATTGTGCAAGCCGTGCTCCCTGGAAGTACCAAAAGTCTGTTTACATCTGCGTTTTCCACTTGAAGCTTTTGGAAATAATTTACAGTGCAGAGGATTAAAGTAAACCATCTGACTAGGCAGAAGAGAAAATATCAGTTGTCACAATTAGTCTTTCTTAGACTGCTTCTTACCAGTCTTGGTAGGAAACTGGCAAAGTTGGTGGCAAATTTGATCTATTGATGGAGATGACCAATTAGAGTTGTTTAAGAAGAACAGGTGCCATCTGGAAAACAAGCATAGTGCTTACAATTAATGAAGGCTAAAGGTATTCATTTATTCGTATTCCAGAAGGCTGCCCTTTGGACTCTCCTGAAGATAACACATTAACATTAGGACGAAATGTTGAGATGCTCTCCAAACTTTTCACCTGATATTGAATTACAAGCTACAGGTGCTGAGTCACTGGTCTTTTTTATTAGCTCAGAGAAATAACATGACATTGCTCAATAATGGACACCAGCCCAAGTTTTACAAAGATAAGAAACAGATTAATTTCTTCCCAAAAGAAGTCCATATCTTTCTGGCTTCATTTGGTGATATGTCAGCAGAAAAAACCAAAATGAACTGATAAAAAGGATTTGCTCACTTGTTTTCTTAAAGAAGATCTGATCTTTTTTCGTTATTCCAAATAGCATCATATTTCATCTCTGAATCTGAGACTTGATTTTCATAGCACTGCTGCCACGTAGTCATGTAGTTTGCCATGATAAACATGCCCTAGTGATTATATATAACCCCATATATAAAAACACACTGTATGTATATATAACCATATATATATCCATAGTGTCTATGGTTATGTACATAAAGAACAACCAAAAGGAAACCCATTCACAAATTTTAATTGTTTTCAGCTCTGGGTGGTCCGAGGAGAGGAAAGCTGAGATTTTGGGGCAGCACAAGAGCAGCTATTTGATTCAGATGGAATTAGTCAGGATGTCAGAAGTAACAGGGAGCACGGTGGTCAGTGTCGGCTGAAAGACAGCAGCTTAGTGTATTCCTATGAAATAGTGGTGTTAAACTTTCAGAAGCGAAGATCCTACTGGTAGGTCAGTAATTAAAGCACAGCTTGATCTAGGAGAGCTCCTCTATTTGGTCAGCACTTGCCAGAAAGCAACTAAATATCTCCATGGATTTTTGGCAATTGCATTTACTTTTGGTACCATCCCCCAAAATAACAATACTCTGTTTCGAAGTTGCAGTTTCTACTTGTAGATCTCTTGGTGTTTCAAAAGAATGAGAATATTTAAAATAGACTACATCCTCACTGCAGCAAAGCAAAGATTTCCCCATCAGCTAGGACAGTTTTTGCCTTCTGATCCCTCTCAGTTTTAATACAGTTGAATAGTAGCTAGTACCTTTATTTTAAAACGGGGAAAATGAAGTGATATGCCTTAAGGAAAAAGAACATTCCAATGATAAACTCAGGACAGAAACCAACAATTTCTGAGTTCTGTTTAGTGTTTTCTGACTGGTACCATACACTGAGCTGGCAACAGCATTTACAGCAAAGTGTCTAGCGGTTCACATCTGAAGGTCCTCATTTGATTTCGCCAAACTTTGAGAAAGCTGAAAATTTTCACCCTTGTTATCGCTAAGAGTGGTTGTCATTAGCAAATGTTGACAAAAATGATTGTCATTTTTGAGAATAAGACAGGACATGCAATAAGCCACCTTTTTGGGGGGGTTCAGTCACTGCTGAGAACATGACCAGGTGGGAAACATGCCATATTTCCTACATTAACAAAACTACAGTTAATTCTTTGTGAAACTTTTCAGTAGCTATGACTTTGGAAAGGAATGTCATGTTTGGAGAGGTGGGGGATGCGCTCCATGAGAAACTCCTCAGATTCCAAGCATGCTGCAATTGTAGGTTGTAAGTGCTGAGGAGATCCTGCTACACCAGTCTTTGGAGATGGTTTTTGAACTCAGTGGGGTTCTGACAGATGTGCCGTCCCCACGCAGCTGCTCCAGCTGGGCCAGCCTCACACTCTTGTGAAGGCTCTAAGCAAAGATCAGCACAAAGAGCCAACAGATCGGCACAAGATGCATGCTTATCACAAAGAAATGATGAAAGAATGGCTGGGCAGTTCTGTGTTCAGTTCATCTCAACTTCTTCTGGAGCCAGCTCTTGTGAAAAGGTATGGAGGTCCAGTAGGTCCTCTGTTGTATCTACTACCCTCGGTAGCTTAGGTCCAGGTGTTATGGTTTGAGAAAACCCATAACAATTTGTTGTCATTTAGATAATCATTCTATCACCTGATGACCCCTCCCCACCCTGGAAGGGGAATCGGGAAAACCAAGGAAACACGAGGGTTGAAATATAAATAGATTTAATAGGATAAGACTAAATAATTAACAATAATAATAAAGAACCAGTACTGATCCCGATACTAGCATAAGATATACAAGAATTGTACTCAGCCAATTCTATCAGTAGGAAGCTGTGCACTCCCAGCAGGAGACAGCAGATGTCGGCCACTGTGAGTGCAACAGCTTTGGGAGGAATGGAAGGGCTCAGGAATCCGGCATTGTGGCAAGAAGTTCTCTGGAGCACCACCATCAAGACAGAGAGAGAACAACGCAGCAAGCTTTCTAATTTATATCCAATGTGACATTCACGGTATGAAACAATCCTGTTGGCCAACCTGGGTCAAGTGTCCAGGCCTCGCTCCTTTTCATCCCTGCACCTGGCATGGCTTGAAAACACCAAGACCTTGAATCCCACATAGCCTGGCTGTAAAGTAAATATTTTCCTTAATTCAGACACTAGAGTCTTCTAAAAGTGCAGTTTTCCCCAGCATTAGAAGAGAAGTTAGTCCTGTGTCGGTCAACCCAGGAGAGCAGGCATCTGCCTTGCTCCCCATGAGACCTTTCACTGAGGCTGTGAGTGTTTTGGCACGCACAGCCCGTCCGCTGCCATACACCCAAGGCTCCCACATGCCTGCCAACTGCACCTGCCTCTCTAAAGCAGGGTGCCAAAGGCAACACTGAGTCATTGCGATGTTCACCCCGAGACAATGTTGCGGGAAGAACATGGGTTGTTCTTGCTGTGTTTTGTTTTTCAAGGGGCTGAAGCTGTACTTCCCACAGAGCTTAAAAAGTGGGAAAGAAAGGCTTAGATACCTTTCAAGGGAGTACAGCTTGGGAGGGACCCTTCCTTTTAAACTAACCTCAGCAGAAGAATGAGGAAAGAGTCAGATAAGTGTTAGAATGAATGATGAATTCACACATCAGATAACTGACCCAGTTTTGAAATAATATCATACTTTATTATTTTAGATTGAAAAACAGGCCTGTTCAAAACTTAAAAGATTAAAACTGCTCCAACTGCAGCCAATGGAAATATTGTCTTTGACTTCAACAGAAACAGAAAATGTCTAAATTAATCTGAAAAAACTTTGAACATCGGAGAGATTACTAGTTGCTGCCAATCATTAGCTTTCCTCCTTTTCCTCCATTTCAATCATATTACAACTTCCGTGGGTGGTACATTTCATTATCATTTATTTATTTGCTGTCTACAGCAAATATAGCTATAGCTGTAGCTATATTTCTATTTGTAGCTATAGCTTCTCTACAGATTTTTGAGAGGAAGATAAAAAGCTGAGCTGTTTCCACAAGCTAGGATAGGAAAAACCCCACTTAACAAACATAGAAAAATGGAGAAAGAAAGCCTACCTAGGTGCCATGAAGAAGGCAAGAGAGGTTGCTGCTATGTCTTGGCGGGAGCTGAGAGATGAGCTAACAAAAGATGCAGATTTTATTGACCATCTTCCCTTAGAGCAAAGCCTTGTTGCTGCTGACGCTCTGGGTAATCTGTCATATTGCACTCCCAGCTTTGTCCGCACATACTCACTCTGTGAAAGAGAAATCCATAATGGCAAATAAAAATAACATCTATATGGTGCTGAAGGTGGTCTGTGCATGAACAGAAATTGGTCTTTTGTTATTCAGGGGTAGTGGCACGTTACCACAAAACAGATTTACCAGCTTGCCACTGCTTTAAAGATCTTTTTTTCTTTTCCTCCTCTTTCTTTCCCTAGACCCAAATCGAGTTACAAAACCGTGTCCCATCTTTTGCATTTAGCTTTGGCGCTCTTCAGTATGTTCACAACTTGAGTCAACTTCATATGCTATCGCAAAATGATTCACCCTTTTCCTAGTTTAATATTCTCTGATTCCAGTAAATTGAATTGGCTTGGTGCAGGGTCAGAAAACACGAGCCAGTGCACATGAAGGGAGGAGAGCCAAGGCAGGAGGGGAGCAGGGAGAAGGGCACAGAGCCTCCTCTTTAATGTGGAAATGAGCTGTTAGACCATCTCAAGCCCAAACGTGTAACTTCACCCATGGCAACTTTGCTGCACACACTTTAGTTCTTTGTTACGCGCCCTGTACATTTGCCTGAACAGCGATCTGCAGCCTGTAAGTAATTATATCGCCTGGCTCAGAGGATTATGGTGAACATAAAGAACTCCAAGAGAAAACTGTCTTGGAGACCAGATATTAAATGTGTTTAGAGGCCTAAAATGTAGAGTAGCATGTACTGAGGTGTTTCCAAAGCACTTGGCTATCCCTTGAGGGCTGTGCACCTCTTTCCAGTTGTAGCATCTTTGTCTGAGAACCTGACCCTCACCTCCACATGACCTCCTTGGTCATTTAGGACTGTGTCTTTCTTTCTTTCTACAATACAGTCCGAGAAACAAGTGTGGCAACACCAAAGATCCTGCAGCCCATGTTCCATGGCTGCTTCTTCTAACAGCGGTAGTTATGCAAAGTGTGGAAGCAGTGGGGAGACAGCAGCGGGCAGAGCTGTTCCATCACACAACACGGTTTCTCACAGGGAGAAAGCAGAGCTATTGGGCTCATGTTCCATCCATTCCTCGAGACCTGAAGCTCTATCCAGGAACACAAGCTGCCAAAGGAAGATACAAGTGGGATGTAAAATTATTGGAATACCTGCACTACTCAATGAAAAGCCATTTCATTGCCTCATTGCCAAAAAGGTTTCCTTTTTTGATATAGTTGGTCTATTTGCAAATTGGCATTTCAGCTTCATTAATATTTGCTGAGCTAACTAACAGCATGTTTTACTCTCAAGGTGCCCAGAACATGCTTAGGCTTATTAATAAATTTAATCTTCTGTTACATATAGTAATAAACAGCTTTCTGCTTGGGATTTTGAACAACTGTTTCATGATTTAGTTAAAGCCTTTTCTTTGGTGGAGTGCCCACAGAATTACACAGCTCTTATGAAAAGGAAGATTAGAGCAGACTGGTGGAACTAGAGTCATGAGAAATTTGAGAAGACCAAAGGTTTCGCATGGGATAATCCATATGACAAAAACCTGCACACATGCGTACACGAAAAGGGAGGTTATAAGGAACCATAATTCCCGTATCAAAGCCCAAGAAGAAAGTAACTAGCATTAGACTGAATTATTTTGGGCATGGAGTCTTATGGCTGTTTCTGCTGTTCTTCCCTCTAGCTCTGCTGCTGTACGACTAGAAGAGCCCACGCTGAGCGAACCTGGCAGCCGCCTTCTCTGTACCTTTGCACCGTGCAGGGCACAAACCCTGCCAGCAATGCTGCCTTGACACTGCTACTCTACAACCCTAGTTTTGGAAGGAACCGGCTGGCAGCAGCTAATCCCATGGGCAAAACCCAGGAATCCTGGTGTCAGCGCCATGGAGCGTGGGAGCGCTGTGGGTTTGGCAGAGGGACAATTGCTTTTTTACACAACTGTGCAAAGTACAGTTCTTGTGATAAAACATTATAGTACATTACAGGTTATATGGGGCAAGGGTTACATTTCCCCTCGTCTTATCTCGGTGCCTGATGCATTCTTTGGCAGAAACTGGGATTTGGACAAAGATTAAAGAAGATATGGATGTGAACAGCTGGGTTACCACATGGAGGCTGTATTACTGTTACTGGCAGTATTAGCAAGGGTTAGAGATGTGAGGCAGATAATCATTTACAGGCATAGGAGAGAAACCAGGCAGTAATTTTCTATAAACCTCAAATGCTGGAACAATGGAGCCTTGGGGGAGTTAGTAATGCGAAGCATGGTTTGGGTTACAACTCTTACCTCACCTGCTCAGCTTTAACTATTTCTTCATACTTTAAGTACAACTCTCCCTGAGTGCCACCTGAAAGGTATATCGTGATATACAGAGCCTGAGCTGAAACAGGGAATACAAACAAGTGAAACGTGAACCTTGTGCAAAACAAGGTTATAAACACAGACTTGATTCTGTAAACGTGTAGCATTATTTTAAAAGCCTTTTGCATATCTTTATTATTTTACGATCATGGCTTTAGTATCAGCTGTTGAATGGCCAGGAGAATATGGTTTGTCAACCCTCCCGAGGGAGTGTGTCTAAGAAGGGGTGAGGACACAGTACACACTTCATCTATTCAATCCTCCGACCTCCTGCACGAGGAGATCAGTAGGTCACCAGCCCTCTCTGAGTCCCTTATCAGGGGTTTGCTGGGGAATAGGGGACTGGAACACCTCTCCTATGAAGAAAGACTAAGGGAATTGGGTCTCTTTAGTCTGGAAAAGAGACGTCTGAGGGGGGACCTTATCAACACTTATAAATACTTGAAGGGTGGGTGTCAGCAGGATGGGGCCAGGCTCTTTTCAGTGGTGCCCAGTGACAGGACACGAGGTAACGGGCACAAACTTAAGCACAGGAAGTTCCACCTAAACATGAGGAGGAACTTCTTTCCTTTGAGGGTGGCAGAGCCCTGGAACAGGCTGCCCAGGGAGGTGGTGGAGTCTCCGTCTCTGGAGACATTCAAAACCCCCCTGGATGGGTTCCTGTGCAACCTGCTCTAAGGTGGCCCTGCTCTGGCAGGGGGTTGGACTAGATGATCTCCAGAGGGCCCTTCCAACCCTACCATTCTGTGATTCTGTGAATATACAGCTCAGACCAATGGGTCCCTTAGTAGTCCTGACTTTTCAACAATCCCCCTTGACCTGTTGCTCTCCCCTGCACTTCCCGGTCACTGGTGCTTCTGTCTTAAACTCCTTTCTGAGTTACAGCCCACCAAGGATGCAGCTCCATAAGCACTCAAAGGCTGGCATAGGGCAGGGATGCCACTAACCAGTCCCTGGCTCCTGTTAGCTACACAGATGCAAGCAGAGAGAACAGGGATAAGAAACTGTGTGTGCCGAACCACTGCCCAATTCACTGCCTTGGGGGCCCTGCACAAAAGGGGTCGTGGTGGTGGGGGGACGGTGGGGAGGGAAGCTGCGTGCCCTGCCTCCGAGTGCTCTGCATCTCACGGGCTGACTTGTCACCCTGCGCTGTTGGTGTCCACAGGGCAGTGTCACTACTCTTTCTTACACCATAACTTCGTGGCAGACCTTATGGGAAGCCGAGGCTCTTACTCTAAGATAACTGGGTCACTCCCTGGAGCTGGGGCCCTACAGTTAAAGTAAGCAATAATTGTTCTACATACCTAAATTAAGCGTCCTGGATCCCACCCAAAGTGGCCTGACATCTCTGCTCCTCAGCTTGTCTACCCGTGCACTAGACCACTTGCCAGTTCCTCAGAGGTGCTATAAATAACAACAACATATTAAAAAGTGCTATAAACTTCAAGTAATAGGCCAACTTTAAAAACTGTATTCATTAATCCACTTAGGGAAATTTCACAAAAGACATTTTCAATATCTTCTGTTTGACCTCTCTTTGAAATGGGATCTGCAAAACATTTGTAACTTCCCCCTGGAAGAGAAACCCCATGAGGTACTTGTCTGGTGGAAACACCTTGGAGGTACGAATGGTGGTAACAGTTGCCTACAAAGAATTTGTTATAACAAATACTGAGTTTCTCTCTTAGTGCTCTCCTTTTTCAAGGTTTCTTCGTACTATTTTGGTTTTGCACTGATCACTGTCTAAAACCTTTAGAAACTCACCAAAACACCAATTTGATCAGAGAGACAAGGAGAATGCCTTTCCAATACTTTTAAACATTTCAGTAGAACTTTATACTCCATATAAAGTAGATTATACACAATATACAATATGAAGTAGATGAGATGAAAATACTTTGTAATTAAAGACTTAGAGATAAACTTGAAAATGAGGAAGACATAACTGATCTCTGGAGACTATTTGGTGTGTGATTACTGTTTTCTCCATTCATGCTACTTAACATATCCTGTTTTTTTCACTATTTTCCTGATTATATTACTTTGGTGTGATATTATGTCTGAAAATAGATTAGTCTCCACTAGCTATCCAAAGCCAGAGGAACTAAGGTATGGCACTCAATAGAAATCTGAGATTGCTTTTCAAGAGTTTTATAATGGCCATAGCTAAGTAGTACTATTATATAAAAGCCTGTAAGTTATTATTTTTCCCGGCCATGTGAAGAATAGATTAGTCTTTAAGGAAAATGATGTCCTGGTTATTAGAAAAGTAGCAAAGGGTATTTGCTGATGGCCTCAGTCTTTCTAACTAGATGCAGTTCTTGAGACTAAGCCACTATCTGGGACTTTGGACAAAAAGCAATGGAAGAAAACTTATGTGTAATCTTTTTGTGACCATCCCTGCTTCAAATTGACAAAAAGATTAAGTGTTCAAATCAGATCGTTTTTTGAGACTCTGGACTTACTTAGGTGCTTGGAAAGCTTTCACTATAGCTTTTGAAAAACTCTTACCTTACCAAATCATGCTCTGCTATCTCATTTTCTCCCTGAAGTTTAGGTTGTTTCCTCCTGCTGTTTTAACTAAGGTACGAATCCCTGTATGAATGGCCACTTAAAAAGCAAGAGGATTATTCCCATTTGCTTCATTGTTACATGACCAAAAGCCCACAGAATGAGCGATCTTGTAAATATTGACTCCTCTCACCGGGAATCAATCCACCATGACTTACACTGCAGTAACAATATCGAACGATAAAAGGAGACAGAACTGCAACACACAAAAAGGTGCCAGGCAACAAACAAATACACAAAGAGGGGGGGAAAAGCAGATCTTGTCTTGGTAAATTTGTGATATTTCCAGTGTTTGCAGACCTAGCACTGTGGCTGTTCAGTATCTGAGCTGGACCTAACCTGAATGCAGATGGGTACAGAAGAACTGGAGGTTCATATTAGGCACCTACATGCATACCAAACCTCTGCTTTCTTCGGCAGGGAGACTTCACTAGATGAGGACACACCAAATTGCTCTCAGGATGGGAAAAGCTTGTGGCACCAGGTTGCTGTCTGGCAGAGGAACGTGCCTCCAAGTGGGACCATTGAACCCAGGCCACCTGCCATGGTCCACCCCACGGCAGGAGCGCAGCACGGTGCTACGGCCACTTTGCCCCTCGATGGCCTGGGCTGTACCTGCCACAACAGCTCACTGGCTCTGCTTTTATTTCCCACCCTGACAAACATTTGAAGCTGAAAATTGGTGTTCAAACCAAGGTAAGAGCTGCTTCTAATGCATCTTTCTTCAGAATTCCGCTTTTTTACACCATGGATCAGTATTTTCATCTTAGCTGCTAAACTTCTCTGCATAAAATAAATACACTCCACTTTGAGTATGGGAGGAAAGATAAGGTGGTCTATAAAGAGAAAAATATTATTTATTTATTCTGCTTTTCAACTAACTCACAAATACTACAATTAATATTCAACTAATATTTGGGGCTTTGTGGGTTGTTTTCAGGAGAAGTTAATCATGGAGTTAGGACTTCTTGGTGAATTCCCTTTCAGTGCAAGAGAAGTACACAGACCTACACTCCTGCCTGTGGTGGGAATCCACATAATCCAGGAATTCACTCTCTTTGATATGCTGCACACATATCCAAATTCAGTCCTTTGGAAAGCTTAGCTGTCAACAAAGCCTTTGGAAGGACTTTGCACACAGCCCCTGCTTCAGGTCATGCCTCTATTGTTTCTCCTATCTTATGCCTAAAAAGAAATTTTACTGTTTCTGATATTGATGATGAATTAAACATCACGTTAAAGAAAAAACTTGGCATGTAGAGAGGATGAGAAAGTAGTCAGTCTTCTGCTTTGTTACTGAGCACCTGGCATTCCTTTATCTTATCTTACCTTATCTTATCTTACACAGTTATTATTTACTAAGAAAAAACCAATGAGGTCAGCCTGTGGAAAACAATATGAAGATAGCCCTCTAGTCTAGACTTTCCAGCTTGAAAGATGCTGGAAAGAAGACAAACTGGGAAGTAATTTTGAAGTTCTTCCTTTCTTGGAAGACACTTTGTGTCTTGCAGGCATCACCAAAGAGCCTCTTTAAGAGAGATTAGGACACAGTGACAGCTAAATTGTCCATGGTAGGAGAAAAGGTGAACTGGATGCCAAGACTACTCTGAGAGGTAGCACCTCAGCATTTTGCACGCAGAATAACCCACACACTACAACGCCAGTTATTACCACTCACAGCATTCATGACATGATTAGATATGCCAGACTCAATCAAGGCACCGTAATCACGTATCGTGCACAGCAAAAGTAAATGGGGGCTACTAAGAAACAAGAAATTCAAGTTTTTTGCAAAAGGAACGCGCTGACACAGACCAAAATGATGGAAAAAAGTAATGATTTTTACTTTTGTCATAAATGCATGAAACTTTATAGACTGAAATGCACAATTAATTCTGGTTGAAGTAAGTAAAAAACTCCAGCTCTGAAAACCAGTTGTATGAATGAGAAATCCCACAAAAACCCCCTACAAACGCACCACTCAGACTCATGACAGAATTTAATTCTACTGTAGTTGTTTCCACACATCAGATGAGAGCAAGAAAAAGAAGTTTTAAAGCAAGACTGAGAAGTCACAACACTGTCTTTCATGCACTAACTAAGAAGTTAGCTTGGAGAGGAATCAGCATTATAACTTTGACGGGAATAAGTCTGTTAGTCATTTTCCTCACTGCAGAGCAGAAAGACCTTCACTTGAAGATCCTTCAGGAGATCCTTCACTTGAATCTTTCCAGTGTCGTGACTCCCCTCTCCCTCCAAATAGATTATTTAATCAAAGTTACTTGGTGGCAAGACTTTCTGCATCAAGAAATAATTGCCCGAGCACAGATCTCTCCAGTGCCTCAGAAAATGCCTGGAGGCCTCCTCACTCAAAAGGAAGCAGCTATCACATCTGCTGCTCACCTGCATCGATTATACTGGACACAGATGCACATCATAAATTATAGACCTGGGAGCATAAAATTTTGATTAAAAAAATAGGCAGTGATCTTTTTTTCTACGGAACACACCATTCTAAAACTTTGAAAGGAGATTGTTCCATCTGAAGTCTTTTCATTTTATTCAGAGAATAACACAATATTCAGCAACATCAACTCAGCAATCACCTCGAACAATGCTGCTTCAAAAATCTTTGCAGATGATTCATGAAGCAAAACAAACGTTTCTTTCTTTCCCGCAATAACAGCCTCATCACAAGACAACTCCTTTTTACTTATTACTTCTAATAACAGCCCGTAAAAGAAAGGATTCTGTAGGAGTGGTCTCACCCATGAGTCTACACATCTTTCATCTCTCCCTGCGGGTATATTCTCAAAGTGCCAAGCTACTCTATTTAGATTTAGTGGCAGCTGATTTGAAAGGCTTTCCAGATACACAAAAGATGCAGTGGATTGTCCTCTGGAATTTCTGGGAAGGCAGGAATGCGCGACCCTTAAAGGCAGCTCCTCACTGTTGCAGGTGCCATGTCATATACTCTCCTCCCACCAACTTACTGCCACCCACTTAAAACTACATGGGCCTTTTCCATCGACTATTCCAACTGTAAAGGATTTCCAGACCCCTACTGATCCTCCTCTAAATTCTAACAGCTGATGGGTCTCTGGTGGTTCTCAAGGCAAGGATCAGTAGGATCTCCTATGATTTTGTAAGTTCAGTACATCTGTGTTTCTTAAAACATTTTCTGGGTGCTGTCATGCTGCATCAACGCTATCATAAACAAATAGCTGAATCTCACCTGGAAACAATTTTTCCATCTCTGTAAAAAATAAATAATGTTTCCTTTTTACACCTTGATGCCAACAATTTGTGTTCCTTTTCATACAACTTCTCCGTTAAGTTTCTGTTCTAAAACAGAGCAGGGAGGAGAACAAGAGAGAAAAGCTGGTATTTGGTTAACTGGACATACAGTTTAATTAGCGTGATTATTCTAATTGCATCAACTGAACACAAAGTTAAAAAAATAAAAAAAAATCAAAACATCAGAAAATTGAGAATGTACTAAAGTCACACTCCCTGGTCACATTTCTCAAATAAGTGCTATTTTGGATAATGCTTCAGGAATGGGGAATAGTCCCTACCTGGGACTGAAAAGCAGCTACTCAAGAGATAAGGAAATAATAAAGTGGCCTAGTTATAAAGCAGATCTTGTTGAAGCAAAGGGAGGGTTTAAGGAGAATTTGGGGTGAGTCTACTCTTACAAAAGTACCATGTTGCTAAGTTCAGGCAAAGGACGTTTTTCAGGAGGAGATATTTCTTCTCCACAAAATGCTTTTCTAGCAAACACACTTTTTTTTTCCAAGTCGAATCGAGAAGTTTTTCCTTTGTACTGTCCAGAGAAACTAGTCAAGTCTTGGGGCTAGGGATATCGGTACAGAGCTAAAGTAATAACACCATCCAAAGTACTGCCTGTATGTTTAGAGAAGCGCTTTTTTTTTTTCACATTAAGTGTACTGGAAGTAATTATACACAATATTAAGTGTGCTGGAAATAATTATACAACATTATGCATGTAGGCAGATATTATACAATGGTGGTTGAAGTCATATTTTATGTGATGCACAAATGAACGCTTCTGCATGTGATGCTGTCAGCCTGAGAATGGCTTATACTCCTCCGTGCCACAGGCCCCAGCAGAGGAAAAAGGCTATAGATGATAGCCCCGCGCTGGCAGAACACCTACGTTAGGACCGAAGGGAAAAAGGCTTCAGCTGAAGACAGTAAACACCTCATAAACAGAGCTGACTTGTCAGGTTGTTATGGTAAAGATTCCAATGTGAGAAAACAGAGTTTACATTTTTATCAGTTTTACTGGTGCAGAAGGAAATTATCTCGGATTTCTGTTATAAACAAGGTACGAGCTCTATAGTTGATAAGACTAAGCACACGGGACTGGAAATAGAGCAGATAACGGCACTGAAATAACACAAACATTGAGCTGAGTTTAAACGTGGAGGAAGACAGATGCTGAGAACGTGCTCTTGAATTTCAGGTCAAGGAGTAGCATTAGTGGTCAGCTGAAGAGTACAGGCTGCATAATAGCAGCTTGCGTTATAGTAAAGCTGATCTTGGATTGAAATTTTGTGTATGTTGCTGGAAATGTTTACAGTCAATTATACACAGCAGCACACTCAAGCAGCTGGGATCATACCAAATACCCAATTCTTTCAAAAATGTCGCTCAGGTACACAGTGCCCTCACTATCAGCAAAGTGAGCTGGGAGCACAGATCCTAAATAACCTGGACAGGTTTGCCCAGATTCATAAGACAACCATGTTAAGTTTGCTCTGATATGATAATGCTTGCTCCAAAACCAGTCTGGACTGCCACAAAAGAAGGAAAGAGGACAACATGGCTGGCAGAAAAGCTATTGGGTGCTCCTTGGCCACATTTGTCACTGCTGGGGCTCCTCAGGTGATCCAGTGTGAACTTAAAGCTGCGGAAAACCTCAGCCTGGGTGGCAGCGTGGTGGCAGCAACGCTGAGTCTTGATCTTTTGGTGCAACTGTCCTCAAATACGGAGGGCGGTACACAAAGTCTCTTGATCTCCTCAGATCAGAAATAAAGTACAACTCAGCTTTTGCGTGAGGGATACGCCTCATCAGACTCCAGTTGCCAAGTGTGAGATTTTTTGACCTCCTGATTTTTCAAAAATGAAAAAGGCTGTGGGATCTCTTTAGCTAAAAGAGAAGACTGTTTTCTTCTCCGTCAAACTAACCAAACAAACAAGCCATCTCCAGATCTACAACAGTACCAACAGCAGCATTGCTTTCTGTTAGAGACCAGCCATTAACATTTTAGCCAGAACCATGAGTTTTTAAAAAGTCATAAGCTCCTAAAATCAGCACATTTGAAATGAAATGTTTGTGTTTTAATTATAATGGTCATTGCTTGTTCTTGTTCTGTCAATGCTGCTTTTTGCATACAAACTTAGGTCCTTAAAAAAGGAAACAAGATATAAAACATTTTGCTTTTGAGTGGTTTTACTTTAATATTTGATATTTTCCACTAATGCATTTTAGATTTATTATTGTAATGTGTTGGAATCGTCTCCTCATATCCTGGAAGAAAGACAATTAGGCAGTTCTTGTCAGTATAGTCATTCAGTTAATGAAATATCTAATAATACAGTTCATCCATTAGTGGGCTATACCACAATTTAAATCTTCTCCTGATCCGCAAACCCTTAGCTATGCAATCCTCCCGCATACCAGCCATGCTTGTCCCCAAGGCCTATGAAGAAAGAGCCCTGTGAACGTAATGAAAACAAGGCTCCAGGCATAATGATTTTCAGCTTCTAAAATGTGAGAGCTCTTCTCTTCATGCAACGTTTAGTCCCTAATTTTTGTTTCTTCATTTAGAAAACACTCTAAGTAGCACTGACAGGCTTTTCTTCTTTTTTGCATCATGATGTGTAAAATACACATCATGACATGCCCCTGCTTCCTCTTTCCAGAGATGACACTGAGCTGAGTGGTGTGGTTGACACGCCTGAGGGATGGGATGCCATCCATGGGGACCTGGACAGGCTCAAGGAGTGCACCTGTGCGAATCTCATGAGGTTCAACAAGGCCACATGCAGGGTCCTGTATGTGGGTCTGGGCAACCCCCAATATCAACACAAGCTGGGGGTGAAGGGATTGAGAGCAGCCCTGGTGAGAAGGACTTGGGGGTGCTGGTGGATGAAAAGCTGGACGTGAGCCGGCAGTGTGTGTTCACAGCCCAGAGAGCCAACCCCATCCTGGGCTGCATCAAAAGAAGCGTGGCCAGCAGGTCCGGGGAGGTGATTCCACCTCTCTACTCCACTCCGGTNCGCTGAGGGGAGGCCCGGGCCCCGCCCGGGGGGCGGGGCCTGCGCGGCGGAAAGTGCTGAGTCACGGCGTGACGCGCCGCCGCCGTCACGCGTGGCGCCGGCCCCGGCTCCCGCCGCGGCGCAGAGCAGAGCGCACTCCGCGCCGCGCAAGCTCCGCGCTTTTCTTCTTCCTCCCTCCTCCTCTTCCTTTCCCCGCCGTTCCGCTCNTCCAGTTCTTAAAGGAGGCTACAGGTAAGATGGGGACAAACTTTTTAGCAGGTCCTGTTGCGATAGGATAAGGGGTAGTGGCTTTAAAGTAAAAGAGGGTAGATTTAGACTAGATATAAGGAAGAAATTTTTCACTTTGAGGGTGGTGAAACACTGGAACAGGTTGCCCAGAGAGGTGGTAGATGCCCCATCCCTGGAAACATTCAAGGTGAGGTTGGATGGGGCTCTGAGGAACCTGATCGAGGCGGAGGTGTCCCTGCTCGTTGCAGGGGGGGGTGGACTAGATGACCTTTATTGGTGCCTTCCAACCCAAACCATTCTACGATGCTGTGAACGCCGTTCCGATTCCCTCCAGACAATTCCCAGGTAGCTCACTCATTTTTCAACATCTTCCTTACCCTTTCCTTGGCCACAGCAGGCCTGTGAGGAGACACATCCTCGGGGGTGGGAGGGGGTGCGGTGTCCCTCCATCCTTCCCCCCCTCCAAAGCACGGACAGGCACCGAATTTTTTCTTTCCGGCGGTGCCCTACCACAAACACGCAACGTCCTTCAGCCCGCCCTCCACCTCAGGACCTTTATTTGGGGACATTTAATCACACCTTTATCGTACTAAACTCCCTCCTGTGCCCGCTGAGGGGATGCCCTGGCCCCGCCCCCTGGGCNGCTCCTCTCCGCCGCCCGGCCATGGGGCTGCTGTCGCAGGGCTCGCCGCTGAGCTGGGAGGAGACGCGGCGGCACGCCGAGCACGTGCGGAGGCACGGCATCATCCAGTTCCTCCACATCTACCGCGCCCTGCGCGACCGCCACAAGGACGTCCTCAAGTGGGGCGATGAGGTGAGACCTTCCCACCCACCCCGCCGCCCCTCACCTCCTTCCACCTCCGGCCGCCTCAGCGCCGCCCGGGCCGGCACACGGGCCTTGCCGAGGCCTCCGCCAGCGCGGGGTGGGCTCCGGTGCGGCCCGGGCCCTGCCCGGCGAGAGGGGAAAGTTCAGGCTGCCCCGGCGAGGCCTTTGTTTCCCCCCGCCGCCTCTCGTTGCGCAGCGCCGTTGCCTCGGTATTAACCTTGTGACTTATTTATTTATTTATTTATGAACGCTAAAGCAACTTTCGGTGCCTCCGTCAGGCGCCTTTAGACCCGCCTGAGGTGTATTCCCCGGAGCGGCGGTGCCTGGCAGCGCTTGGTCATTCCCACGCGTGTGTTTATTTTCCCTCGAGAGAGGTCTGATTAAAGCGTGTGTCTAATCTCCGGGGTGGTGCCAGCTCAACCTCACAACCTGTTTTTGGGAGGGAAGCAGGGAGTGGAGGTGTGCGGGTGGGCTCAGCCCTCCCGCCACGCACTGGGTAGCTCTGTGGTCCTGGCTTCCCCCTGTGGAAAGGGACCCACCGAGCCTTGCTTTCTTCCATAGACTTTTAGGTGTCTGGCACGAGTTGATCTGCCTCCCGAACAAGGATGATGATGATCGCTCAGATTGTGCCTTGGACTTTTTACAGGTGCTCTGTGCATGAGGATCGTAACTTTTATCTGCAAGTCTTGTGTGTGCTGCCG
The DNA here is from genome assembly GCA_013400135.1 of Rhinoptilus africanus. Lineage (NCBI taxonomy): Eukaryota > Metazoa > Chordata > Aves > Charadriiformes > Glareolidae > Rhinoptilus > Rhinoptilus africanus. Next base: position 187,033 of record VXBO01008913.1, read on the forward strand.
TGCAAACCTGCACTGGATTGTGTCCCAGCCTGACAGCACTCTGCGAGGCGACAAGTATCCCTCCTGTATTGATGAGTAGGATTTCCTGAGAGTCGCAGCTTTCCCTGGATAGGGAGCAGCTTCACGTGTGCTGCGCTAGAAGCCACCCTTGATTGTGGTGTTGGTGGGGTCCAGCATTTCTCGTTTGGAGGTGTCTGTGATGGCTGCAGGAAAGATGGAAGAGCAGAGTAGGAAGCGAGTGATGTGCGTGCTTGGCCATTGCATCTCCATTTCGTGCTCTGTTCCTTTCTGAATGGCAAAGGCTTTTGTGAGAAAACTTTGGGAGGTAACAGTAGCTGTTCACAGATGCTCTTTCCCAAAGAAAAATGCTGTTCCCCTTGTGCACTTTGAGAGTCTTTTAAAGTCTCTTCTTTTAAGGAATTGCTGTCATACTTCACATAACTGAGCAAGGCAAGAGTTGGAGCACAGGAGCTACTTTCAAGAGGAGTGAGTGGGGGCTTGGCTGCTAAAATCTATCCAGTGAAGAGAATGATGCTGCCAGCATGTCTAGTCTACACTGCAGGGTTTTGCAGTGTAGACTAGAGTGGTGTGGACTCAGGAAATTTTAAATATACATGTATCATGCGTGTCTGATATCTCAGTGTTCCTACATCTCTTTTATGACTGAAGTCATGCTGACAGAAGAGCCTCACAAACAATCTTAAGTTCAGGAATATAGACAGGGCAGAGTTTCCTTATTGCTCTGAGACGTAGCTCGAGGGTTTTATCATTAAGATGGGGTACTCATTTTTCAGTGGGTGTTAGATTTTAGTTGTCCTTGCTTTCTCGGGGTGAGATTTCATAAGATAGGTAAGGTTGATCCGCTAGCGAGCTGGTTCAGCTTCCCTCCCCTTGCTCCAGGCTCGTGTTTCTTCTGCCTTCCTTGCATTGTTACTGGCTGTGCGAGTTCAAGAAGTTAAACGAGCAGAAAATTTCTCCCATTCAGTTTTCTCCGGTGGTTCATTTTCTCAGCAGAGCTTCTGCTGTTTCACAGTGATACCCAACAAGTTCCGCTTAATGTGAGGAAAGTAGCAGGAATGTGTGGAGGAAAGAGGCAAGCAGAACGTTCCCCTGCAGCACACGTAGCTAGTCACTTGGTAAGCTTAGCTGTACGGTGACACTACACCCCGGGAAACTCGTTCTTCCTTTGGCATGGGGACCATACTGAAGAAAGTATTTATGCTTGGTAAATGGTGGTGCATTATGTTTAAGGAGATTGATGGTTTTCTTATGTCATGCTCGATGTGGCAAGAGGCAGAATTTTAGGAGCAGTATGATTGCTGCTCTGTTTCTGACTAGGAGGTACGAGCCATATTTGAAATGCCTGTAAACATTCAGAGGTGAAGTAACCCAATTCATCATCTACCTCTGACTTTCAGCAAATGGTAGTAAACTCAGGTGTGGCAGCTTATCTTTGTTCTACTGTATTATGCAATTTATTTATTTCTTTACATAACATGGCACTTAGGAGTGTGTTAATGTACCAGATACTTGTTGCCAGTCTGCTCTTGTGCAAACACAAACACACACCTGTTGCCATACCTTGCTGCAGCTGTGCTGTAGATGGACTGGTGGGCAAAGCAAGAAACTTGTTTTCCATTTTTCCTCTCAAATACCTAGTTATTAGAAAGTGGCGCCACATTTACATGCAGCTTAGATGAATCAGCTGACAAGCTGGATGATTTTCATAAAAAGCCTTTTGTGCACTTTGACCTTCATGTATAAAGTCATAGCCTGAGGGTGTTTTATTGTCTTAAAAACCTCTTGAAGATTGAAATCAAGAATGAAGATCATAGCCTTCATGTAACAATAGAGATTAAATCAGCATAAACAAAATTACTTTTGTGTTTGAGAGCTGTTTCTGAGACCGTGTTTTGCAAAAGATCTGTGGTTTACTTCACTTTTAAGGTATGCTTATGAGAAAAAACCCCAGCTTTCTTAGCGTATACTGAGTTTGTCTTTCAGAACAGATGTGTGAATACTTTAAAGGCTGTCCCCCTCTAGCTGATGCCATTGTGAAAAAGAAATTCTGTGTTTGCTTGTGAGAAACAGCTTTTGCTTTGTATCTGTTTTCAACAGGACTCCTCTTCTTGTTCTGTGTTGTAAGACTCATTACACAAACTGAGGTGGTCCTCTGGGGTGCTTGTAACCTCATAGGGATTCCATTCCCTGCCATTCCAAGGAATGAAACTGTGGGGAATTGTCATATGCTTTCTGTTTCTGGGGTGCCAGACGAAAGTGCTGAGGCTAAGTGCTAACAGAGCATTTGTGGTGGCATTTGTTTTGAAGGAAGCAAGGCAGCATCACAACTTGAACTGCAGGGTAGCATTCCCTAGTGCTCCCATCCTCCCCTGGGTAAAGAGCTGGAAAGGTCAAAACACTGGTTCTGCTACCTCTTGAAAAGTCAGCTATCTTCTTGCTTGCAGGCTTAGCAGAACTAAGGGTTTTACTAAACATCTGTTGTGTCTTCTGGGGGCAGTTCTTTTTTACTGTCTTTCACAACTGTGGCATGAAGTCGTGGCAATGGTAAAAAAAAACAACCAAACAAAAAAAAACCCAAACAAAACCTAGAAATGTGAGTGTAACAGAGTAAGACTTGGGTTTTGGGTTTTTTTTAAATCTTTTTAAAGGTCTCTCTGAAGCTGCATTTGTAGGTAAAGGTCCTTTGTCTTAGTCATCCTTCTGCCTCATTTAAAACTGACAGTTGGCCTCCCTTTTCATGCTTGGCTTCTCCTGACTGTGGAAAATACGGGACACTGAACTATCTCATTATCCCCCATCAAACCCCTCCTTATTACCCTTGTCTTAATGCCCACAAAAGTTGTGCAACAACTAGATCTACTGAGGAGACTCTGTCATGCTAACTAGTATGGTCTCATAGTCTCCTTGTTTTCATCTTCCTCTCCCATCAGTCTTTGGATTTGCAGAGTAGAGGTCATTAGCTTTTTTTTATTTTTGGTGCAAGAGACACAAAAACCTGTAACTTTTCAGTAATGTGTTTTAAAAGTTCAGGAGAGTGATTAAGTATTATGTGAGACAGTTTGTGCAGCTTGGCAGGTATTAGCAGTGCGAAAAGAGTTTAAAGGGGTTTTGAGAGTAAGGTAAAGTCTATTCTGCTGCTTCCCAGTTGTCCCAAAAAGCTCTCTTATGTGCCAGCGTGTTACCAATCTTTTGTGCCCCTCATCTGCTGATTGCATTCTTCCAGCTGGCCCGCGTTGCTTAAATTTCACTCTGCAGCTTAATGCAGATGCTCAGATCAGCCAAGTGGAATGGCTGGCCCTTGGCTAGGCTCGCTGCCATTGCTTTGTGCTGAGCGCACGCACGAGTGTATGAATCACAGCACTTCATGCATAACTACATATACATATGTATTCATACGTATATCTAATACTTGATTAAGTTTTTCTGCAGTCTCTTTTGCTCCTAAATGGGACGGGTTGGTTGCTCTTCTGGCTGAATACCTATCTGGACTGGGAGGAAATGACAGAAACAAGAAGAGTTGGAAAAGGAAAGTTGGTGGTGACAAAGAATAAAGAAAGAGTAAGGAGGAGCTGCTTCGACATAACAAAAATGTCGAGAAAGGTGTGCTGGAGGGAGATCTACTCGGAAGAGTGTAGAAAGCAAGCATGGGCAAAACATGACAGTTTTATTTAAAAGTATATGTGAATGAAATGACCATCTGACTTGCCCAGCCTTGTTTAGTGAAATCGGGCATAATGACCCTTTTGTCGCATATGAGTCTTGTTCCTGTCAGTGTTGGGATACATCACGCAATAAGCATCTTAAGCTTTTAGAAAGTTGTTCTCTTCGCGGAGACTTGGAGTGAAATTTGGAGGCCTTTAAACCAGGATAGATAATGAAATGTATGAGGCAGCCCAAAAAATGTGCCACCACACTGCTTGCAAGCTGAAGTCTTCCTGACTTAATGCTGGTTTAGGGTTGTTTGGTTTTTTTCTGCATGTTACATCTTTTTTAACCTTCTTTTGGTCTTTCTTCTGTACTTTTGATTGAATTGCCCTCCTTATCCATTAGTTTTTTTAATTATACCTTGTAAATAAGTTAAATGAGAACTAAAATGAACACTTGCTGCTCAGCGCTTCCTCATGCGAAGCAGCCATTCTCAGATGCTTCAAGAAGAAGAGAGGTGGGAGGTTTTCTTAACAGAATGTGCAAAAGGTTTTGCTTCTGATTAGAAGGTGCATGACTCTTTAAAGCTTGCTTCTTTTCCTAATGAAAGGCTGAGCTGTGAAAATAGCTCCTTTTCCTTTTGAATCATTCTTCCCAGGGTCATAGCTATTGCATTAATGTATTGGTGCTGTTTACAGCCTGTATGTTTTTGGCTTTTTTCAGGGCAGCAGCAACATGTAAATGATATGATCAGTGACATTGCACTACAGTCTGCAGAACTTCAGACTGGTAAAATCATTGCCACAACTTAAGGAAGTGGATTTGGGTTCAGATGCAAACAGTTTGAAGCTCCTGTTTCTCTGTCACCCATTTAAAACCAGGAACAAAGTCTAGGGCATATTTTAACAATGGTGAATCTAGATCACCATCTGCGTAAAATTAATAAGTACAGCTACAATCCCTAAAATACACAAATGAAGTTTTGGTCATCTCTTCTCTAAAAGACAGCAGTGAGGCTTGGTGAGAGACGCTGTCATGGTTTAACCCCAGCTAGTAACTAGCACTGTGTAACTGCTTGCTCACCTTCCCCTCCAAGGGATGGGAGACGTAATTGTAAGTATGAAAGCAAGAAAGCTAAAGACAGTTTAATAGGTAAAGCAAAAGCCACATGCGTAAGCAAAGCAAAAAGAATTCATTCACTCTTTCCCATCAGCAGGCGGGTGTTCAGCCAGCTCCAGGAAAGCAGGGCTCCATCACACATAACAGTTACTGGGGAAGACAAATGCCATTGCACCAAATGTTCCCCCTCTTCCTCCTTCTTCCCCCAGCTTTATATCCTGAACATGATGTCATATGGTATGGAATATCCCTTTGGTCAGTTGGGGTCAACTGTCCTGACTGTGTCCCCTCCCAACCTCTTGTGCACCCTGAGCCTGCTTGCTTGTGGGGTGATGGGAGAAGCAGAAAAGGCCGTCACTCTCTGTAAGCACTGCTCAGCAATAGCTAAACCATCCCTCTATTATCAACATTTTTCAGCACAAATCATAGCCCCACACTTTGTACTATGAAGAAAATCAACTCTACCCCAGCCAAAACCGGCACAGATGCACATGTGCATGCACAGAAATATTCAAATAGAGATAAGAAAGAACTGGGTGACTGATAAAAGAAGCAGTGGGTTCAGAGAGCATCACGGTGTACAGGAAAGGTGGTGTTCTTTTCTCGTTTTACAAGAAATTTGGCTAACCTAATGGAATAGAAAAGCAGCAGATGTCCTTTTAAGATAATTGCTTGCTTTACGAAGTAGATGTCCTGTGGAACAAGATGATGCTACATGATAGCTTTGAAGCCAAGACAGACTCTTCACATGGACAACAAGAATAGACAGTTTATTACGGCTTCTTTAAACTCCATGTGCTGCAAGATGTCCAGCCCTCTGTCCAAACCACCGAGATAATTGTTGAGTGGCTCATGGGGTTTTTTTAATGTTCTTCTGAAACTTTCTAACTAGCTTTTTACTGTATATGTTATAAATAAACACAACAGAATCACGCAAAATAGTTCTTGTATTTTCATGACTGTCAATAATAGATTTTAAATTTTAAAAATTTTAAAATTAAATTTTTTAAAAAATTCAACCATGTCATTTTATAGACTCATCATCAATATTACACTGATCTCTCATTCTCACTTTGTACAAGCTGCTGTAATATACCAGTGTGCAGAAATTGCTTTGTTTTAAGCTTTTTCTGGGAATCTCGTGCTTATAAGAAAGCTAACATAGCCTAAAATTGTTTTTTACGTTTGAGCTCTTGTCATTTTAAGACAATCACTGTTAGTCTCCCCCTCCCCCAGCAAAATTCCCCAAACGGAATGCATTTTTCAATTTCTTTCATGCATAAATTCCTCAGGATGGCACCCTGCCAAACGCGGCATGTGTGGATGCATCTGAATGGGAGCTGGCTTAATCGATGTACTTGCCTGCTTGCTGCATGGTGGGGGACAGCACTCGTGAACCATTTGGTTATCTGTCATGTGTCTCGTCCTTTCTGTCCGAGCTTTATTTGGCTAAATAAAGGAACGGTGGTATTATTTGCTTACAAACAGATTTAGTGCTTCCTTGATGTAGTTTGTAGCTGCACCTGCTATTTATTGTAGTGGCGTTTCTGGGGCAGGTCTGAAGGTGCTGTGTCAGCTCATGCTGCTTGTCAGCCTTGAGTGCATATATGCAGCCTCTAAAGTGAGTACACTAACAGATGCAAATACAACTCCTTAAATCTTAACTCGAACAAGATAGGTGCCCTTGAAGACTGTCCATGTTTATCCCTTACCTGAATGCTTTGGCTGACAGTTCTGGTGAAACTTTTTTTCTACCCGGCTTTAATCCTTGTGTCAGGGAAAGCCTAAACTGAAATACATCTAAACCTCAAAACATCCATGATATGTTAACCTCCCTGATGACAGATTATTTTGCTTCAGCTTCCTCCCCCTCAGGTTTTCCGTGGCTGTAGGTTGTAGTGCAGCACCACTGACCTACGGCGGTGTGAGCCTTGCTGCTGCATGCATTCTGCACGTGACAGTGCAGGACACGCTGTAGTTTATAGTGAGCAACTTCTTCAAAAGCTAATTTTGAGATTCGTGTAAACTAGTTTGGAGGAGTGTTTTGTTGTTGTTTTTCTTTTCCTAAACAAACTGCAGTTTCTCATAAATAGTGACCAGCCCCCATGGTATGCATTGATTTCCTCCTTCCTGGTCTTAGATCTTAATAAGAGAAGCTTAATTTATCTGCTGTTTGTATATTTCTGATTGATAGAAAAATACTCTTTTCACAGTGAGTGTCCTTCTATGGACGTCAGGTGAATTGGTATGGTCTTGCCATGGGATTGTTGTCTATTGCTTCAGCGTATTTCCTCTCTTGTCACAGGACTTCCTCTTCTCCTTGCTGTGCAGTTGAATTATTTTACTTAACAGTAGGAGAAAGGGTGAGTGGGAAGGATGAGTACAGGAAAGATTTTGTTGTTGATGTTGCTTGTTTGGTTTTTATTGGGTTTTTTTTTTCTTCTTGCTTTCTGATGCAAGAGGTAACTTAGACGCTTGCAGCATCTTGTTTCACAGTTGAGTAAATGGTCTTTTATTAGTCTGTGAAAGAAAATATATAGCCTGAGGGGAACAGAAAATACAGTTGTCCCAAAACCATTTGTTATTTTCTGTTTTAAATCTAAAAATTCCTAAGTGAATGTCTTTGCTACAGAAATCTAAAATTAACATTAATCCTAGTCTTCTTTTTGTAGTATTACTTCAGGTGTTACATAGTACAGCAGTCAAAGAAGAGACACTTTATTCACAAAGGTGCCGCATCTTGTTCTTTAGAAGCATGCAAATGATTGTAACATCTAAATTTTAGGTTTTGGTAACCCAGCTTCCTGGTTTGTGGTGTGTGCAGCACAGGACATCCTCTAGTCACGTCATATCACGTGCAGAAGAAGAAAATCTGCAGTCCTGATGTCGGCAAGTGGGAGGGGGAACAGACAGGAGCACTTAGCTGGGGCTGGCTGTCGTGACTGAGATGAGAGCCCCTCCATCCTCTTCGTTTTCTTTATCTATGGTCATCCTTAATGCAGTGTAGAATTTCTTCATTTTTTTGCTTATTGTCAACGTAATATAAAACATGAGTTGTGTTTTGGTTTTAGAGCATGGTTTCTAAAAGTGGGTTTCGTATAGAGCTGGAGACGGTGCTTTATTCAATGGATTGGCCACTTCCAATGTGCTTGATCAAAATTAAGCATTTTGGGAAATACATTTGGATCTTGGTTTTGCTGTTAATAGCAGATTTTTGAAATTATTGCTATGACAGAGAATACCCATAGTAACCTCGTGAGCCTGGAAGGTGCTCTGCCTCGTACCAGTATGTGATTCGGGGGCTTGCTGGCTAGAAATGGGGTAACCAGCTTCTGGGGCACTTCTAGACTTGTTTTCCTCCAAACGTCACTCCCTCAAGGCTCAGACTTGCCTTTGTGGGCCAGCAAACCTTTCATTAAAGGTACATTAGTGACTGGTTATTACCGTGGCTCCATGTTTGGGCACAGCAGTGGTGAGAAAATAGCTGCATTAAAAGAAATCCTAAAGTATTATGCTGTACATCTATCAGGTGTGTGTGTAACTAGGGAAAAAATAAAGCTTTTTCCATCTTAACACTGAAGTCTTGTGGCAGAGGTCCCTCAATGGACAGTCAAATTATTAAAACTTTGGTTTCCTGTAGACTGTCATTTTAATGATACATGGTATTTTGATGATGCATTAACTGACAATAAATGTATGGAGGAACTACTTTTAGCTTTTTGCCATAATCGGGCATAATGGAACTAGTGAAATGGGATTTATTTCTTTGATACTCTTGAGAAAAAACTTTACTTTGACTTTATTTTCTACTGTATAGATAATTATATGAGGTGTACTGCCTGAAGACATTTAGTGCTGTAGTGGCTTTTGGTAATAGTAAACAGAAGCCATGAGACCTTATTGGGTATTTAGGAAAAATTTCCAGTTTCTCTTAAAGCTCAAGGCCCAAGGGAAGGTATGTATGAACAGACCACTACAGTTACTCCAAATACATATGACAATAGTTGTCCAGTAGAAAGAGAAAGAAACTGTCAATAAGACTGTCCTTCAAGGAACAGCGGTGGTCGATGTGTCACCTCTCATAAATTTTTGTTAGAGTCACAGAATGGCTTGGGTTTGAAGGGACCTTCGAAGATCATGTAGTCCAACCCCCTCCTGCTGTCAGCTCAAAGCACCATCCAACCTGACCTTGAACACTTCCAGTGGTGGGGCACCCATAGCTGAGATGGATGATAGGGAGTGTGGTAAAAGGTGAATGCAAGGAACTGTTTTTCGCAGACAGTGTACAGACTTGCATTGCTTTCCACTCAAAGAAACTTCTCTTCAGATCCCTCTTAAAACTATTTTCCTCTATTCTATAATGTGCACAGCACTTTTCTTCACCATGAGGGTGGTGAGACACTGGAACAGGTTGCCTAGAGAGGTGGTGGAAGCCCTATCCCTGGAAGTTTTCTTAGGCCAGGCTGCATGGGGCTCTGAGCAACCTGGTCTAGTGGGAGATGTGTCTGCCCATGGCAGGGGGGTGGGAAGTAGATTGTCTTTAAGGTCCTTTCCAACCCTGACAATTTTGTGATTCTGAGCTTACCAAAGTCTGGACTGTACGCTTACCTGTGTTTTCATATGGAGAAATACCTTCTGGCAAATGCTTTGAATGTTAAAAGGATTTTAACATTAACTCTGTAGCAGAGGCTTTACTCTCAACTATTAGCTAGGTTTTGTTCCCAGTGTACTCAGCATGATTATGTTAATTGAGTGTGCAAGGAGGGGTTTTGATATTGGAAAGCAGACCACTGCCAAGGCAAACATTTGGACGGTGATCCTATGTAGGACGTGTGTCGACTTCGGTTCTCCTTGTTCCTTAGAATTGCTGCTAAAGAGTCGCTTGACTGATACTTCTTCATTTTTGAGTAGTGTGCTTTATGCAGAAATAATATGCATAATTATGGTCAAATAACTCAGGCATTCAAACACAATTTCAAACATGCTTACCTATTTGCAGAGAACAATCATCTTTCACTTTGCCACCGGGCAGGTCCAGCCCAACTATTTGGCTTACTGCATGGAGCGTGGTTTGGCTTCTCCCTAGTTGAGGGGCTCCAAGGTCTCATGGTTGTATTTACAGAGGTGACATCAAAGAATTTTCAAAAGCCTCACACTTCTTTGGAAGCCGACTTTGGCAAATAATGGTGACAAGTGAAGTAATGGCGTTCTGGGTGCTGTCCTGACGGCAAGCTGGTGCATACCTATCTCCTGTAGATACAGTGGTGGGGCAGAGCTGGTGTGGAAGTACTCCAGGCGCAGTGTGTTGCAAGTCAGTAGTTGAGAGGAAGGAAGTCTGTAAAGAATATTTTTTCTTTGTGTTGGCTCATGCATAGATCTGTTATACTCAGATTAATTGCTTTAACTGAGAATTTATTTGCTTTTTCAGTGCATTTAACTTTGAACAATTTTTTTAGGCTTGCTCTATGTGTGCGTGGATTTACAGCTTTCGCTCGGCAACCTTGCTGGCCCGACTGTGTTCCTTTTCCTGGTAAGGTGCCACAGCACTTCTGCGAGCCGTACAGACCTGGGCTGGTCAGAGAGGCCTGTCCACCGAAGCTGTGCTGAGCGTGTCTGTCTGCAGGGAGAAGCTGGGAGGCCACCTTTCATCCCCATCAGCCTTGCAGCACATGACGGACGGAGGATAGAGATGCGTAGGGTTTGCTGCGGGGTGAGAGCACCAGGTGGGCGCACAGGTCCCAAGTGGCCACCTTTCTTACCAAGGCAGGGTGACCTTTCCTGGCTGGCTCTTTACAAGGCTGTTTGTCAGCCATCTGCATCAGTCGTTTGACCTGACATCTATCTTGCTGCTTGCTAAGGAGACTAGTTAAAATTAGGAAGAGAAGCGAAATCAAAAGAGCTTGGTGAAATGATGAATTATGGATGTTGGGTGAAACCCTGCATATTTGGCTTTTGGACTCTTGAAGCTCTGCCAGGCGTGCTGATGCTTTCAGCTTGGCTGCAATTCTCTGAACTTTATTGTGGATAGAAAACATATGAGAAGTCTGTGAATGACGAGCTGAGGTTAAATGTAAAAATGTGTGAACTCTGAATTTGTCTCTTTCTTTATGGCTTTAGGCTAAATCTTTTCATGAGCTTAAATTAAATTCTTTGAGGATGCCCATTCACTCAGTCCCTCTGTTGGCAAGATACTCTATGGGTTACTGGGAATTGTTGGCAGCCGTCTGAAGTTTTTTTTCTTTTCTCATTAAAATTAATGGCAGATCTTCTGTGTGTTAAGACAGCTTTGAAGATTTAGTCAATGTTTCTGGAGGCAAGAGTAGTAGCTGTTTCTAAAGCTAGATGCATAAATGCAGTGTATTCACTACTGCACTTGGATTATGAAACATTTTGATTTCTTTGGTTTTGCCGCCTTGGCTTAATGTTTCTTTACACTTTTGGCTTATTTTCTTTTGTGAAACTTGTAATGCTGTTTGTAGAGAAGTGGCTGTGTTCACACCACCAGCTCATTGCAGTTACATTTGGAGAGGGATTTTTAAGACAGCAGGCCACTCACAGTCACTTATTCATGTAATGATAGACAAATGTTAAACTTCGGGGTCTCTCGAAGGCAGCTGCAGTTCCTTTGCCCTCTCTTCTCCCACCAGCCCACGCGGGCGGCGTGGTGGGAGGCCAGGCGTGTAGTGGGCTTGATGCACATTCACGTACCCATCTGTATGACTCTGAGAACTGTGTGCTCTTGTACTTCCTCTAGTTCAGGCTGGGTCTGAGTGGGGATGATGATTTTCCCAAGCAGGGGGGAATGATGTTGAATATAGTAGGAAACTGGAAGGTGTAAGAGAAGTCCCTTTTTATTGGCAGTAATCATGGATCAAGTGTCACTGGAGAGATTGGTAGTAGATAACAAGTAAATCAGTGCTGGAGTGTGTTCTGGTTGACTATAGTCCATAGTTACGTCAAGTAGATTATTGTGGCATAATATGCATAAACCACAATGTATACCACACAAAGAAAGGCTGTCTTGCACGGGAACTAGAAATCATTATTTTTCTTTTAGAGGATTAAAACTTTATCTTAAAAAATATAGCGAACATGTACAACTGCTGAATGAGTCCCTCCAGAGTTTGGGTCTAACCAGATTCTGTAGAATTACACACACTCTTGGATAACGCTGCTTGTGATTTAATCTCAAGTCCTGCCAGAGGATTCTATTTGTTGTCATGGTAGCTAGCAATAACTCTTCCATGAACCCTGAAGCCACCAAAGAATGTGAAACCCACAAATCCTGTCACTTTGTGCTGGAAAACACTACACAAGTTTTGTGTTTTGGCAAGCTGTGTTTTCCTATATGCACCAGACTTCTGTACAAAATAGAAGTTGCCTTGGGTTGGTATGCTGCAACTTCAACATAAGCATCCTGCATGGATATGAATTCCTGGGTCTGGAGCGGTGGTGTTTGGTAAGTACCAGTGGATGCGCTTTTAGGCGCTGTAAGAAAACAAAACTGAGGAGCACAATGCAAAACCTGGCGAGTTCCAGCTGTGGAGATGCAACCTGTATTTTTAACTATAGGTTGATATTTGTATTAGATGTGCCATGAAAGTCTTGAGGCGGTGGTTTGAGAGCCTCCAACAAAAGGCAGTGTGTATCACCGCTGGTCTAGCCAGGGGTTTTCAAAGCCAGTACCCCTGTGATGCGTTTTCATGTATGACTTCTGCTTTTATGTGGGAAGCAGTGTATCATGCTTGGGGGCTGTTTCATCTTTCATGCTTCCCAGAACAGTGCAAAGCATCCCCGGCTAAATAGGTGTCAGGAAATAGATTGTATCATTAAATATTGAAGGCTACACGGTCCAGGTGGCTGGTTGCTACGCGGGGTAACGCTCTACAAGTCTTCACGGGAGCTTTGATAGCAAGTATGTATGGAGATTAAAAAGTTTGACATGAGGGCGTTCCAGATCTGGCTGCTTTCAGATAATCTCTGTTAGGGAAACAGTATTTTCCAGTGCTGGGACACGGTGTTGGCACTGCGGTCATTGTCAGCTTGTTGGATCAAATTCTCCACCGGTGTATTACTGTGAGGGGCTGTGGGTCGCAGCCTGGGGCAGGGAGGAGGCAGAGGTCCTGGGGCAAGGTGGGGAGGAGGGGAAGGAAAGGTGGCAGCAAAGCTGAATCTAGGAGGGGTGGAAACCTCCGTGCTGTTCCAAGAGCTGGAGGGCCTTAATAAATGGCAGGAGCAATGCTGTCTGTAACAGCCATGGGCTTTCCTTGGTGTAAATGAGGCTCTGTCAGTGCTAGTCTTAAATAGCTCCAACAAGTGATTGGGTGTAAATGGATGATGGATGTCGTCTTGTTTGTAGAATGACTTTTTTTTTTTTTTTTTGGTCAGTTTTTGTGAGACTGTAACTCATGGCATGACAGAAAGATGTTTGTGGTTAATAGCTTGCATAGGATTTTAAATTTTTTTAAAAAATAACGTGGAGACAAATAGAAATTCAAGAATCTTTTTGCAAGATATCCAGAATTAGAAATGGAGGGAAAATTTTCAAGGAATTTCAGTTATTTAATCAAGATGAAATAATCACGCAGCTGTTTTCTGAGGCATTGTTTACTGCATTCAGAGTTAGTGATGGTTTTTAAGCTGTGGAGATAAAGTACAGTCTGACATCCTTTTTTTTTTTTCTTCTTTTCACTTGATGTTTAAAACTGTGCTAATGTGTTTGCTGCAAACAAAATCTTACCATATAATTGTTTATTTTGTTGTTATTATTTACAAGGTGGAATATATGTTAGTAAAATTTGACCATGAGAATAAGAAAGTGCGGTTGGTGCTCTGCGGTGAAGAAGTTCTTCAAACACTACAAGACAAGGGGGAGAAAGTAAACCCCAAGTGAGTAGCTGTTTCCTGTTTCTTTTTTTCTCATGTTATGATACTGTACAGAATTTCATAGGCGTAGCTTAACTTTCAAGTTTGCTGTTGGTAAAACTGGAAGACACAGATACCGATATTTTCAGATGAAGTTGGGGTGCAGGAAATGAAAGATTTTGAGAACACTTGCAGACAGTCTCTGCACTTTTTGTGTTATGACTTGGGCTTAAAAACAAAAGGAGGATGTAACAGCCCACAGAAGTTGCAGTTTGGGTATTTGTTTTATCTTGCTCTGTTCTGTGTGTGTGTGCACGCTCCCCTGTATCCCTCAGGACAGGAGTGAGTGAGGCCTGTGTAGGGAAGCCTGTTTGTTAGGAGGGCTCTCCCATTTTCGGCAGAATTAGGAAGGTAAGCGTAAGGACAGCAGGACAGTTATTCCTCACCCTCTCCTGTGGAGTTTTCAGGAATGACTGGATCATATCCCTACTTCAACTAGGCGGAGAAGTGTGAATTGCCTTTTAACTGATGGCAGGAGAGAAATGAGAGCAGAGACAGTGAAGAGCTTTGGCTGAAGAGGCCCAAAAGCAGGTGACAGCGTACAGGAAGGTGGAGAAACTCTGTCTGCTGTAGCAATTAATGGTTTTTATGCCTTGATCCTGTCTACTAATTTCAAGGTATCTTAATATATAGGTTATCTCATCTCCAGCAAGGCTTTCCTGTGTGTCTTCCTCAGTAGATGGACTATTGAATGCCAGCAAGAAGGAATCCCTTTGCTTTTAGACTCAAAACTGCTACTGCCAGAAGAACAATAGGGGAGATGTGGCTCAGCCTCTGGCAGAGAGTGCTCCATAGAGATAGCATAGCTTCACGAGGGGATGGGAGGGTATGGTATTACTTTTCAAGGGTGACTAGGTGCACTCAAACTTCATTTTGTTTCTTAACCTAATAATTTGTGAAACAGGACCAGATAGTCACAGCAGTAGAAAGAAGAAATTGAGCATAACTTTTGCCTTGCCTTGTACTGTGGAAGAAGTTGAATGGTCTGTATGTTCCAGTTTTAGTTAAAACCCCAAGAAACAAGGCTTGAGATAGATACGAAAGTTGATTGCAGTTTGACATAGGTAAATACTACTTATTGCACTGTACAGCAACACTTCCTGCTGCCAAACTGTGCCTTAATTTCTTTTCACTGCCTCCCAGCAGTCAGGTACATTGGAATGTACATTGTGTTACTCTATCAAATAATCAGCCTTAGGAGATTTTTCTTGCAGGTTGCATTAATTTCTGAAATTCTCACAGATAATCTAATTATTTTTTTTAGAAGATACAGAAATATTTAACTGAGGCTATTCTTTTATTATAGCCACCCAACACTCTGGCGACCAGAATATGGAAGCTACATGATTGAAGGGACGCCTGGGCAGCCATATGGGGGAACCATGTCTGAATTCAACACTGTGCAAGACAACATGAGGAAAAGACGGCAAGAGGCCGCTTCTGTGCTCAAAGAAAATGAGGCTGTTTGCACTGTGACATCATTTCCAAGGTGAGGCAGTTGTTGAAATGCAATGCCGTGTTTTCTATTTTCCCTATACTTTTTTCTTCTTAACTGCTTCTAGCTAAGCTGTAAAATGAAACCGAGCAAAATATAATTCAGTAAAAGTACTTTGACTTAACATTCTGGTTGTGTTTCCTAAAATTTTTATTGCAGTGTGACAAAAAGATAAGCATCTCTAACATTTTAGGTTACTTCTCGACTGTGGTGATTTTATATTAGGAAGGAATACCTGAATATTCATAACAAAGTACTGTATGTAGAGTACTCTGCCATCTTGAATTGATAAAGCAAATCATATATAAAAGGTTTCTCTTTACCTGTTTTGCAAGTTTTGATCTTTATAAATAGCAGTTTGGTAGAACATGGCTAACCTGATCTATTTTTTGACACTACTTTCTCCACTAAAGCACACGCAAACTTCTTTTGGTGGCTTGGAGCACACAGTAGAACAGGAATGTGATTAACCTTATGAAATGAACACTTAAAACTCCTTTAATATTGTACTTAGTGAATCTAGAAAGGAGCGCACCTCTCCTGGGTTCATAACATCCTTACAAAGGGTAGATTTTCTCTTCTTTGTTGTTCTGAAGAGACTATTGAAGAAATGAAATTCAAGATATACTTCATTACCTAGGAGAAACTGTACTTTTTGACCTTCCTTTCAAACATAATCCTCAGCAGGGATTTATTGTGTTCACTCTAACTAGCCTTGTCAGTCAAATGAATGAAGATAGTTATGCTTAAAATAGTAAAAAATAAATTGCTGCGCAGTAGAAGCGAAGCAGCTGGCCTTAACAGGCCAGTACAGAATGCAGTGGCCCTAAATTTGCATTCTAGATATCTCTGAAGTAATTAGAGCTTATTTGGACCCCCACAGTTAAGTAGTTCTCTTTGTTACAGAGCTAAGGTTCTTTTGCCCTGCAACCTTACAAATAGATTATGTCATTTAATAAATTTTGTATACAAACATTTCAGACCAGGTCTTGCAAAGAATAAAGGGAGAGGAGTAGTTCATCACTTTGTAGATACAGATAAATACTTTTTACATCACTGTAGGATCAATGCATTGGACTTCAGTGAAAGCTAGTAAATAATAAAATGTAGTTTCTTTTTTACGTATAGGTCATCCCAGCATAGTTTAATTCTTCAGAGATTGCTCTCCCTAAGCTATTTAGTTTCTTATTTCTGCCTTTTGATATCTTGCCATTCAGGTCCTTGTTGGTTTGACTGGAGCATTGCTAACGTGTATTTCTGAGGTTCTATGCGGTTGGGATTTTTTTACTATATTCTCTCTACACTAATGTGCACATATGCCTGTGTGCATCTGTGCATATACATGTGTGTATAATAAACAAAATCTGTGCATCTGAAAAGACAAAAAACTTGCTGACAGAAGAAAGGTAAAGAAGGCTTATTCAAATTAAAATAACTCGGTTAAAAACGAACAAAACTGAAAATGCTTAAATATTAAAAAAAACTAGCTTAGAAGCTTAAATGAGTATCCCTAGTTCTTAAATCTGTGAGCCCTTCCTACAGGACCAAAAAGATGTTATCTTTCTTGAGGACTGAAGTGATGTTGCACTTACATAAGTGGTGAAATCAGGTTTAGATGTTGTAGGACAACTTCTGTACTGAACCCAGGAAGAAACAACCAATAGTGAAATGCGTGCTGAACATAACTAATATTTCCAGAAGTGTGAGTGTTTCCTGGTATTTGGAGTAGTTTGCTTGTAGCTGTATTAGCCAACCCGTTTTTATACATCAAACTGCTAGAGCCTCTTGAGATAGCGTAATCTTTGTCCTTTATACTGTGCAGCTTGGAGAAACTATAATCTTCTGCAACTTTATGTCCAACTTCTCAAATGCTCTTTTGTCTCAGTTGTACTGAAAACCTACTTATTCTTGTTTCAGATGAGTATTAAACTTACAATGGAGGATCCAAAGGAGAGGGTTGTATTCTGGTTTACTTGTATATCTGTCAGCATTTTTCACCTAATAGTGTAATTTTTCTCTGTTTATTACATTTCTCTCATTTATGGGGTCTTTCAGAGTTCCAAAATCACAAACTACTGTGAGACTTGGGATGTGTGTATGATTTGAAATTACCTCTAGAGTTGGTTAGGTATGGCTTTTTAACAGTGAAGGATTGTTGGGAGCAGAGCTGGATAAATTACTTCAGCAATCAACGTTAACCTGTACCTTCTAGAGAAACTGTTCAAGGTACAGAATGCAGCTGCATGTCAGTATTAATGACGGGTGCCCACACACTAAAATGTGTGTGTACTCTGCATAATACTGTGAAGTTTCTTGCTTCAGACACTGAAAAGATCCATGTTTACTGTCCAATGATAGAGTAGTAGTTGGCAAGCACTGACCTTTTTACAGCAACTGTTTTAAGACCTCTTTCTGGTAATTCCACATGTACAGTTAGCAGTCTTGAAAAGTGCTTCAGAAATACAGTAGATGCAAGGTGGTTTTTTTTGTATCTCCTTTTATTCCTTTGTCTAAGAGAATCCTAATCTCTGATCATCTGACCATTTTACAAATCATAGTCAGTCTTCCTTACAGCTTGGATCTTATTGTTGTATTATATAGGTTAGGATGTCCTGGGTTTACACTGCCGGAATATAAGCCAACGCCAGTAGAAGGAGGAGCTTCAAAATCCCTCTTTTTTCCAGATGAAGCCATCAACAAGCATCCTAGATTTAGGTAAGAGTATTTTGCGAGTGCGATGGGAAGCTGAATAATTTTCTGTGCCTAAATATCATAGGCATACCTGCAACTTCTTTACATTGCTGGAATAGAGAGCTGTGTGGCTAGTTGGTGCAAATATCACTTGGACAGAGATGGTGGTGATAATGTGTTTTCTGTCAAAGTGACTTAAAGTAAACTGTTAAGTTCAACTACCTTTATATAGTAATTCACACCACGATGGGACAAAAGGTGTTGATTATGCTCCTGCAAAATTGTTTCCAGTTTGAAATCCCGTGGCTAAGTATTTCCATCATGGTTAATCCAGCTCTTGCTCAGATACATCACAGCAACATCTCGGTATACTCAGTAACTCACCCTCGTTACTCTGAAATGGAGCGTGGTGTCAGACTATTTGTATAGTTTGAGAGGGTTGTTATAAGGCGAGACTTAGGAGAATGAAAATCATTATGTTTAAAAACTAAACATGCCTTTTCACTTAGTGGTGTACTCTTTAGGTCAGTAGCCTTTTACGCATAGTACTGTGAAGTCCATTAAAATAAGACTGAATTCACTGAAGAAAAACTTGGTGTTTTATCTGTTATAGTCTATCTTACACTAGGAAGAGAAGTATCCTGAAGAAAAATGTTTAAAATAAATAGAAAGTTGACATTCTGAAACCCTGAGAATTGATGAGAAACTAAATTCAAAAACATCTGCATAAAGAGAAACTGTCAGACATTTCAGCAAACACTTTTTTTTTTTTTTTTTTTTAGTACACTGACCAGAAACATTCGTCACCGGAGAGGAGAAAAGGTTGTGATAAATGTACCAAGTAAGTAAAGGAAATCTATCTTTTTTCTTTTTCAAAGTAGCTGTTCAATATAGTGCTCTGGGTTACTGAGTTCCTACATTTTCCACACAGTATTTAAAGATAAGAACACGCCATCACCATTTATCGAAACGTTTCCTAATGATGATGGAGAAGCAGCAAAAGCGGCAAAACCGGACTATATATACATGGATGCTATGGGTTTTGGAATGGGAAACTGTTGTCTTCAGGTAAAGCTCATCTGCTTTCAAGATGTTACTGAATGTTGTCTTTCCTAAATGCTTCCCTTTTTAAGACTTGCCTTATGTCTGATTTCTCTAGCTTAATTCAGCTAACGTGGCAAAAGGAGGAATAAAACAAATTTAATCTTATACCTGGTAATGTAGTCTTAAAATCCAGATTTCTTTGCTTGTATTATGTTTATTTTCTGCTAATATTCAAATGTAATTGGATGCCTTGATGAAAGGGTTTCTTGAACTGGTCAAACCCCGTTTGATCAAGCACCTTCTCCTGGAACTACAGCACTTTTCAAGTGTGAAAGACTATCTTTCACTGTGGTCTTCTTTCAGGCATGACCAAAGGACACTGTGGAAATGGAAACTCAGCTGTCTTGTAGGAACGTGTGGGACTTTTTCAGTTATTCATTTTGGGTTTTTTCGCTCTGCCCCATGTATAGAACAGCAAAAGCAAGGAATGACAGGAAGTCATTGTAATATCGTTAAAAATAAGTATCTTTCTCCTTCTGTGAAATTATAAAAACAAAAAAAATACAGATTTGCAAACAGCATGAACTCCTATATAAAATGTCTCATTCGTAAATATTTTTGTCTGTCTGCTAAGAAGTCATCTTCTCACTGCTTGTACCATGAACATACCAAACGCACACGGGTAGCTGTCTTCTGTTACTGCATGCTGGGAGACATTTTTGGTTCTGTTTTGTCCCATTAACGCATGCCCACTTTTTACTGTTTTCATTCATTTGCCTGAGTTACTACTATTTTACAGTATACTCCATTTTAAATCCAGGTGCTGTATCTCAGGAGTGCTTTAATTCTTTCAGTATCTTGTTTGTTTTAAATATTTCTCTAGCATAGTAACCTGATGCTAGGGGCTGATGGCTTCGGTAGTAGCAACGCATTTGACTGTTGATAAAATCTGCCTGTTGGCGCTGCCATCTTGGAAGCAGAGCTAGGAGGAGGCCAATATTAAGTTTCTAGGGGATTAAAGGAAATTCTCTAAGCTCTTCTTGTTTCACGGCACTGGCGTAAATAACCCCATTCAAAACATTTCCCTTTGAGAAATTACAAAAGGTGAATAAGTAATATGTTCTTGACAGCAGCTAAGTATGATTTCTTCTCACTAAGGTAAACTAGGGAGGATCTGATGAAGTAGCAAAGAGAACGTGGTACTGCGTGTCATTACAAGATGTCAAGTTTGATATGGTCTATTTTGTACCATCTCTTCCTTACTTAAGTCCAATAAAAGAAATACAGCCTTACCATTCAGTCATTGTCTGAACTTGTTTAAAAATACATTAAATTCCTTTTTATGGAATACCATTTTACTATTCTCCATTTTTGTAATCAGTGGTCAACTTTGGTAGCTTTGTTATTATCAAAGGGAGAATGAAAAGAAGGCTGGCAGCTGCTATAAGCAGCTACTTGTATGTCAACTAATAATTCTTGATAACAGACCAGAAGAAAACATATTCCCCGCTGATTTTCTGTAAGGTAGTTTGTGGTATGCATGCTTCCTTCTGGTTTTGTTTCTTTTTTTTTACCTTCTCGCTGTGCACCAAGCTACTGCTTGGTTTGCTGTATTTCCAATGTTAAAAATAATGTCCTGGTGAGCTCAGCTTGGACAGTCTGTGGCGATGGTGGGGTGGGAGGTGCTGTCCCCGCAAAGGGCAAGGCAAACCGTTGTGCTCCTGTCCCTTTTGAGGCTTGGTGTCCCTGTGCCTGCTGAGCCTTGTCACTGATGCTTTTTGCAGTCCTTGCAGTGCCTGCATCCTTCCTCTGGAGAAGACTGCTGTGGCCTTTTCCTCTGTAATGGGTTGTTTGGCTAGAAACCAGGTGGAATCCCAGATTTAAAGTGATTTGGAATAAACATAAAAGGGAAGCGGAGGCAGATAATACTGTGTCAGGGGAAACACTGTAGGTATTCCGTCCCACTCCATCCCAAGGCAGGCTCCTTAGTGATGGCAGTCCAAAACTAGTGATGACAAATCATATTTAGCTGCTTCTCTGCAAGAGAGTTAAATAATCCGGTCTTTTCAAAGTGTGGGTTTTTTTCTTTTTCTGATAGCCACTTGAAGGATAGACACAGAAGAAACACTTTACTGCACACTATTTTTCTAACTGGGAATGTTGTCTGCAAAACAAACAAATCCCATACTCCCCTGACACTCAAAAAAAACCCCAAAACACCAACCAAAAACCACAAACAAAAAACCCAGTACTGAGCCCACAAGTGAACTTGGGAGTTCTTGGGTTTTCAGGGTTTTTTGTTGGTTGGGTGGCGTTTTTTAATCTTCCTTGGAGTTGGTTGGTCTTCAGTGGCAGACTGAGAAGAACCTGTGTGTTTTGTGGGACTCTCTCTAATTGTAATCTGTGGAAGAGGAAAATCTGTTCGGCTGATGTTCTTCAGGACAACAAGCAGAGGTGGTGATTTAGAGCTGAAGCCTGTTGTACAATAATATGATAGTGATGCAGGGTACACTGCCATCTGAGTTATCCTCCGCTCCATAAATATGTAAACTGCAAAGAAGGAGAGAGGGGCTTTTAATCTGATTAGTGTCTTTTAACAGTTTTGGGGCCATTGATTACCCCATGAATTTTTAAAATGCATAAAGCGTTGGTTTGACATGTCTGGAGGTTAAGGTCTGCTGCTAGAAACGCATCTCATGTTTGGTGCTGCTCTGAGCAAATTTTGCCACAAGTTGCAAAGAAGTTATATTTTCCAGTGGCCTATGTGTGGTAGGGCTTCCACATCATTAATGGCTTCTGCAAATAACAATTCTTTTCCATCTTTTGCTGTGTCCTGGTCTCTAATACAGGCAAAACTTGACTTTTTTTTTTAATACAAGCTGCAGCAGGCATGAAGATATTTACTTTTCACAGTTTAGCAGGATCAAACAAAGGCATCTTGAAGTGTTCTTTAAAACAGGATTAGCTGTCTCACAAAACAAATGTTACATGTACAAGACTTTCTGACTGTTGTTCTAAGTAGGTTCCTGGCTTATTTCCTGAAGGTGCATTACTGATCCTTGTGTATTGTAAATGTTAACTTGGTTTTCTTTGGTTCTGGCAAGTGTTTGTATATTTAGCCTCACAGCCCAAACATTATGGTCTGAAATCTTTTAATGAACATGGAAATGGTCTGGAAAAAAGCTTTTGATATAAATGCTGATGATAGATGGGGCAAAAGTTTGTCCATGAATTAGGGGGTGGGAACCCACACAAAAAACTCCACCCCAAACCAACCAAACAAAAGAACCCCTTAAAATTCTTGCTATTTAAATGGTTTTATTATATCATTGATTCTAAATTTAGGAATGCAGTGCTTACATTTTGATTATAAAAATTATGATAGCAATTGTACTTCTTCCAACAGGTTACATTCCAGGCTTGCAGCATTTCTGAAGCAAGGTATCTCTATGATCAGCTAGCCACAATCTGTCCCATTGTGGTAAGTAATGGACTTGTATCACATCAGCTCTTTGTCGTGTGAAAGCCACCAAGTGTGAAAAAATAAGATCTAAATTTAAAAATGAAGTTGAATGCTACTCACAAATTTGGTGCTCTAGGAGAAGTCAACCCATTGCTAGATTGTCACATGAGCAGTGTGATTTATTTATTGTCCAAACAACACCACAGAACAGATGATGTATGTTTCTTCTCCTCTGCCTTCCCTCCCACATGCACGAGGATCTTGTTGAATAGTTCTAGAAATACATTTGGGACAGTTTTTCATTAAAACAAAACAAGGTTGCTTCTTAAAACAATTTTTAATTTTTCAACTCTGGTCTTGTGTTACAGAAAGTTTCATCTTACATTGTTTAAATCTGTCCCTTTTGTAAGCACATGGTCATAAACAGGTGTTTATAACAGATGCTGTAGAAAACAAAATAGTGGTCTGGTCTAGGTGGTGAGCAGATCCTGCTCTGGGTGAGGTGTGTTCCAGCTGTGTTGCTAAGGTGCTTGGCCAAACAAAAATAAAAAATAAAAAGATTGCCAAGTGAACTTCGGGAGTTTGGAAATGTACAAGCAGAATACTTTCTGATTTTTCACCAAATTGCTTCTAGCTATATCATCTTTGTGTTCCTTAAATGCTGATTGGTAGAGGTAGTAAATCTGCAGAGAGTCAGATGCCAGTTCAATAATACAAACACTTCATCTGGGCGTTTTCTAGAGATAGCAGTTGAGAGATTTGTGGTTGTATGGGCTTTGGCTGTATGTTAAACTGAAGTATATACTTTATTACTTCTGGATCAGCAAGTTTCCCTTTCCAGTGGGATTGTATTTTGCTTTTGGTTCCTTGGCTGGTCCTTTGTTTTCAGATCAGGCTGTTATATTTTAGATGGCGTTGAGTGCTGCATCTCCATTCTACAGAGGCTACGTGTCTGATATTGACTGTCGCTGGGGAGTGATCTCTGCATCTGTAGATGATCGAACGCGAGAAGAGAGGGGGCTAGAGGTAAGTAATGTTAGGTAGTAGTTGTCTGGGTTTTTTCAGGCAAAAAAGTTAAATCTCCTTTAGTATCAAATTCTATTTGTGCTCATCGGAATCCCTAATGAGGGAAAATGGCAGTCTTTGTGGTAAATATAGGAGAGGTGGTGTAAACATTCACCTTGGTTGTACAGTTTATGTTAGCATATAAATATATATCTTTAGTTAGGTAGGGAATCCCAGTAGAACTCCACTCGCTCCTCCACAGCTTGCTGAAAAGGTCCCCCTGTGACAAAACTGTGCAGTCTGGGTTTGAGCCCAAAAAGCAAAAATTGCTTTGCATTAAGTATCAGGTGCTGCTGTGTAATCCAGTATTATAAACTAGAACTGTGTGAAAAGAGACAGTTGTCAGAACTTGAACTTCAGGAATTTCTCCAGGCAGGAATTGGGACTCAAGGCACTTAGAAAATTATAGAAAATTTAAAAAAAAAAAATCTTTTTTAAATCTACTTAAAATGGGTAGTTCAAGAAATATTTCAAAAGCATCTGTAATAATGTGCACATAGTGAAACTGTATTGGTATGTGTTGCAATACGTATAATATTGCTTTCAAAATACTTGGGGTAATGGAATGCTACATTAGGAAAATGTTTCCACTTTTAGAGAATTCTAGTCAGTGTGTGATGACTGTTTTTTCGCTCAGATACATACATCTGCAAACAAAATAGTCATAATTCCAAGATGCTTTCTATTAAGCCTGTTTAAGACTTTGAGTAATTTTAATTGAGTCTGTAGGAGTTTTTAATCAGGATATAATTCTCACATAAGTGTCATTAGTGAGCAAAACTTAGGTAACATTGTTAACAAGCTGTTAAAATATTGTATTCTTAAATTATATAGCCACTGAAGAACAACCATTATAGAATCAGTAAATCCAGATATGATTCCATAGACAGTTATCTATCTGAATGTGGTGAGAAATACAATGACATTGATTTGACAATAGACAAAGATATCTACGAGCACCTAATAAAGGAAGGTAAGTGTTTGCTTCATTATGAGCAGGTTAAGAATTACGCTTGCAGTGTGTGGGGATATTTTACGTTTTCATTCCTGTTTGCTTTCAATCATTGCGCATCACTCAGACTAATTCCTACTCAGGAAGTATCTGTGTAATGTGGTCTTGAGAGTTGTTTGGGTTTTTTTAAAAGTATTCATTTGTAATGGAAACTGTCCCTAATTCCAGCTGGAGAAGCTCAGTGTTTGACTCATTAATGTTTTATCTTTGTGGAGAAAGCAGAACTGAATTAAAAAACATGGCATAGAGGTGCATCAGAAAACAGGAAGAATGGCAGCCACACCAGTATTCAGCTGCCATTTCCAAAGAAGAACTTGTTCTTTTTATTTTTTTTGCTCTTTAATCATTTCCTTCCTTCCCAAAATCATCATTTAAATTTCAGCAGGATGTGGTGGGTTGAGGTAGCATTGCTGAGTTGGATGTTTTAAGTCTTGTAAAACAAATAATTTCCTAGAACGTGCTTTGCTATGTGTGAATTATTTGTTTGAATTTTCATTTTGTAGGTATTGACCACCTTTTGGCACAGCATATTGCACACTTGTTCATTCGAGACCCATTGACTTTGTTTGAGGAGAAAATACATCTAGATGATGCAAATGAATCCGACCATTTTGAGGTTGTGTCTGATTTAGAGGAATTTAATAAACATATACATAAAATTGTTTATTATTTATAGTACTGCTTCATTGGAGAATGGCTATATTAGCTAAGATATTTTTTTGCTTGAATTTTTCACTTCAAGTAGTTCTTTAGCATATGACTTTGCAGTTATAAGCACATCTATTTCTTTGTTTTATCATTTATTTAGGAGAAGGTGGTGGCTTATACTTTAAGCTCAATAAAATATGAAGAGCCCAAACTATAGCTATGTATTCAAGTGTTATGGGGAACCATCTATTTTTTTTTATGGCTTCCTAAAAACTGTTTTGTATGGCATTTACATATAAATATATCTTTTATACAGCTTTATGAAATAATAACTATGGTAATATTCAGTATTTTTAGTTTGTGATGGGTCAGCCCCTCACAAAAAAATCCCAACAGCTAAATCTCAGCCTCCTAATATTTTGTACGTAACCATTGAACAAAATAGTATAAGAAAGTGTAATGTATTTGCTCTTAAAATTGGTAGTTACACTGTGGTTTATAGGAAGTCATGCCACTTTAGTTTGGAAGTGCTTCTCTAACTTGAGGGGCTCTCCCAGGGAAACCATTATGACTCTATTTACCTGCTTATTGTTCTTTGTTTATGTTATTGAATGATGCTTATCTTGATTGTGACACTGTTTCATGTGCTTTGCAGAATATTCAATCTACAAACTGGCAGACAATGAGGTTTAAGCCACCTCCTCCAAATTCAGATATTGGATGGAGAGTGGAATTCAGACCTATGGAGGTAAGGAAGGCGTCAGTATACCCAAAAGTTTTCTTTTAAGTGGAAAAGTACCAGGCGTTCTGCCATCCAGTATCAAACCTTTATTACTTGTGCTGTGTTTTCTCCCCGCTGAATTGCTAGATGCAAGTGAAGTGGACAGCAGTGTTTAATCAGACATGGACTGTGGGAATGTAACTGACAGGAGAATCCACTGTGGTGCAGCAAAGCATGCTAATGGATTTGGGCTGATGGGGAAAGGAATTAGGCTTGTATTAAAGCAACAGTAAACAAAGCCCTATTTAGCTTCTGGGGACTGTATTTCTCCAGTACTTTTCCTGATACTGAACAATTCCAGCACCATTGTTCTGTTTTTCACAAGTTACTTGATTTTATTGCTGTCTATTTCGGAGCTCTCTGATTTTAATTCCTTTAAAGTGGAAATTTAAAAGCTATTACACATTTGTGATTACACGGGGAGCCTGAAGGTACAGGTTATTAGACAGGCTTTTGAAAAGCAAGTGTGTTTTGGCATTGGATTAAAGGGTGGAGTTTGAAGCGTGTGCGTGCGTTGTGCATTTAAAGTCACTGCTGATGATTCTGGCTTGTGCGTCACCATCTCTGCTAGTAGAGTGTGTGTAAATGCAAGTACCAACGTGAATGCTCGAATCAAACTGTTTTAAACTCTCCCAGATATTTATCACTTCCATCAGTGTCTTCCCATTAAAATAATCTCCAATCCTTTCATGTCTAGGTCCAGTTAACAGACTTTGAAAATTCTGCATATGTTGTGTTCGTCGTATTGCTAACCAGAGTGATTCTGTCATACAAACTGGATTTTCTCATTCCTTTGTCTAAGGTAGGTGTGAAAGAGCAGATCTATTGGAGCTGAATGCAGCATAGTTGCATCAAGACTGATTTTTATCCTCTGCAAGCTAGGAGCTGATATTTGTGCACTTACAGAACAGTCATTTTTATCTTTGTCAGTTTTCATCTGTACCAGTACTTTGAATCAATTTCAACTCTACAGCGTTAAACAAATACTTTACTGCTGCCTCATGGAATTAAGCTTATAGATAAATACTGTGGGATTTTATGTGGTGACTAACAGTGTCTGACTACTGCAGAAATACCATTGTCACAAGACTGTTTTGAGACTGGGAAAGGGCACGTTTCTCCCATTTTACATGTGGGGAAAATAAACTGTGGATGTCAAAATAAAAACTTTAGATATTTATTTTAACATGGCTATTGCCTGTGGCTGTTTCGTGTTCTTACCCTCTATTTTGTTTGTATCTAGTAGAGAGGGAAAGGAGTGGGAAGTGTCCCTGCCCGTGCAGGGGGGTTGGAACTAGATGGTCTTTAAGGTCTCTTCCAACTTTAACCATTCTATGATTCTGTGCGTGTTCTACAATATTTTAGTGAAAAAAACTACTGCTGATTCCGGTCACACTTGTGACTTGTGTTTGCACAGACCAGCCAGGTGAAAATGTGCTTTTTCCTTAACTTTGTCCTTGTAACTGTTGAACTGTTTTGGGTGAAATTGTCCTTGCATATTTTTCTGAGGTACTTGGCCAGAAAATGTCTTTAAATGAATAGTCCTGCAGTGCTGTAGGTAACTTTAAAAAAGGTCTCGTAGAGCAGAGGGCTTCTGGCAGACTGTATACTGGAAAATACTGCCAGTGCTGGCTACAGCATAGTAGTAGTATCCCGTGGCTCTTCTTGTGATTTTAATTAAAATGGAGAAAAATACTCAAGTTGTAAATTAACAGTAATCATACCATACAGTTAGTGTGGTTTCTAAAAGGAGACTTTTTCTTCCTAATGTTGGACTTTGTAAATAATGTGGCAATTTAGCACTTACTGTGCATAATTACATTGGTATTTGGAATGTCTCAAAAGCACAACATTTTTAACTAATGAACGCTGGTTCAGACTGAAAAAGAGATCAGGTGCTGAAAGACCCTGAACTGAGCTGGGGGGCTGGGAGGGGCATAAAATTGCTCGAGCTTGCCAAGCAATTTGGCAGGTAATGCGACATAGAATCGCACAACCACTGGTATGCCTGCCTCTTTCAAGTAAAACAATACAGGTTTATGGGGCTAATCTCACACTAATCTTTGCTGTCTGATTGCCTGCGGTTGTACTCCCGTCAGCAAGGACTGGAGTTCTTTCAAACTTTTGAAACAGCCTGTTGTGTAAACAGCTTTCATAATATAAAATGAAGGAAACCAGACTTTTGAAAACAAAGCTTTGAAAGGTAAGAAGTAAGTGAAAATTTTGCATTGGCCTCAATTGAAGGTCAAACAAAGAATTCAGTAAATCCTATCCCTTCTTCTGAAGACAATACAGTAAAGCTTATGTCCGAAAGCTGTGTGATGTTAATTCCCTGAGAACATACCATCCAAAGAACTTGGACAGAATCTTCCATCTGGAAAGACAGAGCAATGCTTATGTCATTTGCAGAGTGTATGATCAGTGCTTTGTAGTTTGTAGACTTTTTGAGAAGCCTGAAATTTAGAACTTCCTTACCAGGGGTCTGAGTTTATCTAACTATCCAACAGATGTTTGGGTATGGAGTTGATACGATTCCGGTACAAAGTTACTGGGATTCTGTTTCTGAAAGTTTCTTTAATGCAATGATAACTCTTCTGAAGACTTAAATGATTTCATTAATAAAAGCAGCAAACTATGGCTAGGGAAATGGCAATTCTTCTGTACTCGTTTAAATTGCATGTAAATATGAAAAGAAGTCTGCCCTGCCAGATGGGATGCGACCTGTTAATCACAGCTGTTTCTGTGTTTGCATGCAAATTTAAGAGATTAGCATAGCATGTTCTAACATAATACCATTACCTTTTCTTGCTGGAGACGTAATTTCACAGAACGTCATCTCTTTGTGGTTTTGCTCAGGGCTCCTGAAGAGTGAAATAAAACTTACCTTCGCAGCTTGGCCTTGTGTGATGACATTATAGGAAATATAGTAGGTGTTTCAACTAGTAAGACCAAAATGGTGACGCTGTTTGGGAGAATCCTAATTTTCTAAAATGTCACAAATCTCTGAAATACTTCTTTTGCCAGGTGGATGAAAACATGAAGGTAGCCCAGAAAAGAGATGCTGTCCGGCAGGGAATGTTTTACTTCAGAAAAGATATTTGCAAAGGTATCACAAGAAGAAATCTATTTAACACTGTTGTGGGTGTTTAGTGCATCTCGTGCCTTCTAACTCTTTCTTCTTTTCCCTTTGTCACCCATGAAGGTGGAAATGCTGTTGTGG
This sequence comes from Rhinoptilus africanus, assembly GCA_013400135.1. NCBI lineage: Eukaryota > Metazoa > Chordata > Aves > Charadriiformes > Glareolidae > Rhinoptilus > Rhinoptilus africanus. The sequence continues at coordinate 216,162 of VXBO01008913.1, forward strand.
ATGGATGTGGCTCTGCACAGAACGGGACAGGCACAGACGCAGAAGAGTACACTTTAATGAGCATTGATACAATTATCAATGGGAAGGTCATAGCAAATTCTACCTGGAACACATGATTTTCCCCTCCATTTCACCCTCCCAGAAATCAGATCGAGCGTGTTTTATGCTGACTCTGTTCTCTTACACAGGAAGGAGTCTTTCCTGGTTTGATCCCAATTTTGAATTCCTATCTTGAAAACATGGAAGTGGATGTGGACACAAGGTGCACCATCCTAAACTACCTGAAGTTAATAAAAAAGAGAGCATCTGGTATGTTTGACGCTTCTGGACATTGATTTTATTGGCATTTTTCTACTTGGACAGTAATTGGGCTGTTCTCTAGTTTTCAGTTGGGTAAAACTGGTGGCAGCCGTGGCTGGCTGATTAAGTGTTGAATCATAGGCACAAAGGACTGGAGCGCGTGTTCTCTGGCTTAAATCTAGTCCTGTCTAATTCTCATTATAAATGTTTTGTGATCCATTTTAGAACTTAAATTAGGAGTAATTGATACAGTTACACTACCTTCTAAGCTGCGATTGTGTCTCCAATCCAAGATTTCTCTTTTCAGCACCACTTACTGCTGCTTTTGCAGTGTGCTGCTGTTCACTTTGAAGTTGTTTCCACATATACTAATCCCCTTTGCCTGTCATTTGAGTGTTGTAAGAGTATGTGAGGCTGCATCTGATGGCCTGGTGTTACTGGTGTGACTCCAAAGCGTACTGCTGCAAAGGATTCCGAAGTCTAAATTCTGATATGCTAGAGCATGAGACCTAGTCTTCAGCTCCCTAATAAGAAAGTCCTTTTGTAGATAGTAAAATTCCTTCAAGGCACAGCAAACCAGGCTCTTCCCCATGTTGCAGTGTTTCCAAAGACAGGTGGTATAATGACTCTTGGTGCTCCTCTTTAAAATGCAGCGGTATGATGAGTAAAAGATGCAGGATAAACTTTAATTCAGAACTGGGTGCATAGCACTATGTGTGCTCATTCCTTGTGTGCCTGCCTTGCTGTGAATTTAACTAGACAGTTAATGTTAGTCTCACAGGTCAAGATATCTCCCTGCCCCCGAATTTTAACTGAAGTGTTGCATTCCTTCTTAATTCTGAAAAATTGCTGTAGAAGCTTCTAGGTTTAAAGCTGAGGTGGAAATCAGGACTTTCTCTTGCCAGATAATTCAGTACTTGAGCAGTACTTCAGAATTTCAAGAAGTTTTAATTAAGTACAGCTTTCACTGTACATGTTCTTTCGGAAGGCTGCTTGTTTGTAGGAGACTTCTGTCCCTCAGGTAATGTAGACAGGGATTTGATGCTTGGCTTAACTGAGGGAGAGAGGGGAAACTGGCAGGAAGAGAACATCTGAGGCACATCAACCCTCAAAATAGCAATGCTTTCAGACCATTCCATTGTTTGTTCTTGTGGCTTTTTCCCTTTAGAAAAACAGTGTTGAAAAAACATGGAATGCATAAATTAAGAGGGTTTTTCCAAGAGCTAATGACCTGGGCTTGACACCCTTTGGCAACTGGGCCTAAAGGGTGTGGGAGGGATGTAGATAAGGGTCCAGGGTTCCACTCTGAACTGGAATGATTTTTAAATGATGCTTTCTTCACAAGAATCGGAATACACAGAATAAAAGGCATTGGGTATCGCATTACTGCGCCATGATGTTTCTCAATTGTGAGTTTTGGATTACTCCAGATTGCTCTCAACCTTAAATCAAACGTTCCTGAACTGCAGCCTGTCTAGCATGAGACATGTCCACAAAGAGTGGCCATTTTTCAGATTTCTCTCCTCAAATGCTGAACGTGGAGCGCTCATGAGAGTTAAACACTGTCACCTTAGCTGCTGTGGCTTTAACCTTGCCTTGACATAGTTCATCTGTGCTTCAGTCACATCTTCTCTCGCAGCACGGCTAGGTATTGCCCTCCTGGTCTCCATCCAGCTCGTGTGTGACCGCCACCACTCAGTGAGACTACAGATTTGCTGGAGAGGCAGCAGCTGCTGACCACCACCAAATATTAATGAAAGCAGTATCAAGCCAAAGGTGGTGCAGTAATCGTGGTGCTTGATGACCATTCACAAATGTGATTTTCGTGGTGGTTGCCTTACCCTTCTTGGAGCACCTACGCTTTTGGTCCCCATAAATTCATACAGTAAGAAATGCCACAGTCTTATTATATGCTCTTTGTAAAATATAATTCCTGAAGTTTTGCATGTTTGAATGCCCTTCAGGGTTGCTTCATGATATGTCTTCTAGTTGATGCATTGTAACATAATGTTTCTCTACTCACTCTCAGCAACATTTATGATTTTGCAAACTTCTCAGGTACATTGTTGCTTCCGAACCTGCAATTCCCCCTGTGTTGTCTCTGCTGGCTTGGGGGTTCTCACACCTTTTGTCAGCCTGTGATGCCTTTTCCCATTACTTGTATGTTCTCTGAGAGCGGCACGCTGTGCTCACCGTGAAGGCACCGATACAAAGGACACAGTGATTGGGCTGCCTGACCACTAGGTGTCTGTGTTGGAGTTAGCTGGACTGCTTTTTGTCTCCTCCTGCACTGGTGCAGCAGCTTTTACTCCGAAAACGTGTCTCTCTGCTCCAGTCATCTCCCAGCCCCACCAGTCTGCTTGCAGGCCCCCTGCTTTGTGTTGAAAAAGTTTTCCTGTGAGTTTTTGGTGCCTGCGACAATAACACTTCTTGGGTAAATTGTTTTTTCTGCTGCCTTTTTATATAGAAGAGTAAACTCTGGCCTCACTTCTAAACACAACTTCTGGGTTTTGAGGGACATTTTTATTTCTAATAACCTTTTTTATTCTGGTTTTCTTGCCTGTACCATTTGCAATTCTTCTGATTTGTGTTTGTGTACCCCTGTTCAAAACCACGGATAGGGTATTTTTAAACTGTCTTGGATGCTTTTTATTTGTGTGTTCCTCCTTGCTTTCCCTAACTTGATTCCTCTCTTTTTTTATAATATTCTTAAACCAGAGATTTCTGTAGTGGAAGCCCTTGACTCTTTCCAGTCTTAGAAGGAAGCTGAGGTTCCAGTAGCTAGCAGTGACAGTCTCTCTGGGCCCTTCAAGCATCCCTTCAGCCTACCTTCGTGTCTTGCTGTCAGAGTTAACTTCAACTTGTACTAGCTAAGGTTTGTTTGCATTCAGGAGCAAGATTCAGTAGCCTTAATGCTGGCCTCCAGCTGCTACTTTACAGGGATGCAGGTCTCCTGCAAGTGGTGTGTGCCACTTGATGACACGTTTGATGACAGAAGTGTCAGGGACCCTTAGGCACCTGGTGACTGCCCTGTGGACCGCATAGTGAAGCAGGGGCAGCGTGTGCAAACCGGGAGTTGGTATAATGGGGAACCTGCACATTTTTTGCTAGGGGAGCTGCCAGAGGGAGAAAGAATAGTTAGTCAAGGAAAACAGAGCAAAGCTAGCAGCTGAGTTGCATGGATCAATTACAAAATTATATTTTATATATGTAGTTGTTGTAAAGGTGTCTGTTGGTTCATCTCAGCCAGATTCTCCATTAAATGACATGTTTAAGACCTCTTGCTGTGCGATCTGTTAGTAAGATCTGTTCCAGTAGCTACTTCTCTCTGCACTCTCTTGTTACAACATCTGAAAGTTTGAAGATCGCACCAGATGAATATAGGCTACCTGTCAGCTTAATTATGCCTGCAGTTTAGCCACATTTAAAAAAAATATACATATAGGAATGTGTTTCTCGTGAAAGCATGAACTATTCATTAATGGTGTATATAATACATAGAACTTTAGGTGTCGTACAGCTAAATTTGATGTATAAACTGAAACTTGACTTCCTCTTGCCCACAGGAGAGTTAATGACAGTTGCTCGATGGATGAGGGAATTTATCGCACAGCATCCAGACTACAAGCAAGACAGTGTGATAACTGATGAAATGAATTACAGCCTTATTTGGAAATGCAACCAAATCGCACAAGGCCAGGCAGAGTGTCCTGAACTATTAGGGGTGGGATTTAATAAGAAACAAAGTGGAAACAAAACTGGCTCTTTGTAATGAATGAATGTTCCTTAAATAATAGAAAGTTTAAGCCTTTTAGTGAAGCACTAGCAAAGATACTGTGAATCTGGTACAGTTTCATGGTGTGAAGACCAAAACAGGGATACTGCACTATAAAATGGGCCAAGCTGCCTAAATGTTTGTTTAAGGCATCCTAAAATGGGCATATTCTTATTGTTAAGGTTTATACAATGTACATGTAAATAGTAAAATATTTTTATGATTAACATCAATGTATTTTAATAACACTGTATCTAAAGTTATTGTGAATTAGCTTGTAACTTTTTTATGCTTATTCTAGAAAGAAAAATTGTCCTGAACAGCTTTGTAAATGTAATGGTACTTGTATATTATATGCATTCCAGTTACTGAATGTTTACTGTAATTTTTTTAACCTGGAATGTGTTAAGTAATCTACCTTATTGTGTAAGAAAAAAAAAATCTTCTGGACCTACCTGAATTGCAGATACTTCTTCCTTCCATTTGGGTTTTGAAAGAACAGATAAACGCATGTGCATCCCATTTGTTAATCTTTATAGCAGTTGCTCAGTTGCCGCAAGACCCACTGATAAACTGTAAAACTCAGAGGAACGGATCTGTCTTCATTAAGATAGCGTAAGTCTGCCTGTCTGCAGATGCATCGTGTTTTTTTTTTCCTCTCTGAAGCAAATTTGTACATTAGCGCAGTTCAGAAATTTGCCCAATTTAACAAAAAAGCAGTAACAGGGGAGACATAGTGAAGGAGAGGAGCTGAACGTAAAGCTCTGGACTTCACTCCTTAGCTGCTTTCCTCCCGTATTGCTGACAATGACCGCAGCACAAAGCCAAACACCTGCCCCTTCTTCCCAAAGGTTGAGTTTGCTCATTTGTCATTCATTATTATAAATATTTTTGTCAGCATGTTTATTTCCGGTAAGGTACTTGATGTAGATAGCTGAGGTACCTACATAGCTGTAGGTACGGGCAACTTAATCCCCTCTAGAAAATAGTTACAAAGAAATCATGGAATGCACTAATCCTTTGAATTGGGAGCCAGTGGTGGGAGTGACTGTAAAGTATTTAAAATTTAGCCATTGCAACTTGTAAATAAAGCAAACTTAAGGGGCCTTCTTGATTTAGTTTCTTAACTGATTTCTAGAAGTGAGTTGTGTTATGGGTAGATTATGCAAAGCTTAATGCAAGCCTATATAAATACCTAAGGTGTAATGATTTTTTTAAAAAAGAACTAACGGAGAAACTGAAGTGCACTAAGAAGCAGCTTTTATGTACTGATAGTAGACTTTGTTCTGTGTTCACAGGGTGTGCTTTAGAGAATAAAAAGAATGCTTCTTTCCTGCGGTGGTGAATTTTGTTTTAATCCAGATGTAGGCATATGCTAATTTAGTTTCTGTAATAAGGAAATAAAAATAAAACTTGCAGTACGTGTTGGTCACTTGCATGACTTCAATCCACGTTTGCAGATTCCAAGAAAGGGAGGCATTGTGTACGGGGCCAGTGCAGCCCATCCTGCCCGCGCTTACTTTGTTCGCAGTGGAAGTTCCCGGGATTAATGGCCCATGGTCTGCAGCCCCTGCAACAGCGAAATCCTTGCTGCTCCCGTGGTAGCGTCTGTCTGCTTGCACAGCGCTGGGTGCTGTGCTTGGAAGACCCCTAAAAGACCCTTAGGCTGCTTTCCTGCTGGTACTGCATCAACACCTGTCCTTCTTCCCCTTCAGCTGATGTTAAATTACCCTTGTGGCTACTGGCCTGTGAGTGAGTGAAAATTTTGCCACGATGCCTAAAAGCTGTGGCTGGAAGTTGCCCTGGGGAGTTCTTGTATGCGTGTTTTCAGAAAGGATGAGAAAGATGAAACACAAAGCTGCTCCTTGTCCATTGCGATGTCCGTGGTCATGGTATCCACGCAGCCTTTGTTCCCTAGAAGAGGAATTTGATGTGGCGTGGTGAAGGCTCCCGCAGGGCAAGCTGAGCTGCTGCGGGAGGAGCGGGCTTTGCCCCTAGGTTTGAGGGTCCCTTAGAGGTGGCGGTGTGGCGCCTGCGCCCGCTCCGAGGTGGGGAAGCGAGCCCTGGGCCAAGCCTCAAGCTCTGCCTGACCTTTCGCAGACAGTATGAGAAGCTCCCTTGGGCTATGAATTCAGGATTTGTGGTCCAGCAGTCGCGGCGTGCTTTCATGGAAATACTGACCTTTCCAAGAGCCGCCAGAGCGAAGGCAGGGGAAGAAGCACCAGGACCCTGAAGTGAAACGTGTCTGATTCCTGCCCCACAGACCTTACTAATGCGTCAGTCGTGGCACTGCCCGTGATTGCTGATGTTCTGGCCCCAGTTCAACCCCGGTAGCTTCATGCCTCCCACTCCGTTTTCAGCCAGAAGATCCTGCTGAGATTTCCCGAGGCCCTGAGCAGGATGCTATGGGACACCCCTTGGGTCAGCTGGGGGTCGGCTGTCCCGGCTGTGTCCCTTCTTGCCCACCCCCAGCCTGCTCACTGGGGGACAGGCTGGGAAGCAGCCCCAGTCCCGGGGGGTCAGCAGCACTGGTTTAACTGGAGGTGGAGAGCAGAGCGCCTCCCAGGCTGATGCTGGGCTGTCCCTGCCTGCAGCCGTCCTCTGCAGCCAGGAGACCTCCCCTGCCCTCCTGCAGCCTGCACGGCATTGCGGTGAGGAAGAGGAAGATACTGGGTTTCCCCTCTCTAATTATGTGCGCTAACTATTTTCCCTTACCAGGATCCACTGAACTATAAATTGAGAGTGGAATTGTGGTGTCCTCAGCACGCAGAAGACCAGGTGGGAGCAGGTACGTGCCCCCAGGACAGCCACCCCCTGCGGCCCCCGCTCCTCGGGAGAGGGGAAAGAGTCACTTCGCCTTGTCTCATGTAAAACATCTTATAATCAAAATATCGTGCTGGCGCCAAATAAGCCAAACATCCCCCAGCATCATGCAATAGCAGTGCTTTCCAAATTCTGCAGAAGAAATCAGGAAGGAGGAAGAGGCAATGGAGCAAAGGGAAATAAAATGGCTCATTTAAGGTTGATGGTACCAAAGAAGTGGAAATCCCTCTGCAAACCCTCATGAAAATCTTGCCTTTTCTGGAAATGTGCTGGAACCATGGGCTGACACTGGCAGAGGTGGTACAAGGGACCACTCTCCCCACTGGGGAGGGACTCTATCAGGGAGTGTAATGATAGGACAAGGGGTAACAGCTTCAAACTGAAAGAGAGTAGATTTAGATTAGGTATCAGGAAGAAATTCTTTCCTGTGAGGGTGGTGAGACACTGGAACAGGTTGCCCAGAGAAGCTGTGGATGCCCCATCCCTGGCAGTGTTCAAGGCCAGGCTGGATGGGGCTTTGAGCAGCCTGGTCTGGTGGGAGGTGTCCCTGCCCAGGGCAGGGGGGTGGAACGAGATGATCTTTAAGGTTCCTTCCAACCCAAACCGTTCTGTGATTCTGTGAATCAGGGATTCTGTGATAAGGATTCAGTGCTGGCTGGGAGCAGCTTTGAAGGGCCGCAAGCAGAGCCATGGCTGTTTAAAGCCAAGGAAGAGCTGGCACTCCAGGGGCTGTGGATGGCAAATGTAGAGCAGTAATCTCCAAAAACTGCATCTGACCTAAAGATTTCTCTGGGTTTGATCCAGCTTCTTCTTCCTCTTTGTGCAGTGCTCCATGTATGTAGGTGTAACGGTAATGGGAACTTCCATCGCTTTTTTCCATCACTTCATTTAGGAAAAATTTAAAGTGTTAACTATATTTTCTTTTGAAGGCTACAACAATTCCTGTGTGTACTGGATAAAACAACTCAGGGAATCTCAAATCCTTGCGATTGCCACAGCGTTACTCTTACCGACTGCTGCGGGCAAGTATTGAGATCCCACCCCCCCCACCCCCTGCCCCAGTTTCAGAGTGTGGGTGCTCGCCCTTTTCAGCAGGGGTTCCCATGCTCTCCCATGCTGCCCTGGAAATGGCAGCAGCAGAGCTCGTCCCTCTCCCTGCCGCTGGAGCTAAAACCCACGGAGCTCTGCTCAACTGTGCTCTTCCCTGGAGTCTGGAAGTTTGACTCCTGCTGTTTGTCATCAAGCTGCAATGTCCCAAGCCCCTGGTCCCAGACCAGGTCTGTTCATGCAGAGAAATTTTTCACCATGAGGGTGGTGAGACACTGGAACAGGTTGCCCAGGGAAGTTGTGGAGGCCCCATCCCTGGCAGTGTCCAAGGCCAGGCTGGATGGGGCTTTGAGCAGCCTGGTCTAGTGGGAGGTGTCCCTGCCCAGGGCAGGGGGGTGGAACAAGATGATCTTTAAGGTCCCTTCCAGCCCAAACCGTTCTACGATTCTATGATTTCTTTTCTGCTCCCTGTATTTGCAAGCAATAGAACACTTGCACTGCTGTGCCTTAGTGAACTTTTTCCCCTCGTTTCAGGGGCAATTTCTTGGTTTCCTGCAGGTGGCCATTCTAGTTACTGTTTATGCCCGGGATCCTTCTGAGCTTGAGGAGAACAGCAGCAGGTATGCCAGTCCAGCTCTAATAAACTTCTGTGGATACTGGGAAGCCAGTGACCCCCTAATCTGCAGTTTTGTAGCTATCAGCATCCTGCAGAGCCTAGTAAAAAAGACATTTGAAGCCAGAATTTAAAGTGGGAACACCAGATATAATAACTGTTCCCTGGAATAAAGTTCTAGAACAAATATTCTCCTTCTTGTAAGATTCTCCTAGAACAGGGAAGCCAGGAAGGCTTCGCAGGCTTCGGGGCTCTCTGTCCCTTCCCTCTCAGGTAGGAGGATTCACTCTGAAAAACAACGGGAGAAGTAAACACAAGTTTCTACGCCTTGCTTAGCTGTATGTCCAGGACATGCTCTCGTCCCATGGCTTTGCCTGCAGATCCAATTAAAAAGGCAGCTGCAGCGCCGCTAACGGAGTGCCCCATCAGTGAGCCCATTGCCAGGCAGAAGCCCACATGGTTTCTGGTAGGACTTTATCAGACTTGACAGATGCGACAGCTATTCCAACTGTATTGGCAGACTATAATGGAAATTGTTTCCTGAAAATGTCCCTGACTTATTTCATTCATGCCCTCCCCAGTCAGCTCAGGGGCTGTAAGAGCTGTGAAGGTGGGTAACCCTAAAGGTGAACCTCACACGGCTTCAGGCAGCACTGCTGAGCCACGCTCCACGGTTGGGTGTTCCTGGGTCCTCACTGAGCTACCACCATCCTGGACTGAAGTAACCTGGTGCCCACTAGCACCGGACTTTGCCGGAGCCGCAGGCAGGGAAAAAGCACCAGCAGCAGCACCCCCAGGTGACTGGGGCCACTCGCCTGCCATCCCTGCTGCAAGGGCTTAGAGACAGGAGTGACAGCATCTCCTCACCCAAAACCTTTAAATAACAGTGTCTGTACAGAAGAAAAGTGTAACTGTCCATAAACACTGGCCACGAGTTGAACAACTGGGTGAAATCCTATGGCTTGTGTGAAGCAAGAAGTGGCTATATAGTCTTCTCCAAACCTAACTTAGAAAACAGTCATACAGTCTGTTAATTTAGTCCCTTCGTTTAGTCACATGCCTCAAAGATATTCCAAAAACTACCCCTGTTACATGACCTAAAGGGAAAGCTGTAGTCACGCTGGCAGTGAGAAGGTAAAGGGGACCCCAGGGGAGCAAAGTGGGGGTAATGCCCAGAGACACGTTGTGCTCAAAAAGCACAAATGAAGGTGCTGCTGCATGGTGGCTCCTTGTCATCGACTTCCAGGAGCTTGTGTTCTGGCTGGAAAAACACTAGTTTATAAAATATTTAAGCAACAACGACTGTTCTTACCCTGGAGAAAGTCCAAGTTCCTATTAAAAGCAATTAGATCAAAAGAAAGCACATTTTTATGAGGATGATGGTACAGATTTTGATGAAGGCATCTTAAAGAGTGCGTTGTTACCTGACGACAGCCAGTCCCCGTGGAAGCGAGGAGTCTCTGTGAATGTTGCTCTGGCAGGTCGTGATTGGAAGAAGATGCTGGGGGCAGCAGGGAAGAAAGCGTAAAGGAGTGAAGGAAGCATAGCATCTCTGAAATGTCCTTCCTGCTTTCTCCCCACTCTTTGATTTGCACTGGGGAAGCAGCTGTGCCAAGATGACCTCGAGCTCTCCAACATTCTTCAGTGAGGTTTATTCTTTCCCTTAAACCGCTTACTAGGTTGGGCCGTACGCCTTCCCATCCGTTCCCATCCGTGAGTGCACAGGCAGTGCTGGACATCTAATCCCTGCCAGCTTACTCACATCATGGGCATCCAGAGGCCAAGAACTCGTGGTATTTTTCTTGGCGGTATAAGGGCCTGGGACTCCTTGCCCAGAGACTGTCACACAGCTGTCTAATGAAAAACAGGAAAGTCTTCCAGAAAAAAACCAAGCCCCTCTCCACCGAGGGGAAGCAAGGCTCGGCATCACCCGCGTTTCATACCCCGCACCCCACCCTGCAGCATTCCTGCGCCTTACTCATCCCTCTGGCATCAGCTAAAGTGCAACTGATTTTTATATAGCACCGGGACAGAGGATCACCAGGGATGTTACCAGAGGGAGGCCAAGCCAGCATCCGGCTCTCCAGAGACCCCCTGGTTTTGATGGGCAGCAGATGTGGCTGCATCGTACTTCGTGTCTCCAAACCAGCCTGCCGAGCACAAACCGCTTCTGCTTGTAACTCCTCACCCTGGCAGGGTGAACCAGAGCAATGCAAGGTAAACTCCGATGTGGTCCCTGAGCTACGGCAGCGTTAACATCGCCGGCAAAGCGAAATAACCCCGGCACAGAGAGTGGAAAACCAGCCAGCGTCCTCGCTGGGCTGTGCTCATGGCGCAGGCAGGGATGAGGTCGGGAAAAGCTCCTTGCTAAGCTCAGGGCCAGCCCTAGGTGGCCTCCTAAGTTAAAAGCCAATTCTGGAGAGAGAAAATAACTGTTCTCTGGGGAATGAAGAGAAAAAGGAGCTGGAGCCACAACAGTATTTCAGGTCCAAATCCTCGGTGGGTTTTGGACCAAGTGCCTACTCACGGGCTTAGCCCCAGCCCAAGTGACCAGTGCGAAGCTCTTCATGTCCCAGCATCCCAGGCACTGCTTGAGGACCTCATCAGAGCAGCTCAAATAACTTTGTACCTCTTGCCTGCTGCTTTCCCCCAGGGAAAGGGTCGCGGAGAGCTGGGGCCAGTGGTGGGGCTGCCCGGAGGACACCCCAGCCAGGAGCCCTCTGGGCAGACGTGTAAATGTCCCACGAGCAGGGCAGCCCCAGTGTGTGTTTTTTAAGGGCTATGCCATAGCACAGGCTGGAAAATAGGCCAGCCTGTCCCTTCCAGGCACTCAGTTGAGCTGCACAATTGCACTGCTGAGAGCAAAATTCCCGCTGTCTGAATGAAAACATGTAACATCCAAGTGTTTCTGGACACGACATACCCTGAACAGCAATGTGAGAGGAGCACCAGGGCTGCCCTTTGAAACACAGTTAGGTCTTGCTCTTAAAATACTCACTTTTAGACAACATACTTCACTCACTGTTTTAAAAAAGCTGCCTGAGCCTCCTCAGCGAATGGCACAAAATAGCGTATTTCAGGTTTTTGTCTTTTCCCCTTTATTTGCGGTGCAGCCTGACTGGCACAAGTCCCACTGCTTCTGCTGGGTGAGGGATGGGGCCATTTCCAGAGGCACATGTGAAAAGCAGAGCTCCGGAAGGGAGCATCCACCTGTTCCTGGAAAATCATTCCAACCTTCCACTTCCCAGTGATCCCAGCACGCGTGGTGTCATCAGTATTTGCCCATTCCCACTCAAGCTGTGAGGGCTGGAAGACGTGGCATGCCGGGGAGGGGAGAGGGCAGCCGGGCATCCTGCTTCCATCCCTCCGGCTGTGACCCTGGCTTCCAGCAACATGGCATGTTTGGCCTTGCCGTGAGCTGATAAAATATGATGCTTCCCCCGAATCTCAACCCAGCACTAGGAGAGGACATTATTTCTCATCCTACCTTGGAAAAGCAAAATCCACACAACACAAAGAGAACTTGGAAGGCTCAAATTGTGCAACAAGCGTATCGAGGGGAAAGCTCTGCAGGCTGCCCTCTGTGCTCGTGTGTTTTTACAAAGCTTTGTAATGATTTTCAAGACATACCAGGGCAAGCTCTTCCCTCAGGGAGAGGAATGCTTCCTCCAGGACCATGCTGTCCAGAGGAGGGGACAATCTGCCAGGGGCAGGACGTCAGTGCAGCCATCTTCTGTTTCCAGCTCTGCTTCCATCCCAAAAGACAGCTTTTATCTCCCTTTTGTCCTAATGCAGCTATCAGAGTTTTGTAGTGTGAAAATTTTGGTGCCAATCTCATTTGCTATCGCAATAACACGCAACAGCACTGCACAGTGAGATCCACACGTTTTAACAGGCGGTGGTCTCGATGCTGGTCTAGAAGAGCCCGTTGGGGTGATGCGATGCAGTGAGTCTGATGCTTTAATTCCAATTAAAGTGAAGAGCATTTTGATGGATTTTATCATCGAACAGCTCTGTCTTTACACTTCTCTGGCTGTGCCAAGGGTTTGAGACAGATGACACAGTGACAGCACCCATTTGCTATCCTTTATCACAAACAAATCTGGAACATGTATAAATTTGGTCTGTACTGGCCACTTCCTTGCAAAGAAAATTTACTGGTGGATCCCACTGGCCGTAAGGACTCATAATCTGTCAGATTTTGTTTATCTATCTGACACCTACTGGGAGAAGACACCTGTAGGCTGTGCCCTGAGACACCACAGGCTGCATCGTGCCTCCCAGGAGACATTACTAAATCACTAAAATCACTAAAAATGGTGCTAGGTCTTCATGGCACACCTCCAGTTGGAGATCAGCCACTATGACAGGCCCTACAACAGGAGCTGGCGATTCAGCAGCCACTCTCAAAAGCTCTTTCGATGGGGTAGGAAACACTGACATAGCACCAAGTTCCCAGTTTTGAGACCTGCTTGATGGTTTCTGTGGGGGTAGGAATGAGGGAAAAATCTGAATTCACACCTACCCAGAAAATGGTATGCGCACTTGCAGCCCAGAGAGCCAACCCCATCCTGGGCTGCATCAAAAGAAGCGTGGCCAGCAGGTCCGGGGAGGGGATTGTGCCCCTCTACTCCACTCTGGTGAGACCCCACCAGGAGTGCTGTGTCCAGCTCTGGAGCTCGCAACATAAGAAGGACACAGACCTGTTGGAACAGGTCCAGAGGAGGCCCATAAAAATGATCAGTTCCTGAAGAAGACAGGCTGAGAGAGTTGGGGTTGTTCAGCCTGGAGAAGAGAAGACTCCATCCAGGGAAACCTTATAGCAGCCTTCCCATATCTGAAGGGGGCCTACAAGAAAGCTGAAGAGGGTACATTTAGGTTAGACAACAGGAAGAAATTTTTCACTGTGAGGGTGGTGAGGTACTGGAACAGGTTGCCCAGAGAAGCTGTGGATGCCCCATCACTGGAAGTGTTCGAGGCCAGGCTGGATGGGGCTCTGAGCAGCCTGGTCTAGTGGGAGGTGTCCCTGCCCAGGGCAGGGGGGGTGGAACTAGATGATCTTTATAGTTGCTTCCAACCTAAACCATTCTATGACTCATGATTCTATGAAATCCCAGCTGGTATGTCCTAGTGCTCCCATGAGCTCTGCCCTCTTCAAGAATCAAAGCTGAATCAAGTTGAGAGGAACTGCAAAGATGGCTTTCAGGGAAAAAGGCTAGTTTCATCATTATTTCCCTCTTTCCATTCCTACCTTCTCCTTCAGGACACCCTACCCACCTCTACCTCCCTCTCTTTCCCCAGGTAAGACATCTCTGTGGTTGACTCTCTTGTCCAAATGCTTCTTTTGCTCTGGCATAAGCTCTGCCTCCTGACTTTTCCCTGACTCAGGGCAAGGCGGCTGCACGCCAGCATCCCTGCACCCTAAGGGTGCAAATTGCGAGGCTGTGCCAGCTTCCCACTACCCAAGTGGTGGAAGCGATATGGGCACGAGCCACCCAATAGTCCTCTTAAAATGCCTCGTTACGAAGGAAGACCCTGCAAGGTTTAGGCAGCCTGAATGTGGGGACCAAGTGCCCAAGCTAGAAGCCTGCGTGTGGCGTTTTTTTCCATGGTTAAGCAAAAAATAAAAGGAGAAGGAAAAGAGGGAGATGATGAAGAGCTCCAGTTTGGCCAAATTCAGCTTATCTGGCAGCTTACCTCAAAGAAACAAACTGAGATTTCAGTGTGGGCAGAAGAAGGCAGGTCTGGCACAGAGAGTGAGCTGTAAATTGTCTGCAAGCAGACAGGCAATTGAAATTCTGGTTTTATCCAGAGACAGCAGAATAGACAGCAGAAATGTAGACCCACAGGCCATGTAGGAGAGGTGAGAAGATGAGGACAACCCACCGAAGGCAACCTGATAAAGCGAGGAGATAGCCAGGAGGGAAGCCAAGAGTGGGCAGAACAGCAGAAAGCCAGGGAAGATTAGATAGTGGGAAGAGTTCAGCAGCGTCTGTGAAGCCTGATGGGAGATAAGGCTGCCATATAATTTGGGATTGATGGCCTTTTTGTTTGCAAAATTCTACCTTTAAAAGAAAATTTTAAAAGAAAAGAAAAAAAGAGAAAAGCTCCTCTAATTTTGAGCCACTCCTTCCAACTTAGACATCCTCAAATGATTGCCAAGGAATGTTTTCATATTCTTACCTGGTTATCTTTGGCACACAGCGAGGCAGGCAGGAACTCCTCTGCATCTGGCTACCGTGGAACCGGTTTTGGACATGCAACTGGCAACTCTCACTCTTTTCCAGAAATCCTAGCAATTCCTTCTTCCTGAGAAAAGCTGGGGTTTCCATCCCCGCTCTGCTTCTTTCTGTGTGGCAGATAGAAACTGAAAAGGAATGAAGTATTTCTGGGGTAACTCAGTACTTTTATAGGGAGACTGAGATGGTGGCCTCAGTCAAAACGTCAGGACTTGGCGCTGAGGAGAGGGAGCTTCTCACAGGTGAGGCTGGAAAGCAGCTGGGTCCAACATGACCAATGCAGGACTGTGACTATGGCTGTGTCCTGCAGCCGTGGGACAGCAGCTGAGGCTTTACATCGCTTATGGCAGTGATCCTAACATTAACTTAGGCTTTTGCAGGCTTACAGCAATTTTTTATTTATATTGTGACTGATAAAGATCCATTTATGTCGACTTTGTTTTCCAAGATGGGTTGAGGCATCAGACCTTTGTTCATTTCTTGCCTTCTACAAGGGTCTGAGCTTCAGACTCCTCTTGCATTTGACCTCCAGCTTTCCCAGGTGTCTCAGCACACACCTCTCCAGACAGAGAGGAGCACCAAGAGACCTGTGTAGGTCCGGTCACTGCCCAAACCAGCAATGCCCGAGCCCCGGAGGGACTCCCATTTGGAAGGTAAGCAACAGGCAATGGCAATCCACAAATTTCAATACTGGCCCACTTTCTTTTTTTCAAGAAGGGCTTAGCAGAAAAAGATGCCTCAAAGGTCATGTGAGACTCTTGTGGTTAGGGTACTTCTCAGAAAGTGGAAGGTCAGATTCTCTGCTGCCTCAGAGGGTTCAAATGCACATAATCACCACCCAGAGAACCTAAACCAATTCCTTAGCAATATTTCTAAAGGGTCTCTGGAAGGATGGAATTTCTCTATCCTCTTTATCGGACTTTGCTACCACAAAGAACAAAACAAATGATATTTTTAAACCTCTGTATAAATCTGCAATGGGCTGACATCTTCATTACTGTGTGTTCTTCCTACCTAATCTCAAAAAGCATAAAACAGAGGGAGAAACAGCCAAGGCCAAAGGGGATTTTCAGAAAAACAGAAGGTCTTTCATAACAAGGGAGACAAAGTAAGTTAGAACTCGTTCTCTTGGGAAATAGGCATCCGGGTGGGCAACATGATAGGGGCACATAAAATTAAGTCATCTAAGTAAACTGTGGAACTGATCACTGCAAGATGCTATGGAGGCCAAAATATGGAAGGGTTCAGCAGGTGATTAGCCAGATTAGTAGGAAAGATGTAGCTACAGTAGTTAGATAGTGGCATCATCACCATTGTCATTACTATTAATGTTATTATCTGGTTTAATATTCAGCATTCTGGTTCCCATGGTCTGGGTGCTATTTCTGCCCAAGGAAATCCCCAAACCTCAGGCTGCTGGAACATGGGAATCATGTCAGGGAAGCATCATTTTGTACCAGCTGTTTCTTGTGTTCTTTCCCTAAGCACCCACATCTGCCAGGGAGAAGACATTGGCTCTCTGGTCTAAAAGTTACATTCTTACACAATTCAGTGTTAATTGAGAAGAGGGCATAGGAGAAAGAAAGGACTGTGGCCCAGCAGGCAGGCGTTGTATTAGGAGTCCTGGGGTTTGGGAGCTGGATCAGTATTCAAGCAGTCACTAGTAGAGCATAAAAAGAGAATATGGACCACTCAGACCTCTTCCCTAGCAGGTAAAGTCCCCATCACCAGGCCTACACGTGCCATTCTCTGGTGGGAGGCTTCCACCATGCCTGGCGGCTCCTCCTTCGAGGTGGCTGAGCACACAACTGAATTAAAGTCTTCAGCCTTCTGGGTGAGGCCTCCAAAACACACAAACAGCATTGCACAGAAGACAACTAGAGAGCTGCAGCAATGTCCCTGCGTTCCTTGGCGGAAGGGTGAAGCCTGCCCACCCCTCTCAGCCGTCACGCAGCACAGGTAGGAGCCTCGTCTCCTGAGAGGGCTCAGGGCTCTGTGGGGGTGCCCCTCTAACCCCTCCACGAAGCAGGATGTAAAGAGAACCTCAGTGTTTCCTATACAGCAGCATTTTCAACTGTTTTGCTCCATGCTCCTGCTCTAGGTGAACTCAGTCATTCATACCCTCCCCCCTAACTACTCGAGTAATGTA
>VXBO01008915.1:10243-31052 GCA_013400135.1 Rhinoptilus africanus
AGGACAGGAGCAACCTGCTGAATTATTTCCTCCTCAGCTTCCTCTTACTTTTTCCTCCCATCTCATAAAAAACAAAAAAAAATCCCACAATCCCAAACCAACAGCCTCCAACCCCCCCTCCCAAAAAAAAATTGTCCAGCACAGGCTTGTTTCACAGGAGCCTCCGAAGCTGGCGCGTCCCCAGGGTGGTGACACTGGGGTGGCCAGAGGAGCCTGGCCCCCCCCGTCCAGCCTTTCCCACAGCCCTGTGACCCCCCTGGGCTACTGGCATCGCCGTGGCGGTGGTCCCTGACCCTGGGTGCTGGTGCTCCTGCATCTGCCGGGGTGTGGAAATGCGCAGTTTTTTATGGCAGGGCGCTGGGAGGAGGTGGGCGATGGGGGGTCCCGGCTGGCGGCTGCCCCTGCCCCAGCAGGAGGGGTGCCTGCCTGTTTGCAAGCACAGACCACGGCGAGCAACGGTTTCGTAACGTCTCGAAAGAACTTGAACGTTTTGGGTTGTGGAAGTAGCAGTTTGGGAGAGGTCCTGTGCGTGCAGGCAGAGTGCCCACCCGCGGGGCGGGCAGCGGTGGTCTCCCTGCGTTCGTGGTGCGGGGGGATATCGGGGGACGGGGGTGGCGGTTACTCCCAGGGAGACCCTGGCCGTGTTGGTGGCTGGTGCTGTCTGTCCGGGCGGAGAGATGGGGATGGACTCAGGGAAATCGAGCTGCTCAGCTCAGATCTTCCAAACTGGGAGCTTGCTCCCCCCCCCAGAGAAGTCATTCACGTTTACAAGTTAGTTTTGTGCTCAGTGCTGTGGAAATGCGAACTGATGTGCTGTTTTCCCTGAGGTTGTCTTGCTTGCTTCTCCTGTGTGCATGCTTCTTCCTTTATAACAAATTATTGGGAGGAAAAAAAGACCAAAGAATACAGAATGTAAAGGCTCGGAAACAGAGACGTCAGCCTGGGTGATGGTGCCTGTGCTTGCCTATGTCTTGCTTTTGTGAGCACCTCTCCCAGTTGTCTGCAATAGCTTTTTGGAAGCTTCCTCAGGAAAAAAATATCTAGGACAAGCACAGACTTGTAGCCTGTTTAACTCCTGTCGGAGCAAAACAATTGCACATCCAGCGTTCATCTCTTTGGAGGGTACTCCCACTTCTCCCACTCCGTACTTCTTCCAGCAAAGACGTTCTTAACGAAGCGTGGCTGACTTCCACCCTCGGCCCATCATGTTAACTTCCACCCCTGCTCCTGAAGGTGCCTCTTGGGTGAGACGAGCGTGTTTGGCCTCGGAGGGCTCGGTTGTGCTGGCCCGTGCGTTGCCAGCTGGCTGGGGCTGGCCTCGGTTACACCTCGCTGCTGCCTGTACAACTCCCGTCTTGGAGAAGAGCTGCTAGGTTCTCCTCTACGCCGGATCTCCTTTGCTTCCCTGTGTGCTGCAACTCGTTGTTGTGGGGGAGGAGGAAGGTGTCTCTTTGTTCTGGACATTCTCTCTGCTGTCTTATTGCTTTGACTCTGAAACTTTGGTGTTGGGGGTAAGCATTGCTCCTGCAGCCAGGAGGGGTTTTGCTCTCTGGTGTTTGATGCTACTGTAGGGATTTTGGTGAGAAGCTGGGGCAGCTTCTCGCTCTCTAGGGAGAGCTGGCAGAAGCATCAAGCCAAAATCTGAGGTGGGCCATGTGTGACTGCTGTTCTGCCTCTGTACAGAGGTAACCTGAGCGGCTGTTTTGGGCTGAGGTCCCTGCAAATTGGCTTCACCTGCTGGGGTGGACACTTTCATAACTGCTGTCTGAACTGCCGAAATAAATCATGTTGGGATGGGACAGCAACAGCTACAGAGTGCGAGGTGACTCTTCTGCGTGTCTTCCCTGCTGCCCTGTATCTTATGGTCTCTGGTGTTTAAACCCCCCGTGTTGGGAGGGGATCTCTCGATGGGCTCCTTCCTTGTGGCTGAAGGAAGTGTTTCGCCCTCAGAGGCGGCAGCTTGTGTAGCTGCTGAACCATCCTCCTTGTGACAGCAGGCGACTACTTGCTGGAAAGAGGTCTTAAAGGGGGACTAGTCAGCCCTGTTGAGCTCCACGGGCTCGGCAGCAGAGGAATTGGACAACCAGATGTGCTGTGGCTTTCTGCTGGGGTGTGGGGAGAGGGGGGTGGCATCACCCTGTCTGACACAGTGTATACACCCGCACCTCCTGTGACCAGCAATGGCTTTTCAGACTAATAACCAGCTCCCAGGAGAAGCCACGAAGCCCTCGCCCACTGCAGTCTGCCCCACAGCACTGGGACTCCGTACTTTCCATTTCCTGAGCCGGACCAGTTCTGGTGCGGTGGCTTCTCTCTGTTGTGGTTTTGAAGATCACGCGTGCAAACAAGCCTGCAGATGACTGCTTTACACGGTAGCTCTTGGAAATTGCACCTTCTGAAAAGTGGACAATACAAACAAACAAAGCTCGTTCTGCCTTGCTAAACGCACCAGAAATCTTGGGTCATAGGAAAGCGTAACTGCGGACACACCTTTCGGGATCATAAATGCTTCCACCTACGCTGTCTTCTGTGCCAGCCCTGCTGACTAGCACTCGTGGCTGTTCAGCAGCACATCTTCAGCTGACCGAGCGTCACAAATGATGCCTGGCCTTTGGTGACCCAGGCAGACCTGGGGAGGCACGCTTCTCCCCGGTGCTGTGCCAGGCTGAAGGTCCTTTCCTGAAAAACTTCTAAGCCTCCGGGGAGAGCGCTGATGGGAATGCAGAATTCCTAATCATTGTGCCTGGCTCGCTGGGTAAATCATCAAACGCCAGCGTACAAAGAATAATTAATCTTAACAGGAAGCTGGCGCTGGGACAGCTGGAGATGGAGTTAATTTGGGGGGAGGGAGGAGGGAAATAAGTTGGTGGAGAGCAGGGCAGGCAGCCCCGGTCACTGGCAGGAGCGTGCTGGAACAAAGGCTTGTGCTGCTCGGGGATGCTGGAGCACTTTCCTCTCAACTCAGCAGCTTCCAGAGGCCGTGCAGATTATTTCGGTCCTGCTGCCTGCCACTTAGCAAGGTTCTCGTGGGCAGAAGTGTAATGTTAAAATAACAGCCCTCTCTCCGAGGTCACTAGGAGTAAAGAAACCGCAAGTGCTTTCTGGAGCAGATTTCAGCACTTTGCTATTCTCCACTCTATTATTTAGCTGTCCAGGTTTATTCGGTGATGACTTGACTTCAAATTCACTGCCTTGAACTACAAAGCTCCAGACACAAGTACCTACATCTGTTCATGCTGTAGAAGTACCTGGGTACATAATTTCCATTTCTGCAGAGCAGAAATCATAATTTCCTTCTCTAATCTTAAATGCAGTAAATATTCTTACTTCTCATGTAGAGAACTGAGAAAGCTGGTGGTGAAGAAGGGTGTTGAAAAGCAGGTTATTTGAATCCCAAGTCATATGTCCAAACTAAAAGATGACTTCTGTTTCCCTAGGAGGGCGGTGGGAAGAAGTTTGGGTTTGGCTAACATGTAAGGTGGTTCTGACGTGCCCTTCCTGGGGGAAAGAGGTGACACTCTGTTGGCCACGATCCTCTGCACCACTTGACCTCTGAAACAGAGGAAGCCTCCTGCAGAAAGGCTGCGGGCTGCTCAGGCAAGTGATGTTGAAAGGATGGGTTCTGTCCCTGGTTAGCAGTCTGAAGCTTGCTCTATCCCAAGATGGAAGTCCGTCTTCTGTAAAGGTGGATTTGACGTTTCTGTGCTTGGCAGCATGTGTCATTGGGGTCATCGGGGTGGGAGAGACCCCGCGGCTGGTCTCTGCTTCGGGGTGCAGTGTGGCAAGAGAGCATGGGTGCCTGCAGGGCACTCCCACACCCTGTGGGTTTGGAAGGCAGGAGCGGATCCAACACTGTCACTGTCCCTGGCGGTACCGGCAGTGCCCGGTGAGGTCCTCAAGCCATCTGGCATCTGCTCGTGGCGGTGGGTGCCAGGACTGGCACTGATGCGCAGGAATGCTTGTGTATCGCTCGGGCAGGCTGGATGGCTCCTGCCACAGGGGAAGTGGATTAACTTTCTTTTCTCATTGTCTAGAGTGAGACAGCAGGGAGCTGTGTGGCCAAGTCTGTCTGAGGCTGTGGAACAAAAGAGGGATTTTTGCTCTCCTGGCTGGCTTGCTGCTAGAGCTGCAGCTCCTCTGGAGTCAATAACTAATCACGAGATTGTTTTGTGTCTCATCGCTGCACCGTGTGCCTCTCTGCGCTGCTCCCCCTGCCCGTGCACCACTTGTGCTCATCTGAAAAAACTCTGTTTGCCTCTTTCCTTGGCGAGGAGACATGCTGCGGCCTCCCCGCTCTTGTTTAACAAAATGGGAGAACAAGCGGAGCGGAGTTCTGTCTGTCTGATTTGCTTCCAAGTGCGACAAACAGGGTGTGAGTGCTTATTCCTTCCCTGGAGCGACGCTGAGCTGGCAGAGATGCAGCTTATCTTTCGGGGCTGGAGTCAGGTAGGCAGCAGGGAGGCTCCCTGGCTGGAAAGAAGGAATCCGTGGGTTTACATCCCTGGCCTCCGGGGGCGGCTCCCCATCCTCAGTGCTGCCCCGTAGGCAGTTTTGGGTGAGGGGGAGGGTGGTGGCTCGGGCCAGCCCCTTGGCCAAGGGAGGGTGCATGGATGGGCATGCTCCTCTGCTCCTAGCGTGTTGTGGAATACCTGTTGCTGAAATTCATCCTCAAGGGAGAAGTAAGTCTGTAGAAGCCACGTAGCTGCCACTTGGTGAAGCCTTGCTAGAGGCTTTCACAGCCAGGAAGAGTAGGATGGACGTGCAGACCATCCTCAGCCGTCTGGAGAAAGGGTCCTCAGGCTCTTCCAAGTGAAGAATGGCAAATAGGGTGGTTGGGTTGTGCAGCAGACCCGACCTGTGCCAAAGCATAGAGGAAGGTGCTCTGCCAGGCGTTGGGGCAAGTCTTTCCTCCTCCTGCTCATGGCAGATGCTCCTGAAACAGCCTGGCAAGCACACCAAGGGCTGGGGTTTGGTCTGGTGGCTCTTTTCTTGAGGGCTGATTGCAGAGATAACCAAGGTACAGCCTTTAGGCTACTGTGCTGAAGTCTGGTGATGGGGATTGCCGTGGAAGTTAATTACCTCTTTATGCTGCTCTTAAAGTCTGTCACTCTTCAGGTCTCTGGTGTGGAAGTGCAAAGTGCTTAGGAGAGGAGAAAATGAGCAAAGGACCAGACTGCTGCCGGTCATCAGTCCCTGTGTCATGTTTAGGATCTGAAAGGGGAGGTGAAATGACTTCAGGCCACGAAGATGTGCAAGCTTCTGCCTCCTTGTGATGGCTTTTAAACAGCAACTCCACATCCCCCATCTCTCTTTGGCCAATTAAAATTAGCTGATGGGGTGCCAGTGTCAAGTGTGAGCTGGATGTTTTGCTGTAAATAGAGGCTTTTCACCAAAAAGTGCTTCTCTGAGGCTGGGTACCGCTCTGTCCAGCGTCAGGGACTGCATTCAGAAGGGTGGTCAGTGCCATGTGGTTAAATTGGAATGGCTTCAGCAAACTCCCGACGGTATTTCAGGACCCTGAGATGCTAGATGATGGCGGTGGAGAGGATATGGGGGTGTCCTGATGTAGGGATGGACGCTGCTTTTGACCCCCTTGACAAGATGGGGATGGCAAACTAGTGCGAGTCAGGAATTATTCAGACTTAGTGTAAAAACACCCTGACCTTTGAGCACCTTTAATTTTAATTATCAGATATCCGTAGCGAAAAGGCTGTTTCCAAGAAGAATGAATCATTTCTGGAGTGCTAATGCTTATAACTTCCAACCCTTTGTTCTTGCTGACGGAACCGTGCTCTCGGTCGTTCTGGCTCCAGCAGCTCAGGCCAGAGGTAACAATGCTGCAGCAGCTTGGTGTCCATCCCTCCCGAGTGCACCTGCCTGAATCCCAAATGCTCCTTGCGATAAGACTGGAAGAAAACTGGCTCAGAAGGTAACATCTCCAGGGAGAAAAACTCAGCATGTGGCTATCATTTGTTGCCTTCTGGATGGGGAGTGTCAGCATGGGACTGAAGGTCAGGTCCAGGGGTTTTGCTCTCAGTCCGGAATGCTCTGTTTTCTGTCTGCTTGGACCTCTGCAGGTGTCCAGCCTGACCCTGAGGACTTACCAACTTGTAGTACTCCTAGCATAGCGGGGATTTGTTATGTATCTTGTGCTGTGATAATAACAAGAACATAAGTCGTTTTTCCAAACTGATGATCATGCTATAAATAGAGAATCCAGCTGCTTGCGTTGAATGGCATCAAAGAAAATCACAGGAGCAGCTCTTATGCAGAATGAAGTGGATTCTGGCTGCTTTCTCCGAAGATGCTGGGGGAGGGGGATTTCTTGACAACTGAGAGGTGTGAAAGCAATGCTGGAGAGTGTGTGAAGTCTTTGGCGGGGAGCAGGTGAGGGGTTTCCCATGGCGCCGTCCCACGCTGCACCTTCCTGCCTTCCCACCGGAGAACCTGCCTGCGCCGGTACCCTGGGCGGAATGAGGAGTTTCTAAATGCAAGGTTGCTTTACTGCTTATTTATAAGACTTTTCAGGAAAAGGCACTTGAAACCTCCCCTGCTAGGAGGAGGTGAGCTGGCTCCGGGCTCGTGCCGGGGAGCCACAGCAGTGCTAAATCACTTGGAGATGTCTCAGCAAATTGTAGCTGCTGAGTTGCGAGTTCAGCGCCTGGAGCGGAGTGGCAAGGGTGGACGAGCCTTAGCGCAGGGTTACACACGGTTGCTTGTCCCCCCTACTCTTCTCTCCTGGTATGCAAGCTCCAACCACTCATGCCAAAACTGTTGTTTCCAGGATGGCTGAGCAGTCCTGAACTTGCTGCTTTAATCCTTCACAGTCCCTTGGAAACAGAAGCGCGCCCAGGGTGCCTGGTTACGGCAATACTGTCTGTGCTGAATCCTTTCAGCCCCAGGTACATGTGGTGGGGGGGAGGGAGGTGGGGTCCAGCCTCAAACAGGCCTTTTTCTGGTTGAGGAGGTGCTGAGCTGACTTTGTGGGTGCTCCGCTCTGAGCACTCTGGAGTGCATGCCCAGGAGCATCCCTGGAGCCCCAGGAAGGGATGGAGGAGCATCGCCTCCTCTCCTGAGCATCTGTACTGCATCTGCAGGGCTGGCTGTTGCTGAGAAGACCGGGCAACCTGTGTCAGGCCATGTTTTGGGTGGCAGTGAGAATCTGCCAAAATGAGCATCGGCCAACAGGACTTGTTTGAGCCTTAACTCCCAGACAAGTGTATCTGAGAGTCTCAGAAGAAAATGAGTGTGAGTCAGTCCCGCAGCAGAGTCTGGCCCACTGGAGCCCTTGTGCTCTGGCATTACAGTAAGCCTGTTAAGCATGAATTTCCAGAACTCTTTGAAGCCTTTATTTAGAAAGAGCCTGAAAAGGGAGTAGGCTCTGGTGAATCAACCTCTTTGTGGAAAGTAGAGAAACCTGATCAGTCGGCTGTTTATCTGTCTGCAGTGGCTTTTGCACCCAGCATGGAAGGGTGATGCTCCTGCGGCTGAGGGTGGGGGGCAGAAGGGCTGTCTGGGGGGGGAGAGCTTGTTAAACTTGCTCCAGAGTGTGGGAAGAACAGAGCGGAGCTGTCGTGGTCGCAAACAGAGGTGTGTTCCCAGGACATCAGAGAGCTCAGCCTGCCTGGCTGCTCTTTGTGTCAGGAGAATTGCCGACTTGTTCTGCCTGGCTTCGCACTTGCTGCGAAAGAGTTTGTCAATGAGTTTAAAAGGGGAATTTGTTACAGCATGGATCTGACTGGTTTTAAAGCACCCAGCAAATGCCTCCTGAGACTGGCAGTGCTGTGTGGTAGACTGCGGTGGGGTTTCTTGCCCGGTTCTTCCTTTTTTAGACGGCCAAGTCAAGTGTACCAGAATATCTTAACTGCTTTGGCCTAAAGTAGTGCTAAGTGCTGGGTGGAAACCTATTTCAGTTTGGGACAGCTATTAAAAAAGAGGTTCCTCTCTTCTCTTTCGGTGCTGCTCAGCCCGGGGAAGGGTGGTTGTGGTCCCTGTATGGATAGAGTGTTGAGAGCTGGCAGGTCCTGGTGTCCGTCAGCATTCCTGTGAGCCGGGGCTTGCTGCTGGCTCTGCTCCACTTGTCTGGCTGCAGGCTGGGCAACGAGGACTTGCATTCTCCTCCTGCAGGGCTCTTCTAGGGGCCAAACACTAAAGATGCTCTGACTACTTAGGCACATACAGCCTTGTTCGGCTTTGAAGAGCACAGCTTGCTTAAATTGAGGTTGGCCAAGGCTCACAAAAGCAAGTTTAAGTTTCCTAGGTCCCTGGAGAAAGATGACAGTAAATTAGGACCTGCCTTGTTCAGGAGATCATGAGTAAATTGCCTGGACCTCACGGAGATCCTAAATGCGAGGTGTTTCTGCACCAACCTGGCAGCATCTGCTGCTCAGAGGTGCTGGTAGGAGCCCTCAGCCCCGCAGGGCTGGGTGTACCCGCTCTGGGCAGTGAGGCGAGGGTGAGCCGAGGAGCTGGGCTATACCGAGCTCTGTGCCCAAAGGAGGATGAGGAAGAGAGAGCACAGGCGGTGGCAGAGGTTGTGTTACTTGCTGGGATCTGTAGGGTAAGGCGCTGAGCTGCTCTTAGCAGCTCTTACTGCCGGCCCTGTCTGGAGCTTGGTCCCGTCCCAGTAGAAGCTCAGCCTGCTCTCTCGTGGATGGGGCGAAGGGAAGTGTGTCTCGAGCGGAGCTCTAGAAGGAGGGCAGGCACACCAGTCTCCCAACAGATCAGCCTGTCCTTCTGAATTTCTATCCAGACAAGTGGAAAGGAAATAAGTTTCCTGAAACTGAAAGTTGGCTTCACACACCAGAACGGTTGAAGATCCACATGAAACGCTGCCGCTATCTCCTCCAGCCTTCTGCTCCTCTGCAGCCTCTTTGCATTTCCCCTCTGATACTCCGGGAGATGGATATTAGGAGAGGAGGCTGTGAATGCTGGCAGTGCGGCTGAGGTGGGTGGCTGGCATGGAGATTTTCGTAGTGAGCTGTGAGATCTGTCTCTCTCTGCCAAACACTTAGCTTCCCTCGGTGCCTCCTGTACTGCTGTCTGATCTGGCTGTTCCCAGCGCTCAGGGCTGTCTGCAGCTGCTGTCCTGGATTGGGAGGAAGAGGCCGGTCCCTCAGAATGCTGTGGTGGTGCTCGGTCACTCTCCTTGCAGGAGGACCCGGGGGCTGGCGTCGCCGACCCCTGCGGAGTCGGTCCTGCGTGGAGTGGTTCTGCTGGGTCATGACACCTGTTTAGGATGGGGCAAAAGTTAGGGCTCCCAACACTGGTTTGAGGCACAACTTTGTCCTTCCCCGCGTCCTCCGTAGCCACCATCGAGGGCCCCAGCCTGGGCTGTTGCTGCAGGAAGCCCATGGGTGTGTTGGTTGGCAGCCTGCCTCCAGTCCCTCCAGCGGGGAGGCTGGGGTAGGTGGCACGGTGAGGGGAGCGATGGTCCTGTGGCTCTTCACCCCTGCCGAACCCACTGCACAAACGCTGTGCTGCCCAGCTCTTAGGATCCAACCACCTCTGCCCTTGTGAGCTCTCAAGGCAGAGTGACCCCATTCCTCCCCACCTCTCTTCCCAGGCCGTTGGGGTGACTGGGACCTACATCAACCTGAAGCTTCAAAACAAAACAACTTGTCCTTTTTTTGCAAGAGCCGCTTTTGGAGAAAGGAGATGCTGGAGGAGTCCTTTCTGGAGCAGCGAGGCGGTTGTGGCGGCGGCAGCGTGGCAGGGATCGGGGTGAAGGGCTGGACGGCGTGCAGCCCATCACTGGGGCCCTGCCTGCGGATGCTGCGGCGTTTCGTGCCTGTTGCTAAGGAGCTGCGGTTGCCTTTGGCAGCAGAACTGGCAGATCCAATGCACAAACTTTGTGGCATGTGGCCGTCTCCCTCCCGCAGCCTGTGTGGCCTCGTTTGCCAGTGAGTTTTCCACCCGCGGCCCGGTGTGTGCACAGACAGGCTTGTTAGATGTGATCAACCAGGGATTTTGTTCCAGATGTTCGAGATGACCCCTTTCCTCCGAGGGCAGCCGGCGTGCTGATAAAACGCTGTGGTGCTATAAATAAACCTGTCAGCTCTGCAAGGGAGGAAAAGCCTCCGGTTTGAACAGGAGTTTGTTCTAAACAGGAGCCCAAGAGTTTGCGCTCTTCCCTTGGGATGTATGTTGACCCCTATTTTGGGGAGGAGCTGGAAAACGTAGGTTTCCCTGTTGCTTTCAACCTGATGGAAGAAAATGCTTGCAGAGGGGAGAGGATTCACCTGCCAGGGAGAAGAATTGGAGAACATTTGCTGCTGTGCTTTTCTAGAGGTACACACCTGCAGAAGTCTCCCTTTGGAGACTTCTGCATTTGCTGGAGTGAGGACGTCCTCCGTGTGTCGATACTACCTGTATGGCCGTGCTCCTCTTGCTCTGGCATGGACTCCAGCTAAAACAACTCATGTGTAGCCAAAATAATGTCTCTGGGTCGCTCTGCCCATGTAGCAGAGCTGACACTCCCCTGTTGTTGCTACAGATGGAGTTGTTACAGGCTGTGTTTGGGAGTTGGTCCAGCTTTCCCGCAGTGTTGAGCTGCATTGACTGGGTCTGGGCTTCCTGCAGGTTGTGTGGGAGACCCAGCTGGGTCCTGCTGCCTTAGCCAGACGGGAGGCAAACACAGCCCTGTTGCTACAGCCAGGGAGAACAAGCACTTCTAGGGCCTCAGGATGGGTTTTGCTGAGCTTGGGCTTGCAGGGCTGGCTCTGCTGTCCTGGAATCAGCTCCCTGAAAGGTCAGGGCCAGGATGGGAGGGTCTGTGCCTTCCACTGCTCTGAGAGATTTGGCTGGTTCAGTCTCTTGCAGGGCACAGAGGGCAACTGCCAGCCCAGGGGAGGAATGGCTGAGCAGCAGGTCTCGCTTCTGGAGACGAAATGGTCCTAAAGCTTGTGCTGCTGCAGAGGAGGCTGCAGGGTGGCCCTGAGCCCCAGCTGGGCTTGTGCATGGCAGGAGCATTGCCCGCAGGGACAAAGATGGGTCAAACTGTAGCAACGACTCTGTATTTGGCTTTGAGTGTGTCCGCAGTCTCGGAGAAGAGAGCTTGTGCGCTGGGCTGGCAGGGTGCAGGAGGTGGGATGTCCCCCTGGGTCACGGGGAGCCGCAGCCGAGTGCTCCATGTGCTGGCGGCGCTGGTGGTGCGGGAGATGCTGCTCGACGTGTGTCAGCTCTAGACAAGTCACTTCCTAGGGCCCGGCTATGGGCTTGTGCTTGAGTTCATGCTTTCCGTCTGAACTATTTTTTAGACAACTCCTTCTACATTAGAGGCCAAATCCCTTTCTTGCCCCTGTGCTGGGCTTTTGGGCAGGAAGAAGATTAAAACCTCCCCAGACAATCGTTAACCTTGTGCCAAACCAGCCGCTGCCTCCAGCGCTCAGTGTAAGCTCTGCTCTTGGCTCACTGGCTTGTGAAATGCCCAAGACTATTTGTGTCTCAAGAACTGACAGGATAGACCCAGAAGGATGGGGACAGCTGAGAATTAATTAGGAGCTGTTGGTTTAATTAGTAGTGTCTCAGTATATTCATGCATGAGGACAGGGCGCCAGGGGAGTAGTGTGTCTTGTGAGCTTCCAGCCTTCCTGCTTAGAGGACACAAGCCCTTTGTGTCTGAGGTTGTACCTCTGCGTTTCTGTGTAAACACCAGCAGTACAAAAGCCTCATTCTACTCCTTTTTGGGGTCGCATCTTTCTCGGTGTCCCCATCTCATGGAGCTTTTCAAGGAATTACCCAGTCTCTACAAACTGGTTGAGAGTAACTTGCTCTGTCTGCAGCTGTTCCTGACTCCTAGGCTTTCCATCTTTCCAGCACCATCTGGTCCTGCTTTGCTGGAGAGTGGGTAACCCCCAAACCCATCATCTTCACCCAGATCCAGAGCAGGGGCTTTACAGGGGCAGAATGTCTCGAGGCACCCCAAAACTTGTGCTCTTTGTCTCTTGAACCCAGAGGTTTCACTCCAGCGGTGGTGCTGCGTGCCGAAGTGGCCTCCTGCTGCCACCGCAGTAGATCTGTCAAGGGCAGGTCCTCACTGCCATCGGTCGGGGAGTGGTTGGGGCTCGGGGTGATCCATCACCCCCTTCTCCCGGGGCTGTTTCTGGCCCTTGTTGCTTGCGGAGCTGCGGAGGAGGTGGCTCGTTCCCAGCTCACAGGAGACTCTGATCCCTGCAGCTCCGTGCATACAGACAGCAACTTGAGGGAATCTAATTAAAAGGTGGTGATAGCTGCCTGCCACGGCTCTGGTCGAGAGGGATGAGGAAAGGGAGCTCTGGCTTCCCGGGACTGGTTTTCATGAAATGAAGACTTCCCTGATGCAGATTCACTCATCTCCCACAGCGCTTTCTCCCCCTCTGCTCCCCTGTTACCTGGATCCAGCTGTGCACAAGTTTTCCAGTGGGTTTCTCAGGTCCTGGGTACGCTCTGAGCCTGTTACGAATGCGTGCCTGGTCCCTTGTGCTGCGTGCGGTCAGTGCAGACACACGGGCTGGCTTTGCCATCCATCTCATCCCACACTCCCGGGGCCAGGCACCCCCTTCCCTGCAGCAGGGATGGCTGGAGCCCCCGGGTCTGGCAGGCACGGCCGAGCCCGTGTGCTGCCTTGGGCAGCCCTCAGCTGGCACAACCCCCGGGCTGTTTGTAAGTGCTGGTTCAGAGCTCAGTCCTCACCTCTCTGTCTGTCTGTGCAGAGCACGGAGAATTACGGGACAGTCCATTTGTCCTGCGTAAGCCGCTGCCAAATGTGACAGCCACCACCCCTGGCTGTTGCAGCTTTTTGCTGCTTCTCCTCCCCACCCCAGAAAACCCAAACCAACCAAGCTGTCGGCATCTCCTTCCCCTCCGCCTCCACTGCCTGTCGCACATACCTGTTGCAGCGGGTGTGTGACATGGATGGGACTGGAAGCTGGAGGGGGTCACCTGGGGCTGGGACTGGCCCTGCTGCTGAGTGAAGGCTGGCCGGTGATCCTCCGCTTGCCCAGGACGTGACTGGAGTTTGGAAGCAGGGATGCGCACATACAACCTGCTGCTGGCAGGGGAGGGAGCTATGTGTCCCCTGCTTTCCTCTTGCTTGAGGTGCAACAGCAGCTCCCCCGAGGAGGGCACCTCGCAGGGTCACCAGAAAAAGTAATTGGACATCTACGGCTGCTCTCCTTAAATCACCTTGGAAGAAGGCAGACGTGCCCAGCTCCTGGCATCTCTATTTTTATTTCGTGCAGAGATGGATATGGCTGAGCTGTCTCCTTTTATTTCCAGCGTTTGGCATGTGCCGCAGCGCGTTGCTAAAGATGCGTCTGGCTGGATGCAAAGCTGCCCGCTTCCCGCAGGCCCCGGGGGGCTGCAGCGGTGAAGGGCTCTTGTCTTCTGCGTGGCTTGGTAATTCATTTCTTCTCCGCTTGCAGCTCTTTGCCTCCCCCTTCCACTTTCCTTACAGTTTTTGGACTTTTTTTTTTTTTCTCTATTTATTCAAAGCAGCCTGGGTAAACAGGGAGCAGGAGCGTGGCAACTGGGGCCACTGGTAGCACTGGATTCCAGAGGCATTTTTAATGGGTTTCTAATAACTGGAACTGGCCTGTTCTGATGTAGAAAGTTTTCTTATTTGCTCTATGTGCAGCTTGGCACAGAGTTTTCCTTGGAAAGGCTCAGACTGCGCATTTCGCTTCCCGGCAGTCGGGCTGACAAGCTTTGCACCTCAGGTGGCTCCAGTTGCTGCAGCCCTGATGGTGCCAGTTTGCCAAACCTGTCCCGCCAACGCCGTTTCTACCTTGTGGCTGCCCCCAGTGCCACATGCCTGAGTTGTGCCTGTCACCTGCCCTGTGTCCCTGCTCCCACGCGTGGGCAAGAGCCCATACACAACAGCCAGGCAAGTCCCCAGCATCTTCCTCTGCCCATGGGATGCTCGTGGAGAGGCTGATTTCATGGTTAGCTGCTCCAAAACCTGGTTAGGAACAAGATGAATGATTTGAGCTGTTGAACCAGGCACCTCTGAAACCCCCTGGGTAACCGGAGCAGCTGCCAGGCTTTCCTGCTGTGGTTGCGGGGATCAAATAGGGGGGCTCTTTGGCTGCCCTGGACACGCTGCCTCCAGCGTTGCCCACCCTGTGGGGAGCTGTGGATCTGCTGGCACCTCCAGGAGCCTGGGGGATGAGCTGGGACATGTGATCCCGTATCCAGTCACAGCCCTTCTCCCAACCATGGGGCAATCTGTCTGCTTGGGGCTGTCCATCCCCTTTCTCCCCCACTGAGGCAGGGGGTGCTCATGTTTCTGGAGCAGGTTTGGAAAAGATGCTCCGTAAAAAATCCTCTGCCACTCGAACTGCTGTGAGTCTTGTCCTTGTCTTAGAGCTGGTGACTCGGTGTGCCTGGTAACGGTATGCTGGCAGCTTTGGAGAGTGCAGAGGGTAAGAGAGAGAGTTTCTCCACTGCTGTGAAATCACCTTCAAGCTTTTTGGCTTGAAATGTTGCTTTCTACCCCTTCAGTTTTCCTCACGCAGCTGGAACGGCAGCCCCAGGGGAGATGATGGTCAGGAGTGTGGCTGGAGAGGGCTGTCCTCAGTGGGCATGCAGGACTGGGATGCCCAAGAGCCCCAGAGCTCTGCATCCAGGAGCCGTCCCTCCTCTGTAGGCACAGGCTGGCTGTGGCCACACCAGTTTGGGATGTCAGTGGTTAATTGAGAAGCCCTGGAGCTGACAGCTCCTGTGCCCGTGATGGAGAGCTCGTTAGCTAGCTGCAGGGAGACTTTTAGATAGGGTTCGACTTTAGCTCTCATGGTGAGTTAGAGGGGGGTCCACCATCGCAGCAGGGACCCTCAGCCCAGGGTTGGCTCTGAGTGTCAGGCTGCAAACCCACTGCCTTTGGTTGCCGAGTCTGTCTCCTGCGGGAAGGGAGGTGGGCCATAGTGTGAGTGTGCTTGAAGATGCCCACCCACCCGCCTCCTGGGAACAGGAGTGCCTCAGCCCCGCAATGCAGCAAGAGGGCTTGAATTCAAGACCATCATCCCCTTATCTGGCTGTTGCAACAGACGGTGGTGATCTATAAACTTCAGTGGTGAAGGGAGGCTGAGGGGGAGCCTGTTCAGGGGCTGTTGCTCCTGAAGGATGCGAATGTTCTCCAGTTCTTGGTTGGGCTTTTCTTGCTTGTTTCTCCTATGTGAAAATGTGGGAGCGGAGCATTTGAGCCTGGGCTTGATTTGACTTGAGCCATCTGAGTTATCTGGGCTAACTCGGAGCAGGGCAGGCTCGTCGTGAGCCCAGAAACATGCCGGCGTGCCCAAGGTGGGAGCAAGAGAGCTGGTACCAAACACAGGTAGGCAGGATGCTGCCCGGCTCCAACCGCTCCCTGCTCCTTCTGAGGCTGAAAACCCCTATGTGGTTTTGGCTCTGCCACCTGGCAAAAGAGAGGATTGGATGTCAGCCGGAGGTGCGCAGGGGGGCTCAGCGTCACGGTTTGCTTCGGGGGGGACCTGTGTCGGCTCAGAGCAGGTGTGCTGTGGTGCGGGCAGCTCCCACTGCAGGCCACGCTCTGTTCATCCGCTGCCTCGGAAGCGCCGGCGCACATCTCGGACACAAACAAGCGCGTCAGTGTGTCAGCCTTGCTGCTGTATTGATGTTTGCTTAATGAGAGTTGGCATCTGGAGCTGCTTATCCCTTGCCCTTGAATATAAAACAGCACTTGGATGGGCCTTGGTGTTCACAGTCACGATCAGGCTGTACTGCAGCAGATGTGATGGGGAGAGGCTGTTCTTTGTTGTGGGATGCGAGACTTTAAACCCCGAGGAACCCATTCCACCTGCGTGCATGTAGGTTAGGGGGCTGGGGTAAGAGCTACGCATTTCTGCTGCAGAGAGGGCTGGGTTTGGGTTTCTTTCAGCCCTGTCTTGAGTCAGCATGGAGGCCACGGCCCCGCTGGCCAGGCAGGTGTTCTGGAGAGCTGTCTGAGGTCATTGCAAGTAGCATCACTTGCAGCCCCCGGTGTTTGGGTAGGTGGGTGGAGATGGTGAGATCAGCATGGAGAGGGAGAGCTCTTAAGCCAATGCAAATTTGCCACCTGTGGCCCAGGGAGATGCTTCCTGTGAGAGGTGGGTTGAATGCAGGGGAGCAGATGGGTGAAGCAGGCGAAGACTCGATCTGGCAGTTCCTGCTACTTTCCAGCAGCAGAACTATTCACCTGACAAATTCAGTGAAGGAGTTCTGTGGGATCTATTAAAGCTCTTGCAAAACCTGGTGAGAACCAGGATAGGAGGTGTCAGGCTGGGACAACCCTGAAGGCCCAGTTTGCGCCGCGATAGCTCTGCCTGCATCCTCCCTGTGTGGGGGTAGCACCGCAGATCATCTCCTGCTCTGCAACAAGGCCAGTCTGTCCCGTTTGTCTGTCTCTGTGGTCCAGTGTCGACATCAGAGCTTGATTTCAACCTGCTGTGAATTGGCCAAGACTAACTGAAAATGTCTTGTGGGTAGCTCTTCTGAAAGCCACTTTGCCCATTCGCGCTTGTCCTGCACCAGGACCTCCAGACACCCTGATAAACATGTTGCTTCTCAGCGGCCAGACACCACTTCAAGTGAGCAGGTTCCTCCTCCTGTTGGAGACACAGGGCTCACAGCAAAGCCATGCAGCGAGATCTGGAAGCATCTGAGATGCCATCTAACCTTCCCAAAGCAAGGAGAGTGATTTGAGCCTTGTTTGTGCTTCGCCTTGGGAAAGTCACCCCAGAACTTGAGCAGCAACTGGGCTTGTTTTGCTGCACTGGTGGGGTCCAGCTCACTGCTGCTGCTGCGGACAGGGCTATGCACCTCGTTTAGCTGGGTGGTGGGCTCCTGCCAAACCATCTCTCCTCCCAGAGCTGGTGGGATGCCCAGCTCCTTGTGGGATGAGGAGAAGCAGAGCCCTCTGCCACTCATCCCTGTCCGGACAGGGACACCCGGGTCTACAGGAGAGCATCGCTGCCACAAAGGGCTCTGCCCGCAGCCCGAGTGTGGGGGCTAGTGCACAAATTGGGAGGGGTTGTTGCTTCATTTGAGAGAAAACTAGAGAGTTACCTCTCAGGGAGCTGAAATCACTGCTGTTAAGGGCTTTCACAGTCCGAGGCGGCCCAGTGGTGATAACAGCCGGGAATAGCACTGGGGGAGCAGAGAGTGTGCAGCAGCGCAGAGAGTAAGGGGGAAAAATGCTTCTGAAATGGAAGTGTGTGTGACCTGATTCCTCTGCTCCATTTTTCTACCCTGTGTGTGTTTTCATGAGGCACTGTTCCTGTGCAACTCCACATAGGGTACTTGAAGCAAGCGTGAACCTGAGGTTTCACTTTCTCCCAGTACTCACGCGTGTGCTTTCCCTCAACAGCCATCAAGGTGAGCTGCGTTGGATCCTGCGGAGTCTCTAACAAGATCAATGATACAGCGTGGACCGTGGAGGAGCAGTACTTCAACAGCACGCTGTCTCTGGCAGACAAAGGTGAGGTCCGCAAGGACATGGTGGAGATCTGTAGCCTTGCTGTTTCTGGCTGGGAGAGAGATGGGTGATTCTGAGATGGTCGACAGAAACCTATCTCCAAGACTTTGCCCTGGTGGCCAAGAAGGCCAATGGCATCCTGGGGGGCATCAAGCAGAGCGTGGCCAGCGGGTGGGGAGAGGTCATCCTCCCCCTCTGCTCTGCCCTGGGGAGGGCACATCNTATGCCTTCAGCATCTTCTCGATGTGAAATACCCCTTCACAGGCTGCCTTGGCCTGTGCACAGAGGATGAGAGCCAAAGTTAGAGACCTACAAGAGCTCAGAAGGAGCTGTGCAGAGAGGCATCCTGAATAGCTGCAGAACTTGGCAGCCACACTGCAAACAGTGCTTGCACATCCTCTGGCCCTGATCGACCTCAAATGGGGCTGCCAGCAGCGACTTCTCTGCTGCTTCAGGACCCTGTGGGTTCACCCTCTTCCGCTTCCTATGTGTGCGTCTATGGCGGTCACAAAACACGGATCAAAGCTGGTCAGTTGAAGCCAGTTGCAGGCCAGTAGTT
The DNA here is from genome assembly GCA_013400135.1 of Rhinoptilus africanus. Lineage (NCBI taxonomy): Eukaryota > Metazoa > Chordata > Aves > Charadriiformes > Glareolidae > Rhinoptilus > Rhinoptilus africanus. The sequence continues at coordinate 28,249 of VXBO01008915.1, forward strand.
TGCACCAAAAGGGATGTGGGGGTGTCACTTGTCCTGCTCGAAGAACAGCCTAGGAGGGTTACCAGCACAAACCCCTGCAAGCCAAGAGGCCCAGAGATAGCGACAGGGTTGTATTATCCTGTGGGGTAAAGTGACACCATGAGCTTCTGGGGAATCTGGGCTCCCATGAATGCTGTCTTTCTGCTGTTAAATAGGTCAGCCTCACCACAAATAATTCATGCCGTGCCCCGGCTCCTATTGAAATCAAGACTTGCCAGTATTCACCTGCTGAATGCAGTGGCTGTAGCGGTAACTAACGTGGCAAAAGCCCAGGCTGGCAGGAGCGCAGCTCTCTGGTGCTGTTTTATCTAATAACAGGAAATGGGTAAAACTGAAGTGGCAGTTTCTGCTAGCTCAGCCATTTTTCAAGCAGAGCTTTTAGCGTCGAGGGGAGGCTGACCTCATCCTCGCAGCAACTGGAGAGAGGGCTGCTTGCTCTCTGAGAGAGAGCAAGGGAGAAGGGAGCTGGCTGGCTCGCCCCTTGGCTTGGCTCGTAGCCCAGGGGCTGCAGTTGGAGGTAGCCTGCCTGGGAGGGCGATGAGAAATGTTCCTGCCCGCTTTTGGATGTAGCGCTGAGCGTGGCCAGAGCGCCCAGCTGTGAATGTCGGGGTGGCTAAATCCCAGAGGCTTTATAAGGTGCTGCATTTATTGAGCTTAAGTGGGTTGGGAGATGGAGGCTGCAAATGTTTGTGGACTTCTGCAGAGGTTTAAACCCGCAACTACGCTGAGAAATGCACCTTCCAACTTTTGTTTCTCATTTTTAATGATTCAAGGGAGAGCTGTGGTATTGTGGTTGGTTCTGGTAGAGTTGAGCAGGGGCAAAAGCCAGCCAGGAGGCAGGACTGGGAAGAGGTGGGTGTGCTGTTTGTTGGTTTTGCAGCCCCTGGGAGATTTTGGTAGCCACTTTGGCAGTTGGCTCTTGCCCTTGACAGCTGGACCAGTGTGCACTGGGAAGGATGGAAGGAAAAACGCATTGATGGCTACATGCCATCATGGCTCTGTAGTGTCCTCTTTGGAGGCCTGAATTCCAAAGATGGCCAAAATTTGTTATTCACAGCTCTTAAGCTGTTCAGAGAAAGCCTTATTTTTTTGGCTGTTAACCTTCTGGGACCCAGAGTTTTGTGTGTCGCCCAGCGCAGTGCTGCTGGCTGCCAGGCTGCTGGTGTTGCAGACTCTGCCAGCCTGAGATCTGAGCGGGAGCCCAGAGCTGGGGCATCAGATTTGGGCTGCTGGCTGGGCGCTGGTGCCGGTCACGGAGCTGGCAGCTGCCCAGCAGCGCGCCTGGGGTGTGATCGGGACAAAACGGGCCAGCTGAAGTCTTCAGAGCCACCGCGGCTTCAGGCAAGCGAGGCAAGAAATGGTAGCGCGTGACTTATCAGAGACGTAATGAATTGAAGGGAAAATCTGTCCCTGTAGTGTCCTGCGCTCGAAAACTGTGCTGTAGTGTTGGTACTGCCCTCTCTTGCGAAGCTACAGTGCAATTACTGGGAAAAGCCTGGTGTGAGCTACCAGCAATTGGTCTGGAGCAGCGTGCCAGGCACTTGCAGTCGCTGATTTGTGCTCTTCTGCCTTTTGTGTCAAAGTGGACACAACCCCTGGGAGCCCTCAGCCTCTGGCTCCCAGCTGCCGGGAAGCAGATATGGAGAGGGCGAGCAGTCCCTGCGCATGGGACCGCAGCCAAGGGCAGCGCTCGTGGGGCATTTGCTTTTTGTCTGACTGGTACAAGCTCAGGAGTTACATCCTGAACTTGCCATGTTTATCCCATGCCCTCCTTCCCATGCCTGAAGGAGGCAGGGGAGCGAGCGATGGGATGTGGGTTGGGGAGGGCAGCGTCGATGCTGCCTTTGGACCAGAGTCCAGGGACAGCTTTGAAAGTGTCCGGTGCAATTGCTGCGCTGGCCTGTGCGGATATGGAAACAAAAGCCCTGGGGCTGGCAGCGCTCCATCCTGCAGTGCGGGGAAGCGAGATAACTGTCTGCTGTCGCAGCCCTTGCCGTGACATTGATGCATGTCCTGGCCGGCGGAGCAGCGGGGAAGCCGGGCTGCTTCTCCGTGCCTCTGCCTCCGCGCGTGCCTGTCTCTGCCTGCCTCGCCGCGTCCTGGCACGGCACAGCTCTGCAGCGGGGCAGCGGCTGGGGTTTGCCGGGGGAGTCCTGCACTGGCCTTGTGGGCAGAAGCAGCAGGGCAGGGCCTCGATGCTGACTCACTCACGGTGTTTTTAGGCTCCCCAGGAATAGCTCTCAGCTGCCTTGGCCTTTCCTGAACAGAGCATGAAGGAGCTCTGAACGGACGGACTGTCCCTGGGTGCCTGCTCAGCTCAAAGCAGAGCTCTCCCTTTCCCCGTGACTCCGGCCAAGAGCATTTGTCAGGGACGGGCTGCTCCGGTATTTGGCAGCAAAGTGGTTTGGGGTGCAGCTGCCTCCAGGGAAGCACACCCAGTGCTCCCCAGGGTGCAGGTCTGACACCCAGCTAGGTGGGGAAACTGAGGCAGGGTTAGTGCAGCTGGGCCGTGCTCTCTGATGGGTGACGGCAGGAGCCCAGGGTGGGGGTGAGTTAAGGGAGTTGGAAGAGTTCCTGAGCAAGGACACCCAAAGGAGCGCGGAGCCAGCCTGGCCACCAGCTCCCAGCTGCAAGCACCACGAGCAGAGGTTACTGCGGCTGCAGACAAATACTGCGGTGGCGTATGGGACGGTCCTGCCACGTTTAAAAAACCCAAAACAACAGAACACAGCACATGCAGACCCCCCTGGGGTGAGGGCTGGCTG
>VXBO01008915.1:31125-50952 GCA_013400135.1 Rhinoptilus africanus
CCTGTGGCTCGGGGGGGGGGGCTGCCTTTCTGGGGGGCTGCAGGAGCATCTTACCCACGAAGGGGGATGTCACCTCCCGGCAGCACAAATGGAAAATGAATGGAGGAAGGGGAGGAATTTGCTTCTTCCTCAGAGGACTCTTCTGTTCTTACAGCAACTCTCCCTGCCTTACAGCAACGCTGTTACCGCTCCTTGTTGAACCTGTGCATTAAAACAAATCAAAGCAAGGGGGAGCGGGGTGTCCCTGCTGGGGGGCACCTGGCAGCCAGGCTGTGCCTTGGGCAGAGGGTGCTGCCAGACTCCCCGCTGGCACCATCCCCAGCGCTCTTGCAGGGGGTTCATCCAGCCCCACACCTCGGCTCGGGTTGAGAGGGGACCCCGGGTGTCCCCAGGGCCATCTCACCGGTCCCTGGCGAGCAGCTCTTGCTGCAGCGGTGCCGCAGCAGTGCAGGGGGGTCGGTGCAGGGAGGCAGGCTCAGCCTGAAAAACAACCCGCCTCGCTCACTCCCTTCCCACATCCTGAGCAGTAACTTTAAAAAACAACCAGCCGTGCTCTTTGAGGACACGCAGGGGGAAGGGGAGAGGAGGTTTGCAGAGCTATCGAGGTTTGGATTGCTCTTTAAGCATCGAAGAGTGACTCTGTACTTCTCCACCCACACACCTTTGCACTGAAATAAGTGAGGGGGCAGCTCCTCCTCTGTAGCATCAGCTGTCGCTTGTATTGCAAACTGATTATTTTTTAATTTTTCTTAAGGGCATATGTTGTGTGAGAAAGCAGGCAGTCCCTGAAGTAACCCAGGTTCCCGCTCTGCAACGTAAGGCCCTTACTGGCCTCATCCTTAATTTCCCTCCTCGCCGCCCTTGGAGCAGCATGCAGGGTGCGGAGGGCTCAGCCATGCCGCTGGAGCATCCGCGGGTTGGTGACTGGTGTTTTTGCTGCAGAGGACCCTGCTGGCATCTGTGCTGGCACCAAGCTTGTCCCCGCTCGAGCAGCGCACCGTCCGTGCTCCAGGAAAGCCTCTCACTGGGGCTGAGCGGGGCCGAGCAGCGAGCTGGAGGCAGCGGGAGCCGTGAGCTGCTGGGGGATGTGCAGGCTCTGCGCTGTGGCCTTGGCAATAACACACAGGCCCGCGGTTCAATGAACCCGGGTTCTTGGCGTAAAAGCTGCTGGAAAGCCCTGAGCGTACCAGCCGCTCTGGAGCCCCTCACTGCTCGCTTTGCTGGAGGACGCAGCGCAGCGCCAGGGAGGTCCCTCTGCCCACGGCTGGGCTCTCAGGGGAGACCTGTTATTTGCCTCCCACAGGGAATGCCAAGGCAGGATTTGCTTTTCCCGCTTGGCCTGGGTTTGCCTTGGACGCTTGTTCCCTGGTGCTGTTTTTTTCTTTTGTCTTCTTTTTGCGAAGAAATGCAATAGGGGTGGGAAGAACCTTGTGCTGGGTTTCTCTAGGTGTCAGCGGTGCAGGAGATCAAGCACATCAGTTGCAGCGAGTACAAAATAGCACCGCTTGTACCCGCCGCTCTCCCACAGAGAGATGCTTCTCTTGCTCCAATATAATGGAGTAATTCAGCTCTGCGGAGGCCTCCCGCTCCTCTCCCCCTCCCCGGCTGCAGCTCTGCCCTTATTCAGCCGCAGAGGAGCAGGTCCATCATGCGCCTGTACCCACACGGGGCTGTTTTCTTTGGATGCCCTTTATCTCCGACTGCACGTACAGCTCTTGCCCTGTGGATGGGTTGTGCACGCAGAGATAGACCTTTTTTTCTCCGCTTTAAATCCCACTTGTACCTGTGTTGAACCCGTGTAGGGAACTGGCTGTAATTTCCAGCTGACCTTACTTCTGGCAGCTTGTTAGCTAGCTAGAAGGCGCTGCAGGGAGTTCCTGGCTGCTCCACGCGCTTCCTTTGCTGGCAGATTTCTTGTACAAAGAGCTAAAAAGGGGCAGCTGTGCATCACCTCTTCCCTGGGGTGGCTCTCTGCTGGCCTGGCAACACCACCTTCGCAGCCAACAGGCGGCACAGGGTGACAATCCTGCTCTGCAGCTGAATTTAAAAAGCTCCATGACCTGACTAGGCAGGCATGGAGAGACTTTAGTTTCTTGTTCTGTGTCCAGGAGTTGTTGTGTGGGCAGGAGGTAGGGAAGTGGCAGGGGATGAAATTCAACAAGGGCAAGTGTCGGGTGCTGCCCCTGGGGGGGAATAACCCCCTGCACCAGGACAGGGTGGGGGTGACCTGCTGGAGAGCAGCTCTGGGGAAAGGGACCTGGGAGTCCTGGNTGGAGTCTCCGTCTCTGGAGACATCCCAAACCCGCCTGGAGGCGTTCCTGTGCCCCCTGCTCTGGGTGACCCTGCTCTGGCAGGGGGTGGGACTGAGTGATCTCCAGAGGGCCCTGCCAACCCCATCATTCTGTGTTTCTATGCTCCTGGGCAGCCCCTGGCCGGGTGAGAGCAGAAGGGTGCCTGTGGGCAGTGGTGAGCCATTGAGGACATGCTGGTGCCAGCTCCTGGCCACACTCTGCTGCTGGGTTCAGGAGCTGTGACTGCGGGTTCAGGACACAAAAACCAGGTGGAAGGTGCTGCAGTTGCCTCAGGTCACAGCAGCTTCCTCAGCACTTCCCAATTTCTTGCCTCACTGTTAATCCTCGGAGTTTTTTTGCAGCATTGCCATACCACCAGACCCTGCTAATTCATTGAAAATGTCACTGAAAAATGCTGACACAGATTTGTAAGCAGTGGAGCCTTTGCGCTGGCTTCAGTGTTGAGCTTTCTGGTGTGTTTTCTTCCTCTCTCTGTACCTCCCGTGTTACAGAAAGCTTTATCTCAGCGGCATTAACCGTACTGGAGGAGGTTGTTCCTGCTGGGAGTTTGCGTGTGTGCAAATCCGGCGTGAGCAAGTTGCTGCTTTGAACGGGAGCTTGGAGCCTGCTGGGGACGGAGCTCCCTCACTGCCGTGTGGCAGCTCTGCTCGGCTGAAGTGCTGCTCTGCAGCCAGAGAGCTCTCGTTTGAGCAAAATTAAGCTGAGCTAAATGCCGAGTCTTTCCCCGGCAGGTCTGGCTGGCAGGTCGCTCTTCTGCCTCTTGGCTGCTCCCGCTGAGGCGCCGGTATCTGTTGCAGGGATGGCAAGAGCAAATGTGTACGTTTACCCTCATTTGTTGCAGTTTGTAATCCCATGTATTAGCTTAATCCACCAGAGACTGAATTGGAGTCCTCAATGCTAAAGCTGCAATGGCCTGGCATCGCCTGCGGTGTCCTGACACAGGCAAAATTAATGCTTCCCATCTGACATCTCTGATACAGCCTCCTGCGAGCTAGAATTGCTCTGACCTTCTTGCTTATGTCTAATATTCTATTTTCTGGGCTGCAAAGGTGGATGAGAGAGGCGGGAGGGCAGGGTGCTGGCTGCCAGCACTGCAGCCGGAGTGACGGGTACTCCAGAAGCTGGGGACTGGGGAGCCTGTGGCACAGGGCAGAGGCAGAGCTGCCTCTTTCTCCATCCAAAATGCGAAACGCGAACCTGCTGCTTTCCTGCTCTCTGCCTGGAGCCCCTTGAGAGGAGAGTGCCCGAGCTGTGCATCGGCAGTAGTCTTAACTTGGCACCTTCGGAGGAGCTCACCTTCCCCAGGAGAGCGGGAGGGCTAATTTTAGGCAGCAGGAGGACTATTTTGCTACAAGCAATGTCAGGGGGACCAGCAGGTACCTTTCCGTACTACATGATTTGGCCAGCACAGTTACTGCATCACTCACTAAGTAGCCAGAGAGAAATTGCCATATGGCCCAGCCTGCTGTTCCTCTACTTGAAGAACCAAAAAATACATATACTCCAAAGGCGCAGCTCGTTCCTTCTCTAGAACAGCAGTGTGTGCGAAGGCAGCAGGAGGGGGCAGAGCCGCTGCCGTCCGCTTGGCAGGTACTGGCTGGGAGAGCCGGAGGTCAGGGCAGGAGCCCCATTGCCGCTGCTCCCCAGCTCCTTTGCCTGGGCTGCAGGGACACCTTCCAGGCTCCTAGTTGTGGCTATGGAGCAAGTAGCACCCTCCCCTTAGGGGCTGGAGGGAGCAATACACAGAATATTCATCTTTTTCACCCTGGTCTAGCAGTGATGAAGCCTGGCGAGGCAGAGGGGTGTGTTGTACCACATGCTGCTGTTTCCTGGCCCTGCAGCCTGCTGTGTGCTCAGATGTCTGGGCTGTCTCTCCCAGCGCAGCAGAGACTGAGATTTCACAGGAGTGAGTAATAAGGCTCGTCTGAGTCTGTCGTGTTTGTGCATCAGTGACCAAGGCATCTCCCAGCCCTCTTCTGGCTTCTCCTCCTCTGGCACCGACCTGGAGAATAGAACAGAATAGAATCATTGAATGTGTTGGGTTGGAAGGGACCTTTAAAGGCCATCCAGTCCAACCCCCTGCAGGGAGCAGGGGCATCTTCAACTAGNCCTGGCTTTGCCTCATGGGGAGATGGCTGTGACCACCTGTGGCTTCCAGCTCCCCAGGAACGGCGACGCTGGGGCTGGGGGAGCCACCCTGGGAGGAGGCGTTTGGCAAATGTCCCTGCGGTGGCAGTGGTTTGAACGTGCAGCCCAGGCAGATCTGGCCCCACCAGTACTGTAAGACTGGCCTGTTTGCATGGAAGCTGCAGAGCAGCCCTGGGAAGCCCAGGCAGGATGCAGTAGGTAGGGCTTTATTCCTGCGTGGTTGGTTGTCTCCTCCTGAGCCCAGCCCTGCCCTGCTCTCCTGCCGGGGCAGAGGCTGCCGGGGGACCTTTCCCAGCCCTGAGCCGGCTGCCGGTTCACCCTGTGCTGGCAGGGCAGGTTGTGGGCAGCAGTTTCCCTCCTCTCGCGGAGGGATGACGGTGTTGAAGGACTGGTGGCTTCCTCTGGCTGTCAGCTCCGCCTGGGCAGGGACCTGGCAGCGCTGGCCAGGGGAGCTGCACTGCTCCAAAAGAGTCCAAAGCCTTTCATCACCTGAGCTGTGGCAGCGTGAGCTCGACTTGGATCACTTGTTTAGCAGTGTGAATACAGACATGTGGTCATTTCACCTCCACGCAGTCACCACGGTGTCCTGTTTTCCCGTGTGGCTGGGTTGTGGTGAGCGCGGGGAAACCTTTGTGGATCCAAGCAGAGCCGCCTGCGGGGAGAGAGCGGCATGTCCAGCAGCGGGGTGGGCTCAGGGGCATGGTCAGCCTGAGCTTTGCAGGGGAAACCCACTAATTCCTGTCCTCCCACTGCATGTCAGTGTGGCCATAGATGCCTTGAGTGCTGTGGGACGGTGCTGCCGTACTGAGGTTTGGTGTGTCGTGTAGGGCTGGGCTCAGGGCTGCGCTCCCCGCTGCTGGCGATGCTTTGTGGGGTCTGATCTCCCAGGGGAGCCCCACCTGGGCCTGTCACCGGCTTACCTCCCGGGGATGCATCAGCCCTCTGGATCAAGATGTTTCCTTTCTGCACTTGATGGGTCCTCCCAGGCCTCCTCCACGTCCGCTGGTACAAGTGAACAGCCCCCGTCCCAGCGTGGAGTGGCTGAGCCATGAACAGGAGAGTCCATTTGCTTCCAGAGACATCTCTTGCTGGATTCAGGGAAATCTCTGAGGTCAGTCTTTGCTTTGCGCTGCTCTTCCACGCTGTTAGTGTGGTGTTGCTGCTCCTGCTATCTTGGTTTGTTTGTTTCTAGGCTGTCTGGGGCAGCAGCTCCTTTCCCTCCAGGAATTTTTAGGGAGGATGTTTCCAGAGGCCGTGCGGAGGCGGCCAATCTCTCCTGGCTCAGCTCCTATCGGAGGAAAGGCTGCTGCAGGTACTGCTCCACAGCAGAACCCTGCTAATCCAACTGCCTCTGCTGCCTAATGACTTTCTCAAGGTATTTTTAGCTGCATACATAAACTTCAGGAAAAGCTTTTTTGTGGCCGAGCACACTGTGCCCTTTGTTCGGGCATCTGGGAATGGGGAGGTAATGGCTCAGCGTGGCTGCGGTGACTTGCGCAGCCCTTTCCCCTCGCAGTGCGTTTGCCAGCTCAGGAACGTTGCGGCGTGGGGCTGTCGAAGACCCCTCCAGCGATGCTGAGCTCCTGCTGACCCGCTCTCGCCCCTGTGCTTTGCTTTAGCAAAGCTCCTGGTTCAGGAGCAGCTCAGAAAGGAGCTTCCAGAAAGTGCTGCTCCTCCTGGATATCTGCATATCAGAGGAAACCGTCTCATCTCCGCCTGCTGCCAAGAGCTGTCTCTGGTGCAAAGTCAACTTGCAGGTGGAATTAGCACATTAAATGTCCTGGGTTTTTACTTGAAGCTCTCGGGGCTGGAGAGACAGGGGCAGTGAGTAGCTTCCCGTGGGCTTTGTGTCCCCCTTGCTGCTTGGATGCTGGAGTTGCAGAGCGGATGTGTGCAACACGGCTCTGTGTGCTGTGCATGATGCTGCGTCTCCTCTGCTGCGGCCTGGGAATTGTCCCCAAGGCTCACGTGTGGCCGGCAAGGCGCATGTTGCCCTGCCCTGCTGTGTGGGACAGGAGAGCACCACGAGTGTCCCTCACAGGGAGACGAGGTGGCTTTTGCTGCCGTTTTCCATGCAAGGGGTACCCGGGTGTTGGGGCAAGGTGCCCTGCCCACACTCATGGGATGGCTGGCACAAGGAAAACTGCAGATTTTCCCCATTGAAGCGAGATTAGTCTGCATTTGGAAATGGAAGCTCAGTCTTTACAAGCAGAGTTGGAGTTGCTGTCTGGAGAGTTTAAAAGTAGTGGCCGCCTCTCTTCCCAGTATAAGGGGAGGACTTGGCTTGGAACTTGCCAAATTTCCACCTGCCAAAGGCATCAGACTGGTGACAAAAGCCCAAAATGGCTTTGTAATCCAGGGCATGGTGGACATAGAGTCCTTGCCGGAGGAGGTCCTGCCAGGAGGAGCACGCATCTACATATCTGCCTCTCCTTCCCGCAGGGGGAGACAGGTAGGACCCAGGTTTGCCTGCAGTGTCCGCTGCCTTGTCGCTCTGCCAGGCACGCTGGATTGTGCCCGTGCTTTCATAAGAGTCTCCTGTCTTGGTCAGGTTCATCTGTTTTTCTTCATCTATTTTTGTTAACCCATGTCTCCAAATTGGCTCTTGGCATTGAATTCCCACATCCCTTCCACTTTGCTCATCAGTGGGATCAAAAAAATGCCAGCTTGAGGGTGCCTGCAGCCAGGGATGGGGGTCCCCAGCTGGTTGTGGGGCTGAGGGTGCTGCTGTCCTTCCTAGCCCCTGCACCAGCGACCTGCTCAAACAGCCTCCATGCTTGCAGTAAGAGCAAGAAACACAGGCATTCAGCTGGGCGCTGGGGCTCTGCGAGCAGCCGGCTGTTCGTTAGCTGGGCTAGTAAATGAAGCTGCCTGCAGTGGTGTCTGTGCCTGTGGGTAGGACCTGGGTGCTTGGTCCAGCCTGCTGGAGAATTCCCTGCACGTGGAGGATCCCAGGGCTGGCATAAAGATGCTTCTCTCTCTCTGGGGGAAGGAGACTGTGGGCTGGAAGGAGCAGGTCTGAAAACAAGAGCTATTGCTAATTGTCTGCAGCATCTCTCTGCTTAATGGAGTGGAGAACGGAGCTCACTGCGTTTTCCCTGGCTCCCTGCTTGGCGCAGGGCTGAGGTCTGGGCTCTTGTGGACACAAGGCAAGCAGTGCTGGGATGCCCTTGGCCTGTGTGAGCTGCGATGGGGCACAACTTCAGTCTGGGATAGCTGGTCTTGGAAGCCGGGAAGAGCAGGAACGGCCTTTCCCAGCCCTCCTGGGCTGCTTGTTGCAGGCAGGAGCTGCGGGAGGGTCTTAGTGGTGGCTCCCTGCCCCAGGTGGAGTGACAGCAAATCTGAGAATGCAGTGAGCCAACGTATTTCTGGGCTCTTGGGCTTCATGTGAGCTGTTGGGGTGGTCAGCCCTGACCTGCGGGCAGTTCTCATCTGGTGACTTACTCAGAGGCTGGGCTACCCATGGGGAAACTGCAGCAGTGCCACCAAGTCACGCGGCGGCTCCGACAGCTGAACCGCATCCTCTGCGAGTGATGCTGGCCATGCGTGTTGCTGTATTGCCTCGCTCGGTCCTGCTGCTGTGAGCAACCTTCAGGACCTGGTTTTCTGCAGGGGGTTAGAAACTGTGAATGTGAAGTGCTTGCAGGGTCGCTCCCAGCGTGGCTTTCTGTTGGTGCATGTGAGCGGGGCAGGAGCTTGACCGAAATGACTTGTTGGATCCTGGCACCTGTGATGTAGAAGAGGGACTTTCGCTATGCGAAGTCTGTGAGCTCTTCCTGAGGGTCCTGGAAAAGCTGTCAAGTTTCATGCTTCTAGCAGGAGACTGGAAATCCTTGCCTGCATGCTGCTGTGGGGCTCTGCAGGCCGGACAGCTGGAAAGTCTCCAGGTCTGGGTGGAAACTCAGTGGCCACTACCCTTTGGGACTCTGTCTCCCTTCCATTGCATCCCTTCCAGATGGAGCAAATCCCCTTGCTCCAGTGCAGAAGCTGCACTGGAGAGCTGGTGTATTCCAGTTTATCAATTCACTTTCCAAAAGTAAGGATAACGGGTATAAGGTCAACATTGAATGGTGCCTGATAAAAGGCAGAAACCCTTGTAGCAGCGAACAAGCAGTGGGTTAGTTGATTCATTCATATTAGCCAGGTGTTACCCCGTAACCAACAAGCAAAGGCACCTGCTGCATCTCAAACTGCTTCCTTTAACCCAGCCAGGCTTCCCAAGAAGGGAATGGGAATGGGAAGCTGCTCCACTCCTCTGTCCCCATTCCGCAAGGCATCAGCCTGGCAGCGACGGCGGTGACTGGCTTTGTGCCTCCACCTGGTGACAGGAGCGAGTGCTGCATTTTAGCCCACATAATCGGGTTTTATTTGGGGGACGGGGAGGGAAATCAGCGGGGAGGTGTTCTGGGTGGCCTGATGGGAATGAGCACATCTTGCTCCTCTCTGTAAGGACGAAGGGTGTAAATAGACAGTGTTGAGGTTTCTCCTGACTTGCCTTTGTACTGCTACGTGGTGGGACGCTTGCTGCATTATCTGTTCTGCCTGCCTTTGCGCTGCGGTGGGAGGCAGCCACCTGGGGTGTCCTTAGGTCCCCACGGGGCGGCTGAGCGAGCAGAGGGGATGAGGTGCAGCTTTCCAGAACCTGAAGGCTTCACCGAGTCAAACGTCGCCTCCCCTGCCTGCTTCCCTGGATTGCAGTGTCAGTGGGGCGGGATTTACCCTTCTCTCTTCCCCACCTCCCCGACACATAATCCGCTTAATCCCCTGACTCTATTGCTGTCAGCTTGTGGAGCCAATGTTGCTGACGGACAAGCTGCCTCCTCCGTCTTGCATCAGCAGAAGAGCTGGCCACATCTAGAGTCTTGGTACCTCCAGCAATGATCCTACAAAGCAGCATAAACCCGGCTTGGTTTAATAGGTATCCTGGTCTCCTCTTAGCACTGCCACCTTAAAAACAAATGTAAAACAATATATTTACAAGTCTTTAACAAACGCGGATAAACCTCAGTGCCTTTCTTACCGAAGGCAACTTTAGGAGTTGCCTGATGTTACTGGATGATGCTGCGGGTCCAGTTCAGCCACGGTGGCTATCCTGGGAGCCTGGATGGGAGAGCGGGAGGATGGGTAGAGTCAGCAAGTCTGAGTCTGTCGCTGTTGGTTTAGCTCCGCGCTGAGCCTTGGCCCTGATCTGCGCCCTCGTTGCAGAGAGGGCTGCAGTTGAAGAAAACCAGTGTTGAGGTTTTAATGTTGTGGAAATCTTCTCCTTGGCTCCTGTTGTCGAAGCAGCCGGGCTGAGGTCTTGCAGGGTCCCTTCTTGAGACTGGGGGTGGGTTTAGGCCTGGGAGATGGACTTCTAGCTGCAGCTCCTGAACTCTGTGTGATCTGCATGGGACTTGGTGTGTGACCAAGGCGATAGCGGCTTGATGCCCACCAGGCTTCCTTATGCCCTCAGCCAGTGCCTCTGCTTTCTCACCTTCCACCTGACTGGCTGCAGCCTACCTGAGGAGAGATGAACACCCAGCATCCCTTCTCCATGCCCTGCGTCGGTGGTTTGGGGAAATCCTGCCCCAAATCACCTTATTTCTAGAGTATCTTAATGTAGAACCAGTCATTGGGAATGGAGATGTCTTCTGTCCCAAGGAGAGGTGGGTGCCAGCAGATGCCCATGTTGACTAAAGCACTGCTTGTTGGACGTGGAGGATGACCATGGAGTTGGCCAGTGGGCTGAAGGCAGCTGAAGTTGTGTGTTGCTCCCCAGGTGGTGGCCTCTCTCCAGAAGATGGTGCTCCTAAAACCCTGTTCCGAGGCGATGGCCTGTCCCACTTACCTTTTACTCTTGTTTCCCACAGGGGTCCTGACAGCTGGAGAGCACAACTTTCCCTTCCAGTTCCTGCTGCCAGGTATGATGCAGATAAACGGCCAAAGGCACTTCCATGTACGCCTTGGCTTTTGCAGCCTCTTGAGCTGCGCTGGGCAGGACTTGGGCTGGATGGCGCTGGATGGCAGAGGCAGGCTGGCAGCTTGGCCCGGAGACACTAGAGGGAGCGTAAGGTCAGCCACAGACAGGAGCTTTGACAAGCGAGTACCTTCTGCCTTGGTGCAAAGCCAGGTCTGAGCTGTCGCTGACGCCTCTCCGAGCACAACCTTGGGAGCTCTCCGGGTGCGCGCAGGAGGCCTGTTCTGTGGCCAACCGGCCATCCTGCACACAGTGTGCTCAGAGAGAGCATCTCTGCTCTGGAGTGTGTAGCTGCAGAGGATCCCTTCTACAGGGAGGTTGCAGCAAGGTCTCCGAGTGACCCAAGTGTTCAGCCGCAGGTCTTTTTTGGGGGAATCTCCACGTGATCTGTCTCTAAGGTACTTGCAGAACTCCTCGGGTGAAGAGGGAGGATGTTTATAGTAACTGTCTATTTCCAGTTCAGGAGCACTTGGCCTGACTCAGCCTTATGATCCTTTTCTTTTTCTCTCTTGATTCTAGCCTCTGCTCCTACATCATTCGAAGGCCCTTTTGGCAAGGTCCTCCATCAGGTGAAAGCTGTGATAGACACACCTCGCTTCTCCAAGGACTACAAGTGCAACAAGATCTTCTACGTTCTCTGCCCTCTCAACTTGAACGACATCCCTGACATTGAGGTGAGAACAAGGAGGATCAGGGCTGGGAAGTACCAAGGCTTCTGCACTTGCCCTTGTCTTGTCGCTGTCTGGAGAATAGCTGGGTGGTTGGACACTTCTCTGACTGTGCAAGAGCAGGACAGGGGCTCCTGATCTGCCTTGGCATCAGTCCCTGCTCCCAGACATTTTTGACTCTTCCACGCATTGCTTTGGAAGATTTAGGTGAATTTTCAGCATGCAGAGAGGTGTTTGCCACTAGCGCCTGGTGCTTGTAGAGCCCTGGGTTTGGGGAACTTGCTTGAGAAGGAAGAACAACTCATAGGACAGCAAAACTGGGGGGGATGGAGAAGAGACCTGTTGTCTGGGGCAGTGCTGTGTTGATGGTTCATTGTGTCCTCTTTAGACCAGATATTTCTGCTTGCTTGTTTTGAATCTGTGTTTTACTGGAGGCTCTTTGACTCTTGAGCCAACATCTCTGTCCCTCTGCTGTCCTGCAGCAGCCCAACACTATGTCAGTCACCAAGAAGTTCAACTACAAGCTTGTGAAAAGTGGCAACATTATCTTGACCGCCACCTCAGATCTGAAAGGGTACATCGTGGGGCAAGCAATCCAGCTCCGCACGGACATAGAGAACAAATCGGGCCGGGACACCGGGGCTGTGGTAGCCAGTCTGCTCCAGGTAAGCACCTGAAAGGGTGATTCTTCGGCTTGTGCTGGTAGATCACCCCCCCTGAGGCCTCTAGGAAACTGGGTCAGTTCTCACCACAGTGCGCATCTCCTGTGTGTAACTGGGAGGTGGCAGCGAGGAGCCCAGACCTCTGGCTAACTCCATTTCTCTCCGCCTTCCTGGGGAAAGAGCTGGTAGAGCTTGTTTTGCTTATGCCAACTCAGTCTCTTCATATAACGATGGGTATTTCTGCTCGGAGATATGCACGTTAGGCTTTCGTTTGTGCTTATTTGACGAAGCAGTTGGGTGGTTTTGTGTCCTGACTTATGTTTGTGGGAGACAGAGGGCCATCTGCAGTCTTTCTGCTAGCTGTGTTTTCTCCTGTCTGGGCAGAAAGTGGCTTATAAATCCAAGCGCTGGATTTACGACCTGAGGACCATCGCGGAGGTGGAAGGCTCAGGAGTGAAAGCCTGGAAACATGCAGAATGGAAGGAGCAGATCCTCGTTCCGGCACTGCCTCAGTCCATTCTGCAGGGCTGTAGCCTCATACATATTGACTACTACATCCAAGTGAGTACCTCCATGCTCCTGGGGAGCTCCAGTGGGCTGTGCTCCCTTCTGGGTTGAGCTCAATCGCTGAACTCCGTAGCTGTGTGGTGAGGGTGGCCCTCGCATCAGGTGAACCTTCCCACTGCCATGTATAACGAAGAGTATGCCACTGTTTTTCCTTCTCTTCCAGGTTTCCCTCAAGTCGCCAGAGGTTTCGGTCACTCTCCCCATTTATATTGGTAACATTGCTGTGAACAGGGTGCCCCTGAGCCCCTCCCGGTCCATCCAGCACATACCATCTGCAGTGGTGCCCAGTGCCCCCCCGGAGGAAGAGGAGGCTGCCAGTGGTTACCACCCGATGGACAATGTCTTGATCCCCACCAAAAGCCATTCCCAGCAGCAGCCGTTTAGCTACGCCCCAGGACTGAGCTTCCAGGAGATCAGGGTGGACTCGGAGCAGACGGGCTCCCCAAACCATCCCACGCTCTGCCTGTCGACGGGAGCCACTGTCCCTTACTACGCTGAGGGGAACGTGGTGCCTGTCCCCACGGCCAGCTCCCTCATTTTGCCTCCGGAGTACAGCACGTGGGGCTACCCATACGGTGAGCAGCCTGAGATCTGCATGGACTGGCAGCCTGGTAGTAAACGTCTCCTCCTACAAGAGTCTCTTTGCTGGCTGCAAACTGGGTGGCAATATAGGAATGTCAGCCCGCCGGGGGCTCGTGTCAGAGGGGATCATGAGATCTCTCTGCCTGCTTTAGCCTCCGGAGGAGTCCCCTCTTCCAGCTGTGAGAGCGGGCTCTCCGTTCCCACGTCTACGCCCGTGCCTGCCCTGGGCTTGTCGTGAGAGGATCTCCCTGTTCTTAAACGAGCTTTCAGCCTCCCACTGATAGAAAAACTTCTTGGCTTGTGGTGAGGCTGGTGGGAGCAGAGCCAGGAAAATGATGTAACTGAAATCTTCTGTCTGACTTGGAGTGGGCCCGCAGCTGGGCTGGAGACACGAGCTGTGGGGGCGGGAGCTGAGAGACTGTCCAGAGTGGGAAAGCTTGGGGAAATCCCAGCACGTGTGATTCCCGGAGCCGTGCTCATCCCAGGCGGCTGGGGTGGCAGGGACCGGCAGCGTCTGCTTAGTGCAGACGGACTGTTAGCACAGTCCTACCCAAATAAACCCATCTGTTGGCACTGGAGTAACGAGACACTCGATGTGTCACTTCAGCCCTGGCTTGGGGCACACGGAGCACGGGTCACCTGTGATCTGGAGGTGTTGGGGTACCTGAGGATGCTCGTGAAAGAAGGGGAGGAACAGAACAGGACTTCGAGGTGTTGATTTTAACCCCTGTAGGCATCAGGACAGGGGTGGGACTGGCTGGCTCAAATTCTGTGTGTGCACACACAATCCCCGTGTGGGATTGGCATCCTGGGGGGCATCAAGCAGAGCGTGGCCAGCGGGTGGAGGGGGGTCATCCTCCCCCTCTGCTCTGCCCTGGGGAGGGCACATCTGGAGTGCTGGGGCCAGTGCTGNATGTTTCAGCGGGGCGGGTTGTAGGGTCCTGTAGAGAGAGTGCCTGTGTGTGTGGCATGTGGACCTGTTAGCAGTTTGCTTTACTTCTCCACATTACATAGACAGGGGTGAAGGGAGCCTCCCAAACACCCATCGTAACCACTCTTATTCTTTCTTTCCCTCACAGAGGCGCCTCCATCCTACGAGCAGAGCTGCAGCAGTGCCAACTCCAGCATCAGCAATGGCAACTAGCCTCCCCTGCTTGGAGCCCCGCTGGCGCTGCCCGCCCCCAGGCGCCACGGCTCACCTGCCTCCTGCGAAGTCTGGTACAGCACAAGGCGTCTTTTTATCTCTCTGGCTGCTTGGTGGGGTAAATGGCACATCCCAGCCTGGGCTCTTTAAGTCTCTTTCTAGGGAGGGGGGGAAAAAACCAAAATGGGCAGCCAGAGCAGTCTCTGTGTGTGTGTAGGAGAGGTCTGGGAAACTGAACCATCTCCTTCTGCTCCACCAAGTGCTGGAGAACTGGTTTTGCCCCAGGGATGCCCTCTGCAGCAGCCTGTGTTTAAAGTACTGTAGTCAACACTAACTGCTTTACTATCAAAGCACCTGCGATGCCTTATCTGAAATGCTCCTGACTTGGCATGTCTCCGCTGTAGGCGAAGGCCGGGCTGTGTGGGCTTTCTCTTCTCTTTTAGGGGCCACGTGCTCTCCAGAAATGGTTTTGACAGCCCTTCCTCCTTGTCCTCCTAGGTCCTAAGGGTAGCTGAAACAGGAGGTTTCTTGGAGTAGGCAGGTTCGGAAGGTCAGGGACTCTTAAAAAGCCAAAAGCACAAGCCCTCGCTATACCTGTGTTGTGGGGTGAGTGACCAGCAGCCTTTGGTCCTCTCGCAGGGGGCTGCACCGCTGCCTGCCTGTGGAGAGAGGAGAGCGGGCTCTGGCAGCTGGGAGCTCACTGGGGCACTTGCCCATAACCCAGGGGACCCTGGTGAGCTGTGGGGGAGAGCCCGGTGCTCCCGGGGGGAGCCCAGTGGCCACTTCTGGCCTTTTTCAGCAAAACTTTTCTCTGAAAAGTCCCATAAGAGACAGTCAGTCCATCCTTGCTGGCTGCTGGAGTGCGGCGCCCGGGATGAACAGCACTCGACAGTCTGCAAGCAGGGGACCACGTCCGCCCTGTCCCATCTCCCACCCCTGCAGGGTGCTCCCTCCACCCCAGCTGCTGCTGCCTTTGGCAGGTCAGAATTACGTGACAATCAAGTTCCAAAAGTCTGTCCGATGCTACCTCTGAGTCTGCCCAAGGACCCTGTCCGTGGAAGCCCTTCCCTGCAGGACGACCCTTCCTCCAGGCTCGGCCGGGTGTCTCCACGCTGCCCAGGCGGCGCGCGAGGTGCTTGGCCTGGGATGGCTCTCTCTGGTACTGGTTTGCCGCTCATGTCCTGAGCTGCCCCTTGAGCCACAGCGGGATACGAAAATAAGTGAGTGGGAACACAAAGTGCTCCGCCTCATTTGCAGCCTCCGCTGGACCTGGCAGGTTGGGGGCAGAAGCTGGTAGATGTAAACCAACATTTTTCTTTTGCGCTCCCCTTTCCCCCCATCCCTGTCTCCTTGTTTAGCTTCTTTAGCATTGACTGCCCAAGCTGAGGAAACCACAAACCAGATACTACAGAGCCGTGGGCATCCAGCCACGGCTGAAATTGTGAGCGGAGACCTTTGGCACCCCTGGGAGCTGGTCTCCACGCTCCCTCTCGCTGGGCGGGCGATATCTAACAAACCTGTTAGGAGCACAACAGCCCCTGGCTCCTCACCCCGGCCCGCCTCCGCACACCCTGGCAGGCCGCGGGGGACAAGCCCTGCTTTGCACTCTCTTTCTTTGCAAATGCTTTTTATTTTCTTTTTTATTATTTTTTCTTTTTTTAAGTGTTGAACCGCTTTAAAGATAGGTAGAGAAGGTGCCGTTCTGAGCAGTGCTGGCACAACATGCACCAATGTTGATAGAATGATTGTCATTGTCCCTGAATATATATATATATATATACGAGATGAAGTTTTGTTTTTAATGATTGAATTCATAAATACAAATTTTAATGCTGTATTTAATAAATTATTCTAAGAGAAATGCTGTGCTTTTTCATCCATTTCTGATGCTTATCCATGTGCCTGTTCATGCCAAATCCAGGAATGCACCTTGCTGGGTTTCTTGCCAAATGAAGTGAGTTTGGGTTTTTTCGCTCTCCCCGGGAAGGATGGGGACCTCGGGGGCAGCTCGGGGGGAAGCCGCGCGGTGCAGCCCTCCTGGTTCCAGGTGGTTGGAGGGAGCTTGGCACCTTGTGGGCTGGGCTCTGGAGAGAGCAGCCACCCCCCTGCTGCCTCCCCAGGGTCTGTGTCCCCAAGCCGTGGCTTGTCCCGGTGGCCCGTGGGTCTCTGCTGTCTGACTGGAGAGGTGCCTGGTGGGGAGGAAGCGGGGAGCATCCTCTCCCTTGGGGAGGATGGGGATGGAAGAGCCAAGGTCTGGCTGGAAGGGCTGGAGAGCACCATTTCAGTAAGTTTTGGAATAAGCTTACTAAAAATGGAAGAAGGCTCCTCCTCGCACCCACAGTTTGGTGATACCGTGGCTGAAGTGTGTAGATGTTGCCCAGATGTTGTCACTGCGAGTAGCCTGAGGTGTCTCAGACGTGAGGATCCTTCTTCAGCCTCTGCTTAACTTACGCTTCTGCCCAGCTTTTATTATTTAGGAGTCTCCCCTTTGCTTGGTGGCCTGTGCCGGCCATGAAGAGCATTCTTGATAGGCAGGGGGCCGAAGGCAGGTGCTTGTTCTTAATGGTACGTCTCTTCCCCAGGGCTCTTCCTCTTCCTCCCACTTAGTGAACCGGTTGTGCCCGGCTCAGCCCGTAGCTCCTCTGGCCTTCCTTGCTGTTGGCAGTACATATCCCTCCTTTCGGCCTCAACCCAAATCCCTTCCATGCCTTAGGAAAAATTCCTGTGAGCTGTCAGTGCTTCTGGATGTGCTGGGTTGGGCTCCTGACCGAGCTGGGGCCTGGGAGAGGCAGCTTGTGCCGGGACTGGGTTCCCAGTTCCTTGTTCCCCATCCCTGAAGCCAAGCTGCTGGTGATGTGTCCAGCCCATGTTCCTTGGCTGGAAAACTTGAATGTTGCTTGGTTACTGTGGCCAAAGCCCCTGGGATGCACTTCTAGACCCCCAGACAGTGCCTGTCCTCCTCATTTAACCTTTCCAGTTGGGAATGCACCATTCATGGTGGGAATCATGGAGAGGAGAGGCCAGCGGCATCTCACGCAACTCCTGTGCTGTGCCCTGCATCGCTGCAGTGCTCCCGTGCACCCCAGGAGCTTCCTCACCAGGATTATATTTGCTACAAACTTGTCCTTCGGCACCTCTTGCTGTACATGGAGTCCCCTTGGCAAAGCAAGGAGCAAGTGGGCACACTCCACCGGTGAGGGGTGTCCATCTCCGCTGGCTGCGGTGGAGGGAGAAGGCAGGATGAGAGCTGGACTTCATGGTGGTCCTCGTTCTTGTGGATGCTGGGGCTGGGCACGCACGGCTCCTGCAGGGAGAGGCCTCTCGGAGACCGTGGAGGCGGCTCTGGGCAGGGTGCAGCAGGTTGGCACCCTCTGGTTGCCTCTGAGCAACCTCTCTGCTGGGCAAGCGGACAGGAGTAACTGGCAAAGCGCTGTGGTTTCCAACGTCCCCCAGCGCTGCGGCAGGGAACCGAAGCCGGACACAAAGAGCCTCCCTCGCCTTTCAGGGACCGCTTTGAAACGGTGCGGGACTGCAGGATGGGGGAGTCAGTCCAGCTCTTCTTCAGCCTACCCGCAGCCGTGGCCTCAGGGCTATCCTCGGGGTAGACGAGTACTTGGATGAGCACGATGGGGCTAAAACCCATGTTTGGGTGTGAGCATGTTCCCCTCTGGAGGGGGCGAGGGGACAAATCCCTCTGTGCTCTGCCTCGCTGCTCTCTCTTCTCCCCAGCCCCTCCATCTTCAGCTTCTTGAGCTCCTGGGGAGCTCCTCTAGGCCTGGGTCATCCCTCTCTCCTCTTTTGAGGACTCTGCAATAAAGAGGAAAAAAAGCCCCCTCTCCCCCCCGCCCCTTTTTTTTTTTTTCGAACCCAGCTCTGGGTAAAACAACTTCAGCACGCAGGAATTCATTCCAATTCCTGGCTCAAATTTGTAAGCAATTGTTTTTTCGGGTTTGTTTGAAATGGGGAGGGGAAGCGGTGGGGCGCGAGTGAAGCTTGTGAGCTAATTGTTTCCAAACTCAGCATTCAGTGGAAAATACCAAAAATATCATTTGTCCTGGGTTGTTTTTTGTTGTTGTTTCTGTTGGGTTTTTTTTCTGCTGCTGCTTTTTCGTCCTTCATGGCTTTGTTCTTGTCCCGCTCGCCACATGTGCCACCTCCATATTTTTGGCTTTTTCAGTGCTGTTTGTGTCCTACCACGCTCCGCTTGGGCACCTGCCGTCCCGCTGCCTGCAGGAGATGGGGAACGGGGAGACGGGGGGCACGAAGGCTCTTCTTTTTGCTGGACGGTGATTCTTTTTTAGCTTTCCACTAAACTTTCGGTAGTTTTGTAAAAGTATTTCCTGCTAGGATGTTTTCCTGTTGAGCCAGCACAAGAGAGAAGATAAAGGGTGTTTTGGGGTATCTCTGTTTTTTATTCTGTGTTTTAAAATATTGCCAACTGTCTGCAACAGGGATGTCCCATCCCTCCTCCCCAAGAGAGACCGGTGGGGCAAAACTCTCAAAACTTGTGCCCTTCGTTGTACCAATACTCGTGGCTGTAATTCTTTATTCCTGTGGTTCTCTTTACAGATTTTGGGGTTTTATACGACAATATTTGTGATGGTTCTGTACAACCTAAGACTTCTGCGCAATTTATTACTGGGTTTTAAAATGTAAACTACCAGTTTTACATGTTTCCCACGGCTACTTCTGGGGAGGGTTTTTTTTTTTTGTCCTGGGTTTTAAATCACCAAATATAAAGAACTGAAAAAAATGTCAATAAAGCTCTCCTTTTTTAAGACCGTGGGTGCTTTTGCTGGGGGTGAATGTGAGATGAGCGCCGTCCACACGCCGAGACCCACCGGGAAGGGTAAGAAGTGGCTGCTGGCTTTCAGAGGAGGCGTCCGCGTCGACGGCTGAAGCTCCAGAGCTGATTTATGGCCAAGGCTAAAGCAAAGCCACGTCTCCTCCAGTTTATGGAGGCCCCCACTGGGGTGGGCAGAGGCGGGTGGGCTGATCTAAAGCCTCCCTCGCTGGGGTGATGGACGAAGCTTCAACTGGAACGACCCCCTCTCGCAGGTGGAGGAACCACCCGGAGTGGTTGGGTTGTTCCCTTCCCACGGGCAGGAATCCCGGGATGTGGCGGTGGGTCCCTGCTGGCCCCGCTCGGTGCGGGAGAGGGCGATGTCCGCCCGGCCGCAGGGATGGCCATGGAGCCGCCATGGCCAAGCCCGTTGCTGGCTCCGCGCTGGCCCAGGCTCGCAGCAGCCGCTTCGGGCAAAGGGAGAGTTGGGCGTCGAAGAGCTCTGCTCGCCCCGCTCGCGTTAATCAGCAGACGAGGCTAAAGCGGTGGGGCTCGGGGTGGGCTGAGGGCCGTGGCTCTGTGCGTTCCCAGTTATTTCTGCTTCCTGCGGGAGCCTCGTCCCTTCCCCGCCGCCCGGGGAGGTTTGTCCCAGCAGCCGCAGCGTCCCCGGCTCCAGCTGGGAAGGACGGAGCTCCTGCAAAGGCTGGTGAGCTGCCACCAGGCTGGTGAGGTGCCACCAGACCCTGATGGCCCAACCTCCCTCGCCCCTGGCCCGAAGGCTGTGGGTGCTGGGAGCTGGCTGCGAGGTGGGTCGCGGGAGCAGGGGGTTCCCTGCCTCCCTCCGCAGCCACCTCCCGGGCCGGGCGGGATGGTGGTGGCCTTCCAGGGTGACGCTGGGGCTTTCCTGAGTCCCCGTTTCCAGGTGCTGGTGGCCCTGCTTTGTGCACCCCCGGCGGGGGGGAGCGGAGGGGGAAGGACACCCATCCCCGCCGCCCCCCCGCCGGG
>VXBO01008916.1:0-45082 GCA_013400135.1 Rhinoptilus africanus
GGGGGAGGGGGAAAGGAGGAGGAGGGAGGGAGGAGACGGGGGTGGGGGCTCGAAGCCGTTCATTTCCCAGCGCAGAACCAAGTCACAGCAGCATCTCCCGGGCTGTCGCTCCGGGATGCAGGGCTGGGCGCACCGGTGCAGACCCGTCTCCCGCAGGCGCCGGGCTGGGGCCGCGCTCCGCTCCGCCCCCCCTGGATTCTTGCATTTACGCGCTGTACCACGAGGCCAGCTTCAGAGCGCAGAAACTTTCCCGTTTCCTGCAGCGCTGACGCTGATTTTTGGCTTATTCGTTCGGTGATGGTTGGTTTGACATGTCATTATTTATTTAACCATTCGTTGCTCTGGGCAAGGGGGCTCTAGTCCTGAAGCCTTGGGGTTTGTGTATGTGTTTGGGTTTTTTTCTCTGCCCGAGTCAATTAAAATACCTTAAATAGACTAAAAGGACAAAGAATCAGACCGACACCCCGGCATCCCAAGGTTGCCGCCCGAACGGTGCATGTGGGAAGGGGGAAGCAAACTCTATAGCTGAGGTAGAAAGACTTGGTGGCTCAGCAGAGGGTAGGAGACGGGAAAAAAACAAGTCCCCCTGCCTCCTGCAGCTGAAAGAACGGGATCTCCAGAGCAGAGACCCATCAGAGTCCATGGATGTGCTTAGCGGGAGATCATGCAAACTTCTGGACCCGTTTCAAGGTGCCTCGGTTTGCAGCTACGCGCACGCAGGCAGCGGTAGGAGCACGCAGACACAGGCAAACAGGCGCAGCTCGCTGACCGCCTGAAGCAGCCCCTGGATGGAGAGAAGCTGGCTAGAACTGATATCAGGCACGGCTGAGGGGGTGCTAATAGAGAAACGCACGATGGAAAATTTACCTCTTCTCTAGCATCCTCTACCGTCCAAAGCATCTGCCCTTGTATTGGCAAATCGACTGCACCACTGCTGCTTTTCAGAGTGGCTCAGTGCCACTGGATGCCCAGAGAGGTATCAGACAGGGAAGGAACTGCACCCCATAGTTGCAATTTTCTTCCTGAAAGGTGTACCAGAAATTACAAATGTATGAGGATAAAAATCATTAGAC
This sequence comes from Rhinoptilus africanus, assembly GCA_013400135.1. NCBI lineage: Eukaryota > Metazoa > Chordata > Aves > Charadriiformes > Glareolidae > Rhinoptilus > Rhinoptilus africanus. Next base: position 1,074 of record VXBO01008916.1, read on the forward strand.
CAAAGTGCTTGTGACAGGTGATTTGAACAGCTGCACTAACTGAGCTCTTAGCCAGCAATCTTATGCTTGCACACTTTCAAGATGAAATGCTCTATTTGTATTATGAACTACTACTGATTATTTTCTAATTAGAATAATAAAGTTGGCTGAGTTCCTGCTTTTTTATCATCTCAGTATGTAAGAAACATAAGACCAAGTCCCTTGTTGATAATATACCAAAATGGCTAATAGAACTTTTTTTCCTTGTAGCCACACCATGAATCCCCACACTGTGTGTATAATATTTTATGTACCTATGAGGCTGCCAAAATCCTTTGTCCTGCACTGTATGCTTCTTGGTAACATGCCAGTACATGACTGCAGGTGACAGTAGAGTCTCCAAATGGATAAAGATAGTTTGGGCCAGAATTGGTACACTGTTTCCATAAGGGACTCCCTGCAATCTCCCTGCCTACCAAAAAACTTCTCCACTCCCACCATCGCTTTCATGCCTCCAGGTTCCCAACCTTTCCCTTGCTGCCTTGTCCTGGTTTGCTGCATCGTCCTGAAAAGGCAAGTTCAGAAGATCTTGCAGCAGCCACCTAAACCAGGAGAAGGGGCCAGTGGAGAATACATATGGGCTGGAGTGACTGCTGGCTTCCCCACCTCTTTTTTTGCAAACCCAGCTCTCTGCTCCCTCGCTAGCTCCAGAAGGCTATTTTTCTTCATTAGCTATGGTTAAGGCAACCTAACCAGGATCTGCAGCGCTACTGGTACCTGAGATGAATTCCTCCCCAGCTTTCCCAACCTATTTCTAATTATTTTTACGAACATCCTAATAATGAGTATCAATAATAAATTAGCAATCATGTTTATTTATTAAATTATTTTCAATATTTAATACAATTTAATAGATGAAGTGTGAACTAGATTCATTGAATAAATAAAGATAATTAGGTTTTGTTGTTTGCATAAGAATATTAAAAACACCAGTTGCTCGATACTGATGGCATTGTTTATGATTCAATTTTGTCACCAGTTTCCATTTGGAGAACAACTTAGCATCCCTGATTTTCCTTTTTAAAAGGTAAGACACTGTCTGAAATGCATGGAGACAAAATCAATCTGCTTAAAATAAATTAGACCAGCTTCCTGCTACAAAATATTTTTTTACTTTCTTTTTTGTCCTTCATAATTCTCTTTAAAACATTCCAAAAAGAGTGTTCTGTCAACCTACGACTACTCTGGACATCAAAAACCCCCAAGATGTGACACTGTTGTATGACTGTTTACAGATGTTTGTGACAAAGCATTCAGCCCAGCTCTTCTTTCTCATGTAAAATCCCATCCCACTCAGTAATTTCATTTGGAAAGTGTAGTTCTGGTATTCTCTGCAATAGGGTTGTCTCCTTGAAGGGTAGTAGACATTAGTAAATGTCAATGGATCTGGCTATGGATGTGTTTTATATTTGAGGGTGACTACTATAATACTAATTTATTATCGGTCACTATTTAAATGCAGCCTCCCTCTAAAAAGGCATTCAGTATAAACAGCATTAGATTGCATCACACTGATTCTAGTTCAGCAGTTCTGTTTCTAAAATGCACAGTTTAAAAATAAAGATATAAAAAAGAGTGCTTGGCTTTTTTCTTATTATTGTTGAGTCAATGAGTCTAGCCTAGACTTATAACTCTATAAACTTAAGCTGAATCTTCAAGCTTAGCTAGATTCTTTCATAAATCAGAATGAGTTGTTGAAATTCAGAAGGACAAAATAACTCTCAGATATGGGTGCACAGCCTCAGCTTGATGAAATGATATCTTTGGTTATCTCCATGCAACCTGAGCACCACCATGAAACTCAGAAAAGAACTGGGGGAAAAAACAAACAAACAAAAAAGGCAAGTGTGCATCACAAGAGTGACTCTGCAACAAAAAACTGCTTAATAATTCTGCTGATAAAATAGGAGACAAGAAAGAATTCATTTCCCTCTCCCAGAGGCCATCTAGGGTGAGAGTTTAAAGAAGTGCAGCTCTTTCATAAAGGTAAGCAGGTATGTCCTTCAGTACAGACAATGGGAGTCTGAAAACACTGAAGTCACTGGGAGCTCTACCGTTGACTTCTGGGGGAGGCAGAATTTTACCCTGGGAGAAGATCTGTTGAATAAGAAATGGCCCCTTGTACATGCATTCTTGTCTAAGTCAAATCACCTTTCAAGAGCATTTTTACTGCTATTATATCCTTGCTTGTACATGTCCAATTCAAAACTAGTTCCTATCCACTTTTTCATTTTCCATATGTTCTTTGTTTTCTTAAAGGAGAATTGGGCCTCAAAAAATAACAGCATACTGAATCATGTTATTGTTTGTAAAAGCATCAGTTTTTAACGTAGTAAAATTATTACGCATTTAATATTAAAGCTCAAGAAATTAAATATGCATAATTTGTGTCTGAATTAACAAATTATTGAAAATAATGCTTGAAAAAGAAAAACAAAGCTTTTGAGACATAACACGAATTTTAACTTGTTTTTTATAAAACCAAGCAGAGTTTTAGTTTATGCATCATTCTATTCCCTGCAATAATATGCTGTCTGTGCAATCAGTGATGATAAATGGTACATAATTGTAAACTTGATATTGGTTTTCAATATTGAATTCATCATTCTGTCCTCTTAACACATATTAAATACTTCAAAGAATTTATATATTTGTTTGATTTATCTGTGATTTTTTTCCAATATGTAAAATTTATTAGTTTTCTAGTTTTTGAGAAACTAAGAGTAGACAACATCATTAATAATACTGAATAATAGTGTTGGCCTCATTTATGCATGACTCCCTTCTACCAATACGAAGTGTCCAAATCAAATACAAACATATTCGTTGTAGGCAGTGTAGAAAATACACTCTTAACTTGACTTCCCTGATCTATCCAAATAATGATTGCAAGAATTTACTCTCATTTAAAAAGGCAATGCCTGCATTCACAGGACTTGCATTTCACTTTGTTCTATGTCAGGATTTTTGACTAAGCTACCAAGTTTGGAGAAGTACAATACCTCAATCCAAAGGGTGAAAAAGCTTAGATAACCGTCAGAGTTTGCGTCTGCTCCAGAGACAACCTTTATTTACCCAGTAGAAGGATTCACTCAAAAATTGTGCCAGCACCCTTCCTGAACATGTAATGAAAAAAAAAAAAAACCATTAGAAAACATAAATCCTGTGTCACACTAGCAAAAGCATACAGAAGGTATTCATCTAATGCAAATACACAATAGGCATATAGGGCCTGTTTCAATTGTGTTGACTGGATTTTCCATTAACACAACTTTTAAGTCTGTTCCCCATACAAAAGATAAAGGGAACTCAAAGTAAGTTAAGAATTGGCCAGTGACTAGGGTTTTTGTGTAAATCTTATCCTATATGAGGTCAAATTCTGCTCTTAATCACGTGTGTATGACCATTATTCTTAGTACCTTGATTATGAAAAATAGTAGCTATCTCCACTGGACTGGGGCATGAAATTATCTTTTGCTTAGTATGAGGTAAGTTTAAAAATAAAACAAGGATTCAATAAGGCTGAAGAAAATAATTATGCAATGATGCAAATGGAAGAAATAACATTAATTCAACTGAACTGTAGCCGACTACTTCAGGGAGAAATTTGATCTACTAACAAAAATAGCAAAAGAAAGTCAGTTGTACACAGCTATTACTCCTTTTATTATAAAGGAAATAGGATAAAAGACCAGCCTTTCACGAAATTTACAAGTGGAATTCCCTGCTGCAGGATAGCTGCAACAGCTTTGTTCAATAAAAAGATCAACTCTTTTTATGAATCAGAATAGCCTAAGCAGTTAAAATAGCTTGGGTACACTACAGCCTCCAAGCTTCACAGCAACAATGGTTTGCACAGCACAGAAAAGCAGTTTCAGTGTGTAAATCTATATGAAACGTATCAGGATCCTCAAGTGCGTGCCAGCAACAGGAATGACATTCTGCCTTTATTTGAAGCACATGATTCTGGTAAGTATTGGAGAAGGATATGAAAATAGATTGACAATCACCCTACACCACCTAATAATACACCTAGTAATACTGCAAGAGGTCCTCCGTGAAGAAATGTAGAGATATTAAGTACCAGAATTTCTCCTTCACCGAAACCCAAAGGAACAGCTATGAGCAAGTACAGACCAAAAAAGGGGCATAGAATCAGCAGATAAAGAAGAACGCTGATTCACTTCCTCTGCCTACACCAGTACAGTGAGGTCCCCCAAAGTTCTGCTCCTTCACTCAGAAAGCCAAGAGACTGCTCTCCCTTAGGAAATTCCCCTCTGGACAAAGCTGACCAGAATTCCAAGTGATAGCAAACTAGATAACAAAGCTAAAATAAGGATTGAAGAAGATAGAAATTCATGGGGTTAGCATTCTGAGGCAAGTCCATATGATATCTTCATTTATACCTTATTTACAAGTACTTCTAAATAAGCTGGGGCAAATTTATCATCAAGCTTAGCCAGTTTTCTTCAAACAGCTGTCTCCAGGCAGATATAACATTAAGGACCGAAGCTGAATCTGTGTGAAACGCACTGTTACAGCAATTGGCATTATTTGGACACACTGTGGAATGCACTTTGCTCTGCTGTGTTTCTATCAAAAGAAATTTTGATTTCACTGGTCTTGTATTTAGTGAGGAACAGTTTTATTACAGAAAGAAGAGACAAGCTGAAATAAACTGTGGATTTATCTTTATGATAGATTTCTGCATGAAGTTTTACCCTGAAGTTTTAGGAACTAGCTGAACGTGAATACTGAATATAAACATTCTCTTAACTGTACCCCTTTTCTATGACCATATTTAACTCTAGCTATTATAATTTATTTGCATAAAGGTAGCACCCAGAGTTCTTAATCAAGACCAGGACTTCATTTGATTCACACATTTTCACATATAATCCCCCCAAAAAATCCAAGCAGGGGTGAAAAAAAATAGAAGAAAAGCAACTGCTTAGAGTTGCAATGAAAAAACATAGAATAAAACCTGGGAGTCCTGATTCCTAGTCCAAAACTCTGCCAACTGGACTTGTGTATCTCAGTGCCGTAGTCTACTATCTTCAACGGGCTCAACATGGGAATTTTGGAAAGAGGATAATCTGAATTTTTATCTGTTCTGTGATTTTTCGTTACTGTTTTTATTCATCATTGCAGAAATAAGCAGCCTACAAAGCTAGTCCATTCTGCATAAGGCCTTATCCTGTTTGAGCGAGATCTAAAGATACACCTTTAGATTGATTGTAATGACTATTGGACTGGACCACAGATTATTTTACGCCTCGCTTTCCTACCTGCAAAAACGGAAATAGCATTCCATGAGCTGATTCATATTAACTTCTGTACAGAATCTAGGCCTGTATTGTATATGCTACAAGTATGAAAATTACAATAGACCTTTTCAGATTTTGGAATTTCAAGGAATTATGCTCATTGACATTTTAAATGTCAAAAGAAAACAAGCAAATCTTAACAGAAATTCCAACAAGTTTTATTTCAGTTTTCAAAGAAAATCTAAGAAAGCTTGGCTGCACATATTTCTTTTCATTTTCATCCATCTCAATAGGCATTCAAAGAATTTAAAAAGTCAGGATCTATCAGAAGTTTATTCGCAAAATGACAGCATGCTGCAATGCATTTATTTCTCTCGTTTGCCACTTTACAAGGGAAAAAATATATTTCTAAGATATTTTTGGTAACATATGACTAAGAAGCAAAATTAAAATTAGGAAATTAATAACTACATGGCATTTCAATCCCATCAACTCTAATCAACATAAATCCATTCTAATTAAAACGTGTAAATCCTGAGGATACCAAACAGATAGCCCCTCTGTTATAGGGAGATGGCAACAACAGGTACACTACATACAAATGGAAAGTATGGAAGTCTCTGAAAGAGGCAAAGATGAAACAGTACTAAAAGTATTCCTATATTTTTAGAATACCATTAGCCCCCAGTGATCTCTAATTGGCAAAAACAACCATAAATTTTGTCCTTTAAAACTTAAAAAGCACTTTTACAAGCTACATGAAGGATCTGAAGAAGTGTATAACTTCACAGGCTGAAAAAGGTTACTAAGTTTATCACAATCATCAAACCAGAAATAGCACAGTGATGCAGAGCATGTTCTGATCAGCATGATGAATAACATACATCACTTTAAATTAGAATAATAGAAATTATGTGATTGCACCAGAGCCTTTGTTTCAAAGTCAAAACATCTTAAGTCTTGGCTCTGTCTTTAGGACTTGATCAAAAGCCCATGAACATTAAGAACCTTTGCGCTAACTCCCTTAGGCCTTGCATACTCCCTTTGTATGGCAGTGGAGAGGTACTGTCCACTGGCTTCACACATCTTAAATCAATTGAGGAAGGTCCTCATCTCTCCTATATACCATTCAGTCTTGCACTTAACAATTGGCACCAGCTTTTAAGTACATAACTATGGATGTCAAATCCACCTGGTTCTGGTAATCTTTTCATGTTATACCGAGGTCAATAGTTCCTCTCCTACTACTGCACTGTCAGATAAAGAAAAGGATCTGGACTTAACTTGGATGTATATCATTTGTACACATCTACAGCAGCTAATACTGATACTTTGGGGTTTAAGGGGAGAACCCATCTTCACTCAGCTGTAAATTAGTTCTTTAAAAGAAGGCCTCTTTTGTCTATTGGTGGTTTTTATCCACAACCAGCAGAGATTAAACAAATGCATTTGCTTGGCATGCAGTGGTTGTCACCCTGCCAATTAGCTCAACAGGAAGCAAACAACCTGCTGACCTTCCTGGGCAAGCAGTCTCTCTGAGGCAAGCAAATGAGATTGTAGTAGGGGCTGCAGCTCAGACAGTTGTTATTATCATATATCATCACAAACTTACTCTACCATTGTCCTGGAATTATGGCAACAGTACAGAACCAAAGAATTATAAACCTGGAAGGAACCAAAGCCATCATTATGTCTAGTGGCTTACAAACTGCAATTTATGAAATCATAGTGAGCGTTATCTTTGTTATGTTTTCAACAAACACTGACACTAAGGGGGTCTGGTGGCCTGTAGAGAAGTCCTGAGAGCTAACAATGGTTTGCTGGACTAGAAAGCCTTATAACTACTGAGCTGATTACCGTGCCAAGGAGCAAGTTACACCTAGACTACTGCTAACAGACAATTTAACTTTTTCTTACAAATTTCCAGTGAATAATATTCCACAACCTCTCTATGCAAACCGTGCCAGAACTGACTATAATAACGTTGTTCAAGACTATTTAATACTAGTTGTAGTTTCCTTTTCAAAACCATCAGTTGTGGTTTAGTTTGTTTTTTTTTTTAATGAAGCCAAAGAAAAATGGAACACTGCATATATAAATGCTTGGACAACATTATATTTAGAAAAGCAAGAAAATAAAATCAATCATTCTTCTTTGTCCTAGACTATTGTGATGCCCACTGGTACTAACTTAGTAAAATAACTACTCCTCCTATGTTTTCAGTGTGAAGCAACAGTTATAATTAGCCTTTGCTTTAATATGGCATGCTCTGGAAGCAGTATCTGGAACAGCAAGAGGACTTCGGTAAAAAATGAGGAAGGCAGCTTTAGCAAGGTTCCTCAGCTATGAGCAGTCACACTCTTCAGGTGAAACTTTCATCTAAGTCTCCCCTGTATGTCATACCATTGGATCAAATAAACAGCAGAAGCTGAAATGTAGACCGAGATAAAAATGTGTTGGGACACAGAAAGATACTTTAATAGATAAAAAGCTACAATCTCTTTTGGAAAGGATTTTTCCACTTTGTATTCCTATTGTCTGAAATCAGGCCTGAATAGAAGCAGCTAACTTGATAAAACACAGGCAAAAAGAATCATCTAAGAAAATAATGGAAATGCTGTTACAGACTTTTGTGAGTATAAATAGTTTCGGAAATGAAACTGTCAAGCCCAGCATCTGAAATGCTGTAGAAATAAAGTCATTTTAATGGTCAGCCTGCTGCAACCACATAAACATTCTCGAGTTCCTTTCACAGCCTAGCATCTTGTAATTCTTTTTTTTTAATTTGACATATGGGGTGACATTAGTTGGAGACTCAGGGGGACAGAATCTGAGAGAAGCAGACATGGATCAAGGGAAGATAAGGAACAGAAATCATCAATGTGAGATATTAAATTCCAAAAATGAAACCGAAGGGACAGGCCATACCAGAAAGAAAAGAAAAAAAAAAAAAAGAGGGGTGGTGAGATAAGCTGGAAAATAACATGCTGAACTCAATTTTAAGCAAAAATATTAGATTGAAATAATCCAAGATTGTCCCTCCATCTTCTTATATGCTTCTAAAGGTATAAGCTGTCATATCTGAAAAAGTATTCACGTCACCTGACTCTAAATACAGAAGTGTTCTGCCACAGAATGGGGTCTGCTTTTTTGCCTTCAGTCTGCACCAGCAGAAAAACTTTCTCTTACCTGCAGCTGCACTTGATAATTCAACACGTAGAACACCTCCTCACACCGCCGCTTTGCACTTCCCCAGTAGCACGCACTACATACAGCACTAGAAAAAGAGTGGGAAAAAATATCTAAAATAAGCATGAACATGAAAAATATAAAAAATCATGCAGTCTCGTACTAGATTAAATGAGCATCTTGGTATTTCACAGGCATTCTGATGTCCTTCATGTGCCCAGAAAGTTCCACATCATATCAGCTGCCACATAAAGTAGCTCCATTTCTAGAGCCAAACACAAAGTTTTCTGAACAGGATGTGTTGAAATTCTGTCTTATTACTGATCTATATTTATAATATCTTAGGCAACTTATATCAGCCTCTTTACACCAGGAGAGCATAAGCTCAGATGGTTCTGTTTGGACCACGCGTAGCAGCAGCCACTTTCTTCCCTGCCACCTGTAAAGGGAGAACATACAATGTCTCTTTCTAGTGTCAGTTGTACAGGTCTGGATTGAACTTTGGGTGGGAAGACGATCACTATAGAGTGGGCAGTGCTGTACCTGAAAGAGTATTCATGCCACCCATTTCTAAGCACAACAGTCTTTCTCCTTGCTAACTAGAAAGAAGCTAGGTCAGCCTACCTCCTTAACCTTAGATATCTACTTGAAGCGTTGAAGTTAAGTGATGTATCTTACAATATCCATGGCGGATTATCCCTTTGGAGGTCCTGGGGACAGTCTGAGGTGACAAGACTGCCTGACCGTGCAACCCATACTGGTGTCCTCAGGGAAACCCTGTATCCTGATACAAACTATTTAATAGAAGAATAAACTACCAGTACAAGGTTTAATTTCTTCCCCTGACAATATTTTTTGCATCTTATTTTTCCTTAACTTTTTATTAGCTCATTAAACTATTTCCTCATTGCAATGGCAGCTCAGTCTCTTTCAGAAATTTATAAAACATTACGCTACCTGCTTAACATCTTCATAAACCAGAATGAAATCTACTATTTACAGTCAAGGGTGATGAATCTTGTCAAGATTCAATCAAGAGAATGGATCTGTGGCTCAAATCGTGGCTGAGCCACTCAGTTGGCATGTGACCCCAGGCAAATAATTTGATCTTCTTTGCTTAAGTTCAAGCAGTTATAAATTTGGTTAAGTAGCAAGACCTTTCTGAAAAGCACTAGCCTTTGACCTCAGCTTGCATGAGTAAATGCATCTCCAAAACCTCAGGCTGAATGATGCAGCAAATTCCTTTATACTTAGCTACCCCTAGAAACCACGCAGTTGCTCACTTAACTTTAACTCTCCAACATAATATGGAATTATGATACGTAAATGTTGCACTATTTAACTATAGTGCAAAGCTTATAGCCCATATTTTAACACTTTTTCTTCATTCATAAATTACAGTAAGTAAAGTACTACTGTAGGCTCACATGTAAAGGCTATTGGAACATGATCTATTAAAAAACCCAAGCAACTATTTATATTTTTCTTTACTATTAAGCTTCAGATCAATTTACACCGTTCTGTAATGAAAGTAATTCCTAACTGCCATCCAGGAGAACAAAAAACGCCTTTTCTCAATGTCATTTTAAGTCCATCCCTCCAGAAATTTCTAGGAGGTAGCTTAACATATAATAATAGAGTAGCTAGGACTCTTTAGCCTTGATAACAGAGAGCTCAAGGGGGATTTTATCAGTGTGTATATAGTCCCATCAGAGGGAGTAAAGAAGACAGACACAGACCCTTCTCAGTGGTGCCCTGTGACAGGATCAAAAGCAATGTGTAGAAACTGAAAAACAGGAAATTCCACTTAAAACTAAGAAAAAACTGTTTTATTGTGAGAGTGGTCAGGCATGAAGATGTTTCCAAGAGAGGTTGCAGAGTCTCCATCCCTGGAAATGTTCAAAACCCAACTGGACATAGTCCTAGTCAACCTGCGCAATAAGGAAGGTCTAAAGACCTCCTGAGGTCCCTCCTACCCTCGACTATTCATGATTCAGCTCAGAGAGGGACAGGTGATGTAGTGAAGACAACACTGGTATGCACTAAGCTGCAGAATCTGACACCTTAGCCACAGTTATTACCCCATCACATTGATAATGTGATCCAAATGTGACCAGAGGAAATGTCATACCATTTTGTGAAGTATTAATGAGTAGCACTTTGGCACTTGTATCACATGCTTGGGACTTAGAGAACAGTTACTGATCATCTTAAGTGGTGGAGAGAAAAGAACCTAAATATATATCCTGCTCCCATGAAAGCAAGCAAAGACAAAAGGAGCAACTTAGTGTGCAGGAGCTCAGCACAAGTAGAAAATAAACAGCAGCTACTGCTTTTTGCTCTCACAGTTGATGATCCAGATTCTTCCCATCACTAGGTATTTTTTCTACCATCTACGAAGGTGGTAACAGAGGGATAAAGTGGAGTCCCTGAGACTAGTACGAGCAAGGCCATTGGAAGTACTATCTCAGCTTTTAGCAAGGGATGATGACCTGACTTTCTTCGACTCCACCGCATTTAAACTCAGTAGTTATTACCACAACAAATAAGTTTTTAACTAATTTGAAACAGGAGCAGCCACATGGTGAACAAGCTCTACCTAGCAGCACTCTAACAGAACCATTTTAGCAATATCAAGAACAAATTTTGCATAATGACCGCAATATGAAGTCATAACAAAACTATCTAACATTTGTGATGAAAGCCTTGAGGACAATGACAAAGGCACCCATTAATAAGACATTCAGCGGCAGAGTATACCCAGTAGAGTTGGGCAAATACTACAATCCATTTCCCTTGGATATTCATTTGAATTTTTAAATGAGTTTCTTTTGACTGTTCACATCCCTTTTGTGCTCACTTTCCACGAATAGCAAATGAGCTTTAATAAGGGGAATAATCATGAAAAACACATTTTAAGCTTGAACATTTGCCAAATGAAATCCTCAAATTGCACAGTCAGCGGTTAGTACATTGGTTAGTAATTTTATGACTTGTACACTAACTTCAAAATATTCACTGTTGGTCAGTTTTCACACACTTACAGTAAGGAAACACAAATAATATCATTACATACAGAACTGGGCAGCAGAGGTTAAAGTATTACTATATGCAATTAGGTATACCTGAATTATTTGCTGGCTAAGATTTAGGTCTTGACAATAATTATGACATAAGAATGTATTTTGAAATTTTGCATTTTTTACTTTGTAAACAATTTTATAAAAATAGAGTAAACTGTTATTTACCCAGCCCTGCTAGGCAATATGATTTGCTAGAGGACAGAGCAGTTATGGGTATAAAATCTTTACTCATAGCCTTTTAGTGAGAAAAATATAAAGCACTGAAGATGCACAGCTGCAGACCAGAAATACAGTATGATATATTTTCCTTTAGTTTCAAAATACATCTCTGAGCTCTCAAGGAAAATCTTTTGTATCTCATTTGTAGAGCAAATCACAACAGCAGAGTTCCTCACAGGTCAACCCCATTTGATTTCTTATGATAGGAGCCTAAGAGGAAATTAATCAGTTTCACCCAGGAACTTCTCCTTGTGATTTTGAAAGCAGAGTAAAAAAAAGTCACCCCTGCAATTCTGTTTTCTATTTCCTGTGGCATATAAATAGATAAACCTTAGAGCATTATATTGTGCAGCACTGACCCCAGGCTAGAGACAGATACACTATAGGGAGCAATCCCAATTTGGTAGTGGGTGGAAAAGGTGACCTGTTAGGTCTTTCCATCTCTAACCGCGATTATACTTTGAACCATACGAGAACCACTCTGGAGGCCGAGGCACCACAGAGCATCATTTCAATGGAAAGGCTCCAACCAAATCAAATGCATTTTGATGACAGAAAGACTGATAAGGTGGACTCCTCCTTTCATTCATCTAAATTGTTTTAATAATTTCTAGCATAATGAATATAAACATATTTTATGAAAGCAGAAATAGTGGAATTCACCAATTATCATCTACAAATAACCTAAAGCTCCTCAATCAGCTAAAGCTTAACATTCTAATTATGTTAGTATAACGGCTCTTTTCCTTTAAATAATTTTTGAGATCTCTCATCAGTAAATATAGTAAAAAACCCAGAATAAACAAACGAAAGGTACCAAGAACAAGTGAAACAAAACAGTACACAACTTTGCAATGCAGTGATGTAGTAAATTTTTAAACTGGAGGGAAAGGGTGGTGGGAAGAAGACGAAATGCATACTATAGCAAAAATCAGATATTGTGATAAATACATTGCTCTTATGCTTCCAATAATTGTAAACATCATGTAGTTTCATATTTCTGACATGCTTGAAGAGATCTGCAAGCTTTTTCTTTTTTTTTCTGTATTACAGAACAGCATCAATTTCTAGTTCATTTTGGAGAAGAAATTTGCCTAGTTACGTTATAAGCAACTCAAAGCAGTTTTTTCACAGAAGCTGAAAGATTGAATTTTAGCCTATAAGCCCTGGAAATAGAAGCAAGTTACCATTTCAACCCAAAATCAATTAAATAGTGTCTCCCAGTGGTAATAAACGGTATTGCAAACTTAAAATTACTTAAATGGTCGATGACTAACTGAAATCCAGGGAGAAAAATCAGAAACCTCACTATGCACGAATACAAGTAATTTTCTTTTCACTAAAATATAAAGAACAGTAGCGTGTTCTTTTTAATGCTGTATAAAATAATTTAAAAGCATAAATGGGATAATCAAAGTAATTATAGGCCTATGCAATCCCAAGCAAAGTAACAGAAAATCTAATTAATACAGGGTTTGACAAAAATAATTGAAGGAGAGAGATATAGTTAATGCCAGTTAACAGAGGATTACAGAAGATAGACCTTGTTAAAAAAACCTTGATATCTTTCTTTGATAAGACTATAGTTTGGTTGAGTAAAAGCAATATTGCCACTATAATCTTGCTAGGAATTTAACATTGCCGCTATAATTCTGCTAGGAATTTAAAGCTCTTGGAAAACTAGCTGTTTGTAGGCATATACACAGCTTTTTTGAAAGCTTCAAATCAGCATGGCATATACTAAATTGACTAAGTAAAGTTTAACCAAAAGGCATTATAATTAAATGTTATTTTCAGATTTCCTACTAGGGTCATCATAGAGGTTTCTTTTGCATATTTTTGTGACTGGTGCAGCAGACAGAGAACAGACCACTGACCTAGACCACTTCATAAACTGGGTCCCAGCAAAAACCATATACAGATAAAAATTAAGTTCAAGTTTAAACTGCAAGCAACACAGGATGTAAGCCATGTTTACACAGCAGTGATCCTGTTTAGGAAGTACTGACTCTTAAGAATATTTGAAAATAGTGATAGATGAATAACTGAACCTGAGGCCTCACCACAATGCTAATACGAAAAAGAAAAAATAAAGTCTAATTCTAAGATGCATATACAGGAGAAGAAGAAGTAGGAAGATTTTTCCATAGTATCTGTTTCAGGCTATGGTGCAGTTTTCAATTCTAGTACATACAACGCAATGAGGATTTTAGGCAATAGCATTTTCTTCAGAAATAAAACACAAAAAGATTAAGGAGTTGAAGAGTTTGACCTGTTGAAGTTATCAAAGAAAAAAGCAAAAGAGGTCATTAGATGACAGCATAAAAGCAGAAGAGGAAAAGAAATTTGATGGGAGAGAGCTTTCCAGTTTTACAAATACATCATGAGGCAAAAACGAAGTTAGCAAATTTCGACTAGAAATAAAGTCCTTTTTTTCCAACAATAAACATAATTAACCTTGGTACATCTCCTTGAAGTAGAAAGAGATTTCCAACCGGGAGTATTGCTGATAAACAGAATAACATAAAAGCACATAGCTGCGTCAGTTAAACTGAGTTTCGTTGACAAATTCCCAGACCTCCGGCTATGACACCATCACATATTTCGTCACTCCTGCTAACAAACGCAGGGAGTTTTTATATGCTTTCTCACAAATGGAGGCAAAGAATTCTACTTCAGAAATGCAGCTACATGTAACGGAGCCATGGACACTGATCTTGATTTTACATTTTTGTTTAGAAAACACAGGCAGCATCCCTTAGCTGCTTATCTCCACTGCATAGTGGGAAGGAGACTAAATCTCTAAAAGAGACTAAGTATTGTCACCCAGAGAGCAACTGGGCAAGAAATGTGCATTATACTTTTTTTATGAGTGCAAGGAATGGCATATTAATCCTGAGACCATTCTAGATGTGGGTACTATTTTTACAATATTTGGCATTTACTGAGCCAGCAATCCAAAAGAAGGAATCTCCAAGAGAAAAGACAGCATTTATTCAGTTTTGTGTGAGTAAGAAGCAGATGCTGAACTGGCAGTTGCTTCAAAACTGCTTTAAGAATGGAAAAAACAGCTTCAAAGATATGCTATAAGATAATCAGATCTTCCATCCTTTACGTCAGTGATGGAGCTCTTGGAGAAAAAAACAAAAAAGAAGCCTTTTTCAAATGAAAAGATACAATTTCTATTGATTCCACTACCATGCGGATCACAGACTTTAATATTCTGTCTCTTGTTTGTGTTACTCCATTTTATTCTTTTTCTTCAGACAGCCTGTATGAGACCTCATAGCTTACATAACTGCATCTCTAGGCTGCCTCCTGCAAGGTTATTTATGAGCACAGTAGTCGGCCAGAATATAATTTGCTACATACATTTCTATTTACTTTTCTGTCACCATCTTAAACATAAACTTGGCTGACGAAGCCCAATTTAGATACACAGCCTCACAACAGGAGGGAGGGAGGAGGCTATAACAAGAGACTTTAGAAACACAAGGAAGAAATCCCTTTGCAAGAACATCCAGGAGCTGCTTTGCAAGGGCAGAAGTGAGGTGTATCAAGAGATCTATCTGCGTGGTGCCACTGACAAATACCAGTTGAACACATCACTCCTATATTTGAATATCTGCTTTTGCCTTGTGCACATTCTATTTCCACATGTAAATGCGCAAATGAATCTCTTAGGTCATCCTGGTTTCAGGCATTTGTCAGATGAGTCAGGCTTCAAGCTTGGGAAACTTGAGCCAAAAGCTGGTATTCTCCAATGACCTGAAACATTTATTTGTCAAAATATTGAGCAACTTCCATCAAAAGGTACTACACAGAAATTCTGTACTGCATCTCCTGACAGTATTCCCAGGCAGGGAGACCTCCTGAGAGGCTCACTCTTCCCAACACAGGCAAGAACAAACATGTAATTGAACTTTAAAAAGAATTCTCACACTCATTTAAAATAAAAGCTTTTCTAGCTTTCCAAAGGAGCACTGTATGAAGTAAGGAATACTCTATGAAAAGAATATTTGTCCTGCTTGCTTTCTGTTCTACCATGTTTTGTTTCTCAATCACTCGGTGAAGGAAAGCTGCAGGAAGAAATGTATGTGTCATGGTTTGGGCCCTCAAACCAGGACAGTGTGTCTCACCATTCTGCAGCAGCGCAGAACATTTAATGACATTTTCTGATACTTAGAAAATTTTTGCGGCTTTTATTTTAAAACAACTAAAGATGATCTTGTTATCCTGTTAAGTTTTGGCTCTCTCTGCACAAACTCCTTGCCATGTATAAAACCAATTACCAGATATGCGTGAAAACTGGTCCCTGATGTCACTGGGACAAACTCAGTCGTCAAAGTGTACACAGTTGTCTTTGGCTTTAGTGACCCAACATTTGACTGACTTTTACTTATAAGAGGTTGCTCTCCAAGAGAGGAAGGAAACTCTGAGAATTTTAAAAGTTTTCTGACTAGGATATTATAAATAAGCATGCAGCTACTCAACAGCATCAGCAATGCATGAACTTATCCCAAAGGTCTTACATTTTTCTCTGTGAAACAGTGAATAAATAAGAGCAGTGATCTCACTCGCTTTCATTTAATTAACTTCATGTTATTGCAGTCATGCATGAGTAAGCATACTTGTATGCATTCCTCACTGCGTCAGCAATCAGCATCTACTACACTTCAAACTGAATTAAATGTCTTTTCTCCCAAAGGTTGCGTATTTCTTCCCCTTTTCCCTCACCACTGATTATTTCACTTTTGTTCCTACGGAGCAAGAGCTCCAACATTTTGGTCTCCTTTTTCCCTTTCCTCTCACATCCTGCTTACATAATATGTCTAAAATCATCTTGACTACCAAAACCAAGTCTACACTTTGGTCGTCTCTCACTAAGTTATAACACCTCCTCCTCCTCATATGTTTGAGAACTTGGCTTCTGCAAATCAGCTTCTTACAGATGGTACTTCCATTTACTGGCACCAATTGGTTACTTAGAAGTATTAGTCATTGGAGATACACATTTTATAAAACATGTGAAAAATAAGAAAGTAGAATAAACAGGAACATACAGTGACATACTGCCTTGGCTCCTTCCCAGCCTTTTTTCCTCATAAGGACAAATACTAGATAGTTTGCACTAAGTATTTGTGTTCATGTGAGGTTATGATGTAGGCAATTAATTAATATCGACGAAGTATTAGTGCTTTTTTTAATAGTCAAAATAACCATCCCCCAAACGCCATACTAACAGCATTACACGCTGATTTACGGAGCACTGACTCAGATCCAGAAGCAATACATTGCACTCACGACCTTCCACTACTTTTCTGTTGGATCTTGAGCAAGACTTAATCTTTCATTGCCCTTATCTACCCCTCCATAGATGTGAAGACCAATGTTGGTGTTTCCTGTAAATCAGCTGACATTACGGCTTGCCTGCACTCCTCACACCCCAGCCCCCTTCCCCACCTCAGCTCCCTGATTGCTGGCAGGTAATTACACAAAACCCAACGATTCGAGGAAGGGACCTGAGATTTTCTCCTGCCATCAAAGACCATGGAGGTTCACACACATGCATTTATGCAGGACTACACATTAGGCACAGCAGCAAAACAGCCTTGGTCTCTTCTTGCTCTTCCCCGGACCCTTTTCAATCCTCCAGTGCCTCCAACACCAACAACTGCATCACTGCCCTTGTAATTGGAACCCAAAAAACAAACAGAAAACCCCACACGTACCTTCACCACGATCACCCCAACCTAACGCCACTACACCCTAACAGAGTTTAACAGGTTCTTCTCATTTGCCTTCCACCGACACCCCCGACACTTTTTCCAGCATTTTCTCCACCACCCCCCAGATCTCTCGGTTTTCCCTCACTTTCTGCTCACCCACGCGCACAATCTAGGGCTCTCCCAGGGCTCAGAACCTGCCCATGGCCGGTTTCCCCTCAGCCCCCACCTGGCTCCAGCACCTCAAAGCCGCCCCTCAGCCGCGGCGCCGGCTCCCTCAGCTCCTTCCCGCCTTTCCCTCAGCGCTTCCCCTCAGCCGCGGCGCCGGCTCCCTCAGCTCCTTCCCGCCCGTCCCTCAGGGTCTCCTCTCAACTGTTGCCGTTCTCCGCCCGTCCCCCAGAGCCGCCGCCGCCACCCCCCAGCTGCGGCCCCAGTTCCCTCAGCTCGGCCCCGCACCGCCGCCACCACGCCGCTCTTTTCCCGCCCCTCCACTGAGGCCCTGCCTCCTGCGGCTGCACCGCCCCCCGCGCCACGCGCAAGCGCCCTGGGAGCCGCGGGCCCGGCCGAGGGGCCGCCGCTTCCCGCCGCCCGAATGCTCCGCACCGAGAGGGTGTTGCAGCTGCGGGGCCAGCAGGGCCGCTCGGTGCGCGTCGTGCGGGAGCACTACCTGCGCCCCGACGTGCCGTGCCGCAGCGCCCTGTGCCGGGCCGCCTGTCCTCGCGGTGAGGGGGCTGAGGGCGGGAGGCTGGGGGTCGGGCCTCCGGGGAGAAGAGGCAGCGCAACCCGGGCTGCCGGAGCCGGCACCGCCCGAGCAGGAGCGGTGGGCGGCTTCTCCCCGGGGACCGTCGTGCTTCAGCGCCGGTGGGGCCGAAGCTGTGGTCCCCGGGCAGAGGCGATCCCGCACGGCCTGGACGGACGGGGCTGCCGGGGCGGGGAGGCCTGACAGGAGCCGGCGGGACGTGGCGCGGGTGCGGAGGGCGTTGCGGGGGGGCAGCGGTGAATAAGAGAGAAACAAAGGTGGGAGAACGGTGGGGAGGAGGTCGGGGGGCGCCGGAGGCTCGGCCCGGAGCTCCCCTCCGCCGTCCCGGGCGGGCGGGGCCCGGCCTGGGCAACGGGAAAGTCGTGGGAAAAGCGAGCGGTCCCAAATCAGGGGTTACAGCAAAAGTGCTCCTTCGGAGCGGAATCGTCCGGGAGTAAACGAGGCTTGAAGAAAAAAGGGATTGAGAAGTTGATCGTTGCGGCATTGGGCTGTGAACAGTTTACAGACCGATTAAAGGGTTATGCAAGTCTCACGCTTCCGTTTTTTAAAAGGTCTTTTAAAATGCATCAGTTTCTGCAGAGTGGTGGTTTATAGCGTGAATTAGTTTCTGTACGTCCCTGTTCACTGTCTTTACAACGGGGCCGAGCTGTTGTCCTGAAGCGACTGTAATTTTGCACCGGCAGTTATTTCTGTTAAGTAATTAAATGCAATTGCCTGCGTAGTATCTGTCCATTTCAGACACGGGAAGGCTGCCAGCCTCTCTGGTGTCTGGATTTGTTGTTGTTTTTACATACCGCGGTGCTGTTACCTGCATCAGAGATCGTCATGTGACCTTTGGCTGATATTTCAGGGGGGTTCTTTGTTGTTAAATAGCACAATTTATATGGTGCAAGAAACAGACTGGCAAATAACTAACATAATGCCCAACCTATTTAAATCGACTAAATTATTTGCTTACCTAAAAGAAAAGGTTGGTAATTTTAACCTTTTTTTTTTTTCCTTCTTCTGAACTGTAATTGTTATAGATGTTGTCACTTTTGGTTTAGGTGCCTGTTGCAATTGAGGGCAGAAGGTAGTATATTACTGCTATCTAGGATGTCAGGACTAATGATAATTACCACTACCAAATGTATTGCATGAATTCCTTAAGGGTAAGTTATAGGCACATATCATAAAAAAAGCCTTACCTCGCTTACCACGCCTAACTTCCCCTCTTCTGCACTTAAATGTAAATTGTGCTGTAAATGAGTGTTGGAGTATGTCCCTTTGTAATTATTCTAGGTAACTCAGAGGTGAGGTGAACATTTGCTTTCATTCCTGACTCTGCACAGTGTGCTGAGCAAACGTATTTCATGCAGTGTGAGAGACGCCTGCGTAAATCACATCTGCAGATAGTTGTCATGGTGTGCTGTGCCTGCCTAGAAGTTCTGCTGATGGAGATGTATAGGTTAGGCAAGCTTCACATGGGCAGATTATATAAATCTTCCAGTGACATTTCACTTTTGATGTCCTTATGAATTCTTAAGAAATATTAGCTTTCTTCTCTGCATTCTGCCATCATCCATTGTATGCCTTCAGTGTGAGATGTAGCCATGTTACAGTACGCAGAACTGCGCTGGCTGGATTCACACTTCTAGTGGTCACAGTTAATAGGCAGATTGTCCTGTGTCTGAGAAATACATGAAAATAACCCGACTTGTTAAGATCTCTATATTTTATTATGTATAATTGGCCTGCACTATGGGTAAGTTCAGCAGCTCAGTCGTTATAATATTATAAGGGATAAGTAGGCATTGAGAGAAAATACAGCGGCAATCCCCCTCGCCAAGAAGTTAGTTGGGTAATCTTTGAAATTTCTAAAGAAATTCAGCTCATTATTTTTGAGGTACATTTTAAGATGTCATCTGTGATGGGTTGGCTGTAGTGTTTTAATGGCGTATTCTGAAGGGATGGAGTCTCTTTAGAGAAAATTAGCAGTGATTGTTAGTAGTTTAGATTCAAGAACATCTTTTTGCAGTAGCATTGCTTTTCTTCATGTGTACCCTTATCTGTACTCTTTTATGTAAAAATATAGTAAAAGAGCCTGTGGTAAGTGGATAGTGTTGGATAGAGAGATACATGGAAGCAGTGTAATAGAAGTACCCATAATTCTACACCCTTTGAAAATTACGTGAAAAAATTTTCTGTGGCAGATGTATAGTCTCTTTTCTCATATGGAAGTAACAGAAAAAGGACTGTTACCTGCACTTTTTAAGTTACATAAGTTTCATAATGACAGTGGATCTTTTTCACTCATTTGGATAGAATTTGCACTGAATTTTGACATCAGTGCATGCGAAAGGGTTCTGTTACAAATTTAGAGATTGTACCATAGCATTGTGTCATAGTAGTCACAATTTTGTTCATCAAATAGAGATATGCGTACCTTTGAGGATACACAACTGTAATTTCCTGACATCTGAAAGTACTTTTGAGAAACCAGTATTGCAATTGAAAGTTGAAACCTTTAAACTCTTTATTTATATTTTAGATGGCAAGTTGTTATCGGATGATGTGACACATTATGTTGTCCCCGACTGCAAGGTTGTTCAAGATTACCTTGAGATTCTTGAGTTTCCGGAGCTGAAAGGTATTATTTTCATGCAAACGGCATGTCAAGCTGTGCAGCATCACAAAGGACGCAGGTACTTTTCCTACTTATTTTTAATTATGTTGAAGTGAAGATAGTAACTTTATAAAATGTATATTTAAGAACAGTAATCCAAAGTCAGCAAATACACTGTGCTTCATTTGGTTTTAGGTCTTTCAGGTGTCTTAATGTAATTTTACAGAACAGGAAAAACTGTCATCCTATGTGATCCATGGACATCAATTCCTGTCGTAATTTTCACTTGATAGGAGTGATATTAAACCTGTAGCATTATTAACTAATCAGATGGCTTGTGACAGAAATTAAGTAGACTTTGCAGAAATGATTTATCGTGTGCCACAACTAGGTTATGGACATGTTTTTGGTTTGCTGTATTAAAGACTGAGCACTTGTCTGAGCAATAAATACTGTTACATGGTCCTTACCTTACTAGACGTTAGTGTGTGTATTGCCATAGCCTGTAAGGGTGCAACTTGCTATCAAGAAATAGCTCTTCTCCCAGAAGTGACAAGGTAAGTTCCTGAACACTTAGGATGTTTTGTGGGGCTCATTGGAAAACAAATATATTTAAAAATGAGAAGCATTCATAATGGAAATCAGAAAAGCTTGCTTACAGATTATGTTTTAGGTTTTACCATCAACGCTGTAATTTAATGAATGCATTTCTTCGTGCATGACAGTACTTTTTGTTGAGTTTTTCATCTGTATTTTCGTCTGGAGTTAAAATAGCATTATCAAAAGAAAGCACAATATTTATCTTTTTTTTATTCCAGACTGTACAACAAGTTACGAAATCTAGTAAAGGATGCCCGTCATGACTGTATTGTGTTTGCTAATGAATTCCACCAGCATTCTTATTTACCAAGAGAGAAGGGAGAATCGATGGAGAAATGGCAGACCAGGTTTGGTTTTACTTATGTGGTACTACGCTGGACAACATTGTCATGTTGCATTTAGGAATATTAGCATGCAATGGGGTCGTAAGAGTTCATACTCTTGCTCTGCTGCTTACCTCTGGAACAGTTCACAATAACCGAAAGTCTAGGTTGTCCAGTTGTGATTAAGAAAGTGTCAACATTGTTTTCTTAGGAAAATAGACAAAAATGTCATTAATTAAAGGAATAATGCTAAAAAAAAAAAAAAGCTGTATCATTTTAAAGTTATGCAACCATTTTAAAGAATACTTTAGCATAATTAATAGATCAAGCACACCTTATTGGACTGTTAGATGGTAGTGTTTGATAGCCTGCAAACGCCCTGGCATTGGAGTCCTGGCAGTTCCAACTTGCTTTTTACAAACTTTCACTCCAGGAACAACATGTTACATCGCAGCTAGGGCACAAGGAGACCTATTGGAGAGGTAACATTTTCTTTTCCTCTGTTCTCTTGGTGCTTATGTACCACACATAAAAAAATTCTGCAGATACAATGTTTATGTAGTTTTGAGTGCGTGTCTCAAAAGTACACGTGTTAAACCAAGATTTCATTTATACAAAGCCTGCAAATGTCTTGCAAGTAGCAAATGAGATGCACCAGAAATCTTATTTCAAACTTTGCTTTTCTAGGAGTATTTACAATGCAGCAGTCTGGTATTTTAATCACTGCTTGGGTCAGATGCCAGTTGTTATGGTAACAGAAGATGAAGATGCTATCAGGCAGTACGGAAATGAAACAGAAGGAGTGTTTGTGATTTCCTTCAAGGTAACATGCCAGAAAAATCGAAGGTTTCCGTTATGCTACATCAAAATGATGAAGCAAGTACATTAAAGCCCAATGTATAAAGCAAATCATTTCAGAGTTTACGTTTAAGAAACCTATGATGCTAACTCCTGTCTTCATTTATCAAAGAAAGCAAAGATGTCAGTCATGGGAACGTCATAAAAAATGGTGGCAGCGAGCAAACCAGAGAACTGAAAAGAAAAACAGCAGCTCTAAAGATAGAGGTCACCCTTCTTAGGAGCCCTTTTCATTGTTTTCCTTATTTTTAAAGAATTGAGCATTGATGAACAATGATCAGTTACCTCAGGCAGCTGTCTAAATCTATAGTGCAAGCAGTTCATAAACAGCTTAGCCTAAATATCCATCAGCATTATTCTGCCAGTTTCCTTTAGCCCTGACCACTGTGGATACAATGATGTGTGAGAAGATAATTCATTCTTCATTCAGTTGTTGATCTCTGATACCGCTTGTATTCAGCGAGATATGTGGATGGGATGTTTATGTTTAGCTGTGAAAGGATGCTGAGTAAAACCAGGACCAAACAGATTTACCTTAAAGCTATATAAAAATGATGATGCTTGGTTGTTTTTTTTAATTGTCAAGAGGCAATGGAAAGTGTCCCAAACATAGCGTACAAAATCATATAAAAATTGTACAAAAAAAGTGGGTTGCCAGTTTGATTTTTCTGCTATTGCACTTTACAAGAAGCGTGTAGCCTGGGCGAGGTATCTTGGTAGCAGAAGTTTGTGCACCTCTGGACTAGGATGCTGTCTGAACAGCTGTGCCTCCTTTGGTGTATTTAGCAAATGAGTTGGGTTGAATCTGGAACTAATCTGTAGAGCAGACACATCATTACCACTTGGAACTGCTGTTTGAGTATAGCATATGAGACAGCTCTTATCCATGATGGGCTTTCCAAATGCATTATTAAAAGAACAGAGACCTCTAAATACTTTCATGTTTGTTTATATATCTGCATACAGAATTACTTGGATAACTTTTGGCCTGACTTAAAGGCTGCCCATGAACTCTTTGATTCTATACTTCAAGCTCGGCGTGAACGGGAGAGTGAAAGCCAAGAAAACAATGGAAAAGAATATCCTGAGCACTTACCTGTGGAAATATTGGAGGCTGGGATCAAATCTGGAAGATACATACAGGTAATTTGCTATAGAGAGAGCACACTCAGAACAATAGAGTCTTGCGCTTGGTCCCTTTAGTTGGCTGAATTGGCCTGATTAGATAAAGAAATGGTGGTACAGTGGGAACAGGGAAAGAGAACACAAAAGCAATAATAAGAGGATGGAAGGGATTAGGAGTCTCAAAATATTTCCCCTACTTAATCTTGTGAACATGTAGGGTTTTTTTTCTCTTGGAGAAAGAAAAACAAGAATTTGTTACTGAGGATCTTAAATTTGCTATGGATTTTTCTTCAGGTTGATATGTAATATACCTGTAAATTGAGAAACTGGGTGTGATATGAAGCAGCTGTATCTCATTCTTAAATATAAAAAATCATGTAAAAGGGCAGCATTTCTTATTTCATTTGCCCAGAGATTTCTGTCAGTGACATTAATTTACAGTTTTATGGCTGTTCAGAGCCTTAATATGGATTGTTGATGGACAAGTGTCTTTCTCTTAAAAATAATTTAAAGAATTAGAGGTAGTAATTTTTCCTTTCTTGACAATTTCAGCAGCGGTGTGACAATAGAATATGAACAGCAAGACTGAGGTTTTCCTTTCTTGTAGGAATAACCCCAGGTTCTGTATTAAGGCAGGCAGCAAAAGTACACTGCCTGTGATTTGACTAAAAGGACCTTTACCAGCTTACAATTAATTGCAGCATTTCAAGAACTTACCATTCTTTTCCAGGTCCGTGTTATAAATCCTCCCCCTATAGAGAGAACAGTTATGTTCAAAATAACCTACATATCAATAAGAACTAGTAATTTATCTTAAAATAATTGTAAAACTCAAAATTGTGTACTTTAAAGTTGGCTATTTGGAGGCGCGACTGTTTCATTCTGTTTATTGGTTTGCTATTTTCTTTTAGGGTACACTGAATGTCAATAAGCACAGAGCACAACTGGAAGCTTTTGTTCGACTTCAGGGATTTAGCAGCAAAGAAACAGGTGAATAGATGACAAGAGGATTTACTCAGTGCCTTTTTGACACTGTCTGCGCTTTTTATGTGAAGCCATGTAGCCATACGTATGTAGCTGTTCAGCTGTTAAACAAGATGAAAGCTAAGACACTCCAATGCTTGGGTTATTTTCATGGGCTGCAAAGGAGGCTGAAGGTTAGCTCAGAGGGTGGGCCTCATGAGAAAACAATACGGTTTATGTCCTCCTTCCTCTTTCTTAGGGCCTTTGGCTGCGTTCTGGATTCTTGTCCTACTAACAGGTTTTCCTCGACCTTTTCTGAAGTTGCATACTGATGCAAATTGTTATCTCTGTGCTTTGCCCTAACTTCAGATGACCGCTCGTTCGACTGAAATAAGTGTTTGCATAGGCGTTGGCAGGATTAGGAAGCTGGTCATTGTGAACGTAATTGGAAAAATGCCTTTTGAATGAGATTGGAACACTAGTATTGTCTTTCTGGTATGAGTTAGCACATTATCCTTGCACAGGTATATTGTCCCAGCTTTCACTAATAAGTACTTTCAAATATTCCTGTGGCAGGCCCTGCAGTCAAACAAGTGTTCAATATATTAATCGGTTTTTTAAAACCTGTTTAATTCTGGACCCTGCCCAGAAGCCTGTGGCAGTGGCTTCCACAGTTTAACTGTTGTATGTTTTTGAAGAAGCTACTGCCTAAGAACAATGAACTCATCCTGGCCTATGCTGCTTTTTATTCAAGAGATTACTTACAGAATTGTTTAATATCGCCTTTAAAAAAAAGGAGGGAAAGGTTTTAATTTTCTTACAACATTAATTACTTGCCAATAGTCCCTTTTTTTGGAAGAAATCATATTGCTGATGTCAGTTTCTGTTACTGCAGCAGAATGCTGCCAAGAGTAGGGATTTGAATTTTTTAGCATTTTATAGTTCTGTTTCTTTTTATTTTAAATTTAGAACTTCAAAGTGACATCCTCATTTATGGGGCCAAAGCTCGAAATCGTGCAATCCATGGTGATGTGGTGGCTGTTGAGCTACTACCTTTGCAGGAATGGAAAGGAAGGACTGTTGCGCTTTGTGAAAATGAGACCGAGGATAAAGCCCCTGCAGACACCACTGGTGACCCTATGCCCACAGGTAAAGTAGATAGCATGACACAATGTTTTGTTAAGATCACCTTACTTCCTTGGTCAAAGTTGTGTTGTACTCTTCATTATACAGTGCCTTCCCTTGATTTCTGCGGTTCTCACATTTTTTGCACCATAGTAAATTTGATGTGATTATCCCAAATTACAGCATTCTAACCTATCCCGACAAGAAAGCCACTAGATTCTTCCTGTATGCAAGCCCCCTCCCTGCTTTTTATTTCTTCTCTTTAATTTCATTCGCAGAAATAGCTGAATTATTGTAGCTATCCTCCTAAAATACTGAGTTTGGAATATGTTACTACCCAAGTGCATGCTACCGCTCTTCAGAGCTCTGCAAGAAATGAGCTGCCACTCTAACACAGACCAATCTACCAGGGTGTGCCCTCAAGTCCTCCGCTGTCACTGTTGATTATACAGAAAGATAACAGCATCCTTTTAATTCCTTGGTGACAAATAATGTTCAAGATAATTTTTTTTTTGTTCAGTGAAGAAGCAGCCAGCTCCCATTACAGTGGGACATGCCTGTGTATTATGGGAACTTATATGAAAATATTACTCTGCAGGTATAGCTACATCTTAAAAGTTTGCTGAGGTCAGAGTTAAAAGTTTTAGGTTAATTCTCTTCCTGCAAGGAAATGCTGTTTGATTTTGATCTTTGCTATTGAAAATTTTATGTATTTTTTACTAGAATTGGCCACATTTCAGTAGTAGTGGGAACCTCTCTGAATAATTTGTGTACTGTATCAATTGAAATCTATACAATGAGTTAGTCTCCACATAAATAAAAGCTCATTAAAATCTGGCTGTGCCAACGATAATTTGTAACAAAGCTTGTTATGTTGTCTGTGTACCATATGTTGTTAGCGATTGTAATACAGATTTGTGGATACATTAGTTCATATTACAAAACAATGAACTTTCTCTACCTGCTACGTATTTTCTTTCATGTTCCTGTTTAACTCTTTAATGTACAGCCAACAATGTTCCTTATTAAAAGGTAAAGTTGTTGGAATCATTCAAAAGAACTGGAGGGATTATGTGGTCACTTTCCCCTCTAAAGAAGAGAGCCAGTCCCAGGGCAGAAATGCTCAGAAAATCCTTGTTACACCTTGGGACTACCGAATTCCCAAAATCCGGATCAGTACCCAGCAAGCTGAAGCGTTACAGGTAATTTGACAGAAGTGTTTCTTTACTCTGTGTTCCTACAAAGTTGTGTGGGTGTTTTATGCTCTAATGATGTTTTCTTTGGCAAAAACATGGGTAAAACTATTAATATAAGTCTGTGAGAGTAGTCCTGCCTTGAAGGAATGTGTTTAATTCCTGTCAAAACCACATCAGCTTCAGGTAATAAAGCTTATTTGAATTCTGAATTTGGGCCATAGTTCAGGTACCCTGACCGTTTATATACTAATGGCTTTGTTTTTTTCTGATAAAGGTCATATTAGGGGTATAAATTGTACTAACCCTTGTGGCTTTATTGGATCTATGACTATATATAACTTTGATGAAAGTAGTAAGAGCTTTTCAACAAATTGAGAATGGATTATGATGATTAGCTTGCCATTGCTGTAGGAAGAATGAAACACAGGTTTGTTCACTCCTAGTCGCTTTTACCTTGTAATGTTAAGTACTTCTTCACAGCCAAGAAGTAAATTCCAGTTGTGTCTTTTCTGGTATAAAAATATTTGTGTACATCTTGGTTTTGCTTTTATTTTTATACACAAATGGGTCTTTGATCAGGAAAGAAATGTAATTCTCAATATTTCTTTTATGTGCTTCTCACTGTGGGTTTCTGTTCCCTTTCTATAAAGTTTTTCGAGTTGCCAGTCTCTCTCGATTGTGTTGTTTACCCGTGAAGGCATATTTATATTGATTGCTTGTCAGGAGCAGATTGCTGTTCTAATGGAATTGTCTTGCTGCAGGAGTACAGAGTTGTCGTGCGTATTGATTCTTGGGAGTCAACTTCTGTATATCCAAACGGGCACTTTGTGAGAGTTCTAGGAAGAATTGGGGATCTTGAGGGGGAAATTGCAGCTATTCTGGTGGAGAACAGCATTTGTGTCGCACCTTTCTCAGAAATCCAGGTTAGTCTTTGTGATTAGATACAGCCTTTTCTGTTGATTTCCAAGGTCTTGTTTCTTAAAGAGGGGGACCCTCTTACAGCTGAATGTCTTAGTTGCCAACAAGTTTTTGAAAGCTGGAAACTATTTACAGGTTATTTTTTGGAATTACTTTTGGATCAGTGGTTCTAGAGATACCACGAAGGAAGAGTGATTTTAAGACAATATGTTTGTTATGAGGAGATTACAAACTCTTAATTGTAATTTGAGGTAGACTTTTAACATATTATTGTCTTTAATCTATGTTTATGGTACTGATCCTAAAGGCCCAGACCTACTGAAATCATTGTCTTAATCCTTTTGTCTTCAACAAGGAGAGGAACTAGCTCTCATAGATGGGTATTTTGATTACACCTACAATTAATTGAAAGAAAAAGAATGTAAAAAACCAATATACAGTGGTGATGCTTGCCAGAGATGCAATATCACCACAATAATGACAGTTTTTAATAATATGTGTAGCAGTCTCCTCAGTTCTTTTTCATGCTTTCTGTGAAGCGAATGTAATAGACTGACTTAAAAAATGCAAGGAAAGAACAATTTGTCTAGGATAAAAAAGTACACAAAATTAACAGAGTTGAAAAGGAAAAGCTAAATCTAATTTGTTGGTTTCGTTTTGTAGAAAAGATGTAATTGTATGTTCATCCATAATGTTTTTGTACAGATGAGTGAAATGCCCGTGAGCTCTTCAAAGAATCCATGGAAGGTGAATCCAGAGGAGGAAAAAACCCGTCTGGACTTGAGAGATACACACTTGATATTCAGCGTTGACCCAAAAGGCTGCGAGGATGTGGATGACGCGCTCTCCGTTAGAACTCTGCCTAATGGGAATATAGAGTTAGGTGTCCATATTGCAGATGTAACCCATTTTGTGGCAGCTAATTCTTACACTGACGTTGAGGCCAGAGCAAGGTAAATTGTTTTTTAAAAATGAGAAAATTTATGAAGGTTAGAAGTTTGCAATGCTACCTTCAGGAGACATTGAGAAACACTGAACACTGGAAGCTAGGAAACGTTTTTTTCTTCTTCTTTCTCCTTTCGTGTCATGGAAACAGTTTATTAAAAACAATATATAATTAATGGCATTCCACTTTTATTTGGATGAAGTAGGCCTGCTGGGGGAGAAACTGCTTTCTGACCTACTGCTTCACCCTTTTGCTATCAAATTGCGTTTTTCCACAACGTTATATGTTTATCATTCCCTAATCACTAGTGTTTGCTTTGTAGTCTGCTTTAACATTTGTCATTTGAAGTATTTAAAAACCACTTGTTTGCATTCCAAGGGAGATGAATCTTCACACAGAGCATAGAACACCCACAAAATTGAATTAAGTCTTACATGAATTTAATTCCAGAAGTGTTTGGCAGGCATATGTTTTAGTATTCAATCTTGTGGTTTTATATGCCAAATACTCTGTTCTTCTTTTTTTGTTATTGCTGCTGTTTTGAACTTAAACTGCTGAATCGCTTTATGAAACGTATTATTTGTAGTTCCAAAGAAATGTAAACTGTATAGCCAGCAGAGGTGTTTGATGTAGCCATTAAATGACCGCTTCTTAGTTGAGCATATTTTGTACAGCCCTAGCTCGGGCCTTAATGGCAGTTGAAGATACCGAGGAAGGCAAAATTATGCTTGTAGTATACAAACAGTTATTTAAATAATTTGACTTTGGTATTGCACATGTATGGATTCTGTAAGAATAACCTTTAAAAACTGTGCTACATGTCTTGTTTTGCTGAAGTTACGCTTGTACTGCAAACTGGTTGGAAGATACACACCGATGAGTCCTTGTGAGAACAGTAAATGTGTTTTATTCCTCAGGGCAACAACTTACTATTTAGCGGATCGTCGTTATGACATGCTGCCCTCCGTATTGAGCGCTGACATATGCTCTCTTCTTAGTGGAGTTGATAGGTAAGATTTTGTGTAGTAACTGCTTACGCGTTTGCTTTTTGGGTGATGTGCTCCTGTTTGTAAGCATAGCAGGGAGTCACAAAGAGCTGAAATACGGTGTTATACAATGACTACCTTGTCCTCCAGTAACACTTACCCATACCCTCAGCAATTTGCTTTGTATTTAAAGAGCAACCTAAAGGTGAAGGCATCTTTGTTCCTCACTTGCTCTTTCACGTGGGTTTCAGTCTGGAGTGCATGCACCCGTGTTAACGGTCACGGGTTTTGCTCTTGTCCTGTTCCTCAAACATGCTGGTACCCCGTTTCATTACGGTTTACAGGGATCATTGGCTGGCTGGCATGGGGATACGCAGGGTGCAGATGCGTTCATCATGGATGCATCTGACTAATAAAATAAAAATTAGTAACTATTGCAATGTAGCTATGCTTTAAAATAGATGTGGCCTTATATCTCAAGGGTCCTCTGCCTTAACAGATGGAAAATACTGCTGACATAGTTGGTCCTCATTTATTAAGTTGTGATACACAAGACTGAAAGGTGAGTGCATTAATTGGTGGTATTGCTGAGCACTGGTTTGTTTTATGAAGAAACAGATAAAAAAACCAGACTGAAACCTGTGAATTTGTTAACAGTTGTGTGTGCTTGAATTGATAGTCTGAGTCAATCAGAACTATTTATAGAATTGTGATCTTCTCTTTAAGGTATGCTGTCAGTGTCTTGTGGGAACTAGAAAAAGAGTCATATGAAGTGCTGAGAGTCTGCTACAACAAAACCATCATCCGATCTGCATACAAGCTAGTTTACGAAGCAGCACAGGCATTATTAGATGGAGACACAAGTGTTATTGGCGATATCCTGGAACTGGAAAACCTGGATGAAAGAACTAGACAGAAGAAGCTGGATGAACTGGTTTGGGCAATATCAAAACTCACCGATATTGCGCGACATGTTAGAGCTAAGCGGGACAGCTGTGGTGCTCTGGAACTAGAAGGGGTAGAAATCAGAGTGCAACTGGATGATAAGAACAATATCCATGATCTCATCCCCAAGCAGCCGCTGGAGGTGCACGAGACTGTAGCGGAATGTATGATTCTTGCCAACCACTGGGTGGCAAAAAAGATTTCAGAAAACTTTCCTCATCAAGCTTTGTTACGTCAACACCCTCCACCACGACAGGAATTTTTCACTGAACTTCGAGAATGTGCCAGCGCCAAAGGTTTCTCAATAGACACACGGTATCTTTTATTACTTACCTTCAGCGCTTTAATTAAAGTTAAGCAATTATCTCTTTGGCTGTTTTATCATCACAAAGCATTACAGTCCTCAACATCAATGTTAACAGACACTGCATAGCAATTCTTAAAAAAATAATTTACCATAACCTTCCTGTAAGCAGGAGATGATGTTCTAAACAAGAGAGGCTGCCTGGATTCTGCTGGCAGGACTGAAAACGGCAGTATGTGAATAATTTCAGACAAATCCAAGCAGAATTTGTTCAGTCCGTAGGTAGTGGTTAAGCTATGTAATAGCCCTGTTTGCACTGTATTTCCTGTAATAGTAGTGTGACAGAGTACTTGTTTAAATCAAGTTAATTCTGCACAATACAGTCATTTTAAGTAACAGAAAATAATTCAGAATTACCTTGTCAAGATACTATGAGAAGGCTGTGAGCTGAGTGTGAAGGGCACCAGTGGTACCTCCTTGTGTTTGGGTGTCCCCTTGTCCCGTTTGTGCTCTCCTGTGCAGAAGAGTTTTGGGACCAGCTGGCTGTTTTGTACTGCGCGGAAGGGAGCCCTTCTTGGTTCTCCAGGTTGCAGAAGACAGGCCTGTCAGTGAAAAGTGGGATTTAATTTCTAAACACTTCTCTAGAGCAGAGCTGCT
Organism: Rhinoptilus africanus; assembly: GCA_013400135.1. Classification (NCBI taxonomy): domain Eukaryota; kingdom Metazoa; phylum Chordata; class Aves; order Charadriiformes; family Glareolidae; genus Rhinoptilus; species Rhinoptilus africanus. The sequence goes on from VXBO01008916.1 coordinate 32,908, forward strand.
ATTAAACTCTGCTTGTCATTCATATTTTTATATTAAGAATGATTAATAAATTTTTATGTGCTTTTATATGCTTTTTTTAAGCATAGGCTGTTATGATCAGGAACAGCATAATTTTATTCAGAATTAACACTTTTTTGTCAGGTCTAACAAAGCACTGGCTGAGTCTCTGGATAAAGCCAATGACCCAATGGATCCAATTGTAAATAAACTGTTGCGCTCTATGGCCACTCACGCAATGTCCAACGCGTTGTACTTCTCGACTGGCTCCTGTCCTGAGGAAGAGTTTCATCATTACGGTATCTTGTCGCTTTTATTTTTTTTTATGCTATTCCTATTATTATTTGTGAACTGTTGGGGGGAGAGGCCATTAATTGCTTTTCACCGCTTCCTTTTTCATTTGTAGGACTTGCCTTGGAGAAGTACACTCACTTCACTTCTCCCATTAGAAGATATGCTGATATCGTTGTCCACAGACTCTTGATGGCAGCGACTCTGAAGGAAATTAAAGGAGATGTTAAGGATTATGTATTCAGTAATAAGGATCTTCAGGAACTGTGCAGACACATTAATAACAGAAACCGGGTAAGATGGTCATAGTGCCTGTCTCCGTACTTTTATGTGCTGCCCAACAGAACGGGATACCAGTCCTGGATGCAGCTTTTGGGTACTACAATGATACAGTATCACTTTATTTTTATTTATAATGCTTTGGGCTTTTTTACTTAAGTAGCAGTTTTCTTCTGAGGGGGGTGGTAAAAGTGACTTTGTATTTCCCCTGGACTACATGTACTGTTTCCCTTTAGATGTAATTTTTCTAGGGAACAGGTAATGGGAAAAAGAAACTATGAAAATCAAATCCAAACAATCTCGTTGAAATGTTTATTTAGGTTGTTTTGTCTTCTCTTTTTGGGGGGGTGTTTGTAGGCAGCCCAGCGTGCTCAGAAACAGTCTACTGAACTCTTCCAGTGCATGTACTTCAAAGACAAAACCCCAGAAACAGATGAGCGCTGCATAGCAGATGGTGTTATTTACTCAGTTCGAACAAATGGTGTGCTGGTTTTTGTACCGAGGTGAGTTCATCAGAGCTTGGACTGAGCTTAAAAACAAGATGTAAGTGTTACTGGAGTACCACGGGGACGGCTTTGCTCCTTGACCCAGGAAGCGTTTATAGCGTGCCTTGGTGTTGACCAATGACTGCATCGTAGATTTTTGTTGTAAATCAAAAGCGGCGCTTTTCCATGCATGGACTCTGAAAAGGAGTTCCTGTGAGGAAATGGTTATACTGCACTTCACGGAATGTGTTTATTTCAAAACATCAAAGGGACATTTTTTTCCCAAGGAGCTGCTAAGGCAGAACAATGACTGAAATATCCCAAACCCCTTCTTTTAAAAAAGAAACAAACCCCAAAAGAATAGAAAGTGATTTTCCAGATCACAAAGCCTTGCGTTTCCCAGCGCTGTTGTTGTTCACTACAGAAGGAAATGGAGACTATGCAGGCTAGGAGCACTTTTTTCACACCTGCTCCTCACAGGCAGTGGGAAGCGTAGAAGAAATGTTCACGTGCTGCTGTTTATGGCACTTACAGGCACTTACAAGTGCCTGTATCTCAGCTCAGCCTCTGATTTACGGTAGTAGAAAGCAACTCGGCATGAAGCTAGCATTACATTTTAATTGCTGAGCTTTTAAATCTGTATTTCAAAGTATACTAAATGTGTTCCGCTTATGGTATAAATGGACTAGTGGGTGATGTAAGAAGGCACTAGCCACCACAGAACTGGAGAGCACTGCCTCTCCTAACAAAAAAAAAGATCCTCAAGCCGGGGGGAAGAGAACTACCCTTCCTCTCTCTTACTGGCTGTGGACACTTTGGATGAGTTAACGATCATCACGTTTGTGCCTTACTGGTAGCACCGCTGTCTGCCCAGCTAGCTAACAGGTACAAGAAAGGTAGGCACAGTAACTCTAATTTTTAAAAAACCAATCCAACCACAAATCCCACCCTCCATGGATGTTAGGTAAGGCAAGCCATTAAACGAACACCCTGGACTTCCATGAATAGAGCCAGGGGCTGCCTGATCCTGGCCACAGCCTGAGCTCAGGCAGAAACCGGCTCGATGTAGGCCTGTTGTCTCCAGCATTCCAGACGGCCTGGATGCACGGCTGAGGAGCCAGAACCTACCCAACCACAGGAGGCTTCCTTCCAGAGAACACAGTGCAAGCACGCTGCTGGGCTTTAAGTAACTTCTTACAGTGGAGAACTATTTCCTCACTGCACTGTCTGGAATAACCTGTAATGCTGCTTTTCCATTATCGGCCATTCCAGGCTCCACCCAGCACATAAGATAAGGGATTACTGACAGTATTTTACTTTTCCTTTGCTGCTTTTGGAACACTTCAATCACTGCCTTCATGCTGTTTTCGTATACTCTAGGGCTTTATTTGACAATGCACACCTGGCTCTCCAAAGCAGGATTATCAGGCTACAGTGTTTACCCCTTTACGTTGTTTTTATGTAATCCTAGCTAGCCTTCTGGTGGTTTCTAAATTAAGAGAACCGATAAGAGTAAAAATTGGTAGAACAGTTTCTGTCCGCTCATCTGCTTTTCTGTAGATACGGAATCAAAGGTGCTGCATATATGAAAAACAAAGAAGGCTTAGTCATCTCTTGTCAAGGCGATGGGAGCTGCGAGTGGAAGCCTGGATCGCTTCATCGATTTCAGAATAAAATTACTTCCACTACAACCACTGGAGAATCAGTTACATTAAGCCTTTTTGATCATATTACAGTAAGTATTGAATCTGAAGGAAGTAAAAGGAAATAGCACCATCAGAGTGAAAGTAACTTTTGTATTGCTTTTAAGGTGAAAATACTTGTGCAGACTTCCCGCTGCCACGCTGACACCATCAAGCTTGAAATAATCAGGAATGCACCGTACCAGACCTCAGACACAGAGGTTTCCCAGAAGAATTTTCACATGGTGAAGTCTGACTTGGTAAAAGAAGTCAGTCAGTCTGCAGAAGCAGCCCAGCATGCCCAAGAAAAAGCAAGCATTGAAGTAATTGATGAAGACTATCAGGAGTACTGCCAGACCAAGGGAGCAAGCTTATACCAGCTGCTGGAGGAAATCAGGGATTTGGCTCTATTAGATGTTTCAGCTGACATCAGAACTTGAACTGTAACCTAGCAACAGCCGCTTGGGGATGTTCTGCTCCTAGTGACTTTGTATGGGGTGTTTTTTAAAAGCAGTCTATGTAAATGTTCAGGGATCCTTTTAATAAGAAACTAAACATCTATTTTAAATAAGAATTATTTTTATCTGGCTATGAACATGTATGAGTTTTGAAAGTTTTTATACACGATAAATCTCTTCTTCCCGACTAAAGTGTGGTGAATTCTTTGAACTATCATTGAAAAATTTATTTTCTTGTTGTCCATAAAATTCTTAAAACCCAAGTATTTCCTCCAGCTGTGGTTATCTTCCACGAGAGTTCAGTGAGTTAACTCACAGCTACAAGGATAGAAAAAGTAAACTCCTTCCCACTAACTTGGGAGTACAGAATTTGGTTTTGAAATGCCCTAGCTGCTCAGCTGGCATAAAGCAACACCTGTGGACATGAACTTATTTCACCTGCTCTAAGTGCTGTTCTCCTCCTAATTCACTTTCCTGTTAGAATCACCATAATGGGGTAGACTGTTGTTCCTAGGTCAGTCCACAGAAGGGAAAAGCAAGAAGGAAAAACAGGACTGTAAGAGGAGGATAGAAACCAAAATCAGCTGAAGGATGATAACTAATGTGGTCAAAGCCAAAGCACATCCCCTTAAGGGACCTACTTGTCTGTGAAGAGACATGGGAGCTAGCACAAGGGCGGGGGAAGGCTGGAGGGTGGGTAGCTGTAATAGCCTCATACACGAGGTTCAGGTTTGACTTCTGAAATTTAATAGCTTCCATTTCATAAGAAAAAGATACAGGTATTTGTTAACAAAATTTAAAAAATCCAGGCTGACCTGTTCAGACATGGTACTATCTGCTATTATATATTCCCTCTATTAAAAAAACCAAACCACCAACACAGCTTTAATGGAAACTTCACTGCCACCATCCCAGTTACTTCAGTTGTCAACAAAATTCAAAGTAGGTCAAAAACTCATTAACATTTCCTAAAGAACGTTGGAGGAAGTGGAAAAGATGTCTCAATTGCAGATGAAGAACTTGGTTCTGTTTTCTAGTGTAGGGAATTGCTCATCTGCAGTTTCAAGAGAAGAGTTCTGCCTAACCATACAGATGTCATGGCAGAGACTTCCATAAAGCTTCTCGAGTCAGAGTTCAAAGGGCCAGCGACAGTTAATATAGCGATAGTACATAAAACATGGGGGTCCTTCAGTCAAGAACGTCCTTCCAAGTATGGGGAATGGCTACTGCTTTTCACTGGCACATTCCAATTCTGTATCTCCAGCTTCAGCTTCTGTAACAGCAACCTTGGTTGTGGTAACTTGAGTGTCCTCAATAAGGTCAGTGGGATCCTGAGCAACTGGGGTATTAAACTCCTCTTCCAAGTAGGGAGCAGAGAGCTCTGTTAAAAAAAGACAGAAATGTCATAAAGCAATTTCCTACCATGAGGAAGCACTGTTGCTGTGTTTAACTGCAGTTTCTATCAGAGTCCCACCAAAGTCCATGGGAAAGCCAACTCCAGATGACCAGCAAGTCGAGTTTCATTTCATCAGACAAAACTATCACAACTGGGCATGACAACTAGGGAGAGCAGTTCTGACCAACCTTTGGAGGACTCTGACTACAGGAACACCTTTATATTTATATTGAGAGTTGCACATTTTGCTACTTACTAGAAAAGCAATCGCTGCCATTTCCTCGAACTGACTCAGCAGCTCAGTTGTACAAGCTTCTCAGGCTACCGACCTTAGCACTAACAGTTTACAGAGCTGATTACCGTTGTGTTGCGCCTGGCTGTTACACTGCATCTTTGCTTGCCTACGTTCCAAGGCCAGCTGCCTGTTCTTCTTGATGCGCTGCTGTTGCTCTTCTGTGAGAGTTGTACCAGAGAGAGAACTGAGCTCTTCTGCATTGCCAGAGCAAGACCGTACGTCTTCAGTGGCTGTATCCAGTCCATTGCTTTCTCCTCCACCATCTGGTTAAAGGGGAGGGGTCAGAGGGGGAAGAGGCAGAAATTAACATTTTGAACCCAGAGAAATCTACTGCTAAATATCTGTCAAGAGAACATTCTTAAAGTATTTCTGTGATCTATGTTTAAAGTTGTATTGAAGTCTGAAGATCACTCAGGAATTTAGTTTTAACAGGCAGTTTTCTGCCTAGCTTCACATACCTGATATTCAGAGTATACAACAAATGCTTATCAGACATCCCAGGCACACAATAATAAATGGCTGACTTCAGAGAGGCATAGCTCTGTGTGTCAGGTTAGCAATTGCGAGCTGTGCTTGAAGGTTAAAGAGAGGCAGTAAATCCAGGCAATCCCTACTGAAAGGCCAGGTAATGTTCTTCCCACCCCTACTCACAGAGCACTGCCCTTTGGGAAGGGCAGGCTACTTAGAAGTCTGAACATAAGCACTGAATAGTCAGGTTTTAATTCAGTTTGCTATTATGGAATATTTACTCATTTGCCCACATTAACACATGCAAAACAGGCATCCAACTCCATGAGACAAGCTTCACCCACCAACAGAGGAGCAGAGCACTTTTTCAAGAGTGCCTAAGGCCAAGTATGCTCGTGCCTCTGCACCACTTTATGCCTGTGAATAGAGAAGTCAGCTGACAACAAGGTTTTGGATTTTAATACAACACTCTAGCTGCAGTTTTTATTGCAAAACCGTAAGGTACCTACTCAAGTTTTTCAACTGAAGCCTGACCAGTTGTAGCAGTACACTCGCTAGCACAGTTCAAGAACAGATCAGCACCATATTTAAGTCAAATGTATGGAACCATCGCACAGAAAAATCTGATAACTCTACAGACCCTGTCGGCAGGAACCATTTGCTTTACTGTTTGTGGCTGCTTACGGTTGCATTCCATTTCTAGCAAATGCAGCCAAGAGTGAAGACAGCCACATGCTATTAAGGGCCCAAAGGCCTTCCCCACAGGTGAGACAAGGTTTTACCGCTGGTTAACTCAGCCACCAGAACCCCTTTCCCAAGCACCGGTTTGTCTGGAGGCTGAGGTTCAAGTGAAGGCAAACTAGACCCATGTGAACACCTGCAAAGGAGCTTAGGAACAGTTATAAAATCCTCTCATGTCTGATAATAAAGTTTCTTTCCAACTATCAGGTGGACTCTGCTCTCTCTTTTGATAAAAAAATTGTTTAATTCTAGTGTATCTAAAAACATTCTCTGATCAGAGGAGACTCTTGAATTATCTACTCGTTAAGTGGCCAGATTTTCATATTAGAAGAAATGCTCAGTAGTAGCCAAATGCCCAGATGGACACACAGACGTAACAGCCCATGAGCATTAACAAGTACTTTCCCTACGAAGAACACTACACCCTGACTGCACTGTAACAGCTCATGGTACAAACAGCGTAACGAGTGTGTGATTTAGTAAGATTAGTAAGATCCAAGAGCTCTTCATACTGCACACTCATAGGAGTAAGCACAAACCAATACATTCATTTGATAATTGCAGGTTTGGGGTGGGGTTTTTTTGAAGAATGTTGCCAACAATGTGGGTAATAATACCCATTTTCAATTTCCTTTCAGCATACCACACTTTTATTTGGCTTTGTGTATACATGTAGCATTTTAGTCAGGGTATAAGTCAGTTTTGTAATCATTAGTCTCACAGAAGCTGGATTTTAAAACAGAGGATCACTCAACAATTTCTTCTACATTAGAAAAGCGTATCATGATCATTACTTCTGGTCAGTAGGAGGTGAAGTAATTTTAAGCATTGAACTCCTGAACAAACAGCACAATGAGCATACCTTCATTACTCACAAAGTCTTCGTGTAAAATAGGAAGATCAAGTCTAATCCGTTTTAGGCAGGTCTGCAAATGAGAAATTAAACCACTAGCATTTTGTCTGTAACAAAGTCTTTTGTACAATGCTGCCACGTTTTAAATGCTACTTCCAATTTCTCTTTACACTTGATCACTGAAAAAATACTCCTTTCACTACACGTCTGTTTGACCCACAACTTTTAATGCCTTGTTCCTAGTCCTTCATCTACCACTTCACCAGGTGAAGCAACATTTTTTATAACTCTTCTTTTGCAGGTTCAAGTGTTAAAAAAGAAACAAAACCCAAAAAACCAACCAGTTCCATCACTCTTGAGCACGTCACTTTGGTTAAAGATGTCCTGGAAAAGCTGAATCCAATTCTCTGAAGTATTAATTCAAATAAAGAAAGGTTATATCTAAATGTACTGAAACACTGGAAAGAGCTTTTTTTTAAAAAAAAAGAAATCAATTTAAACATTATAATCCTTTGTGTTATGCACAACTTAAGTCTTCTTTTGATGCCTTATTGCTCTCCTAAACCTACCTCTTACACTATTCAGTACTGCACAAGGAGAAACTGACAGGAATAATACATACCTGAACTTCCTTTTTGTTCCCCAAAGACTCTACCCTGTCAATAAAATCCTCAAATTGCAATTTGGGAAATAATCTATGGGCCCAGTGTTCCATGTGTCGTATGAGTGTCTTCAGGTCCTCTGCCTACAGTGTAAAGTGAGACATCCAGTTAGTAAAAACTGGCTAAGTCAGATGACTGCAGAGCAAAACAAGAAAGTAACATTTCTGAAAACATCGGGCACCTGCAGCTTGAAAGCCTCCTGAAAATTTAAGTAACACAAATGCGTGGGTAACCTTTCCTCCCACGATTCCCTGTAAGTGTAATTTCAAGCTATGAGAAGAGCAAAAAAAGAGCATTTGTATATACTGCAAGACACCTGACAGGCTTCTGAGAGTTGCCCTTAAACAACCCAGGTCAGTCAGAAAATAAAAAATCCATAGGGGCACTGCTGGCGTTTATTTTGAGGTTTAGAACACACAGAAAAATGTACATCTAAATAACCGTATCCAGTAAAGATTTTTTCTCGTATCAGCAGTACTACCTAGTTTTCTTTGTGCCCTGAGCTGTAAAGTGAAAACTATACCATGAATAAACCAGAGATGCACAGGCATCCTTGCAAGTATGCCAATAGCTGAATGATAGTTAAAGAAAAATGAGCTTTGTATGTTTAAGTGTACCCGAGACAGCGGTAGAGAAAATACCGCCTTCTCTTTGCTTAAGTGGTACGTCACACTTTTTTCAACATCAAAAGTGTTGGGACAGAGGTGTCACAAAAGCAGGAAGATTTTTACTAATAGAGGAAACTGATCATGAAATGAGATGGTAAAGGCATTCCAGATGTAGCAGGCATCTTATAAGCCTGTTCCAATTAAAAAAACCCAACCAAACAAAACATCATTCTACAGACAATACAAAGAAAGAGTCAGAGACAGGATATTATAGTTTTGAAGTAGAGGAAAACAGTTTTAAGATCAAAACAAGGAATTTATTAAGACATTTGTGTGTATTAAGGTTTTTTCTGGTTGTGGGTTTTCTGGATTTTTTTTTTTTAAAATTTGCAACTACAGACCCTATCAGTGTACGTCCAAATACTGTTAGAAAGCTGGCTAACCAGACTGTAATATCAGTTCTCCCCATATCAGATGAGCAGCAATCAATCAAGTCTTGATTATCTTACCTCATGCCCCTTACCCTTGAACTTTACGTTGTCAAACATGTGTCTCAGGGCTGGAAGTCCTCTTTCTGAAGTTAACCTGGTAACAGAAAATAGGTGAGGTTATTTGGAATGCATACTTTCTTTTTCTAATTAAAAAAACCCTAACAACAAAACATCCCACAAACAACCTCCCATTCCTTTAAATGGCCTAAAGTTACAGAGCTCTGTTTGAAAGATTTATAGAATTACAAATTCTTAAGAAAACAGGCAAAATAGGATAAAGACTCTGTAAGACCAAAGACTTCTTTGGGAAACCAACCATACACGTATTTCTAGTCCAAAGGGCTTTTTTGTTTTGATTACATGGTAAGTCAGTTCTTGTATCTATATTGTCCAAGTAAAGCTAATCAGATGCTTGATCAGAGCATTCACCTGTGGTATCACTAACATCATCAGTATATTTAAAACAGAAGAAACCGAAAGCTCCAATTCTTTCCCTTGCTTGTCAAGAACTTAGGTCAGTTTTAGTTATAATAGCAAAGAAAATATTAAAATCCTTTATCTTTGTACAGGGTTCATTCACCTTGTACAGACGTCAAGTGTAAGTGTACTTTAAGTAGTGCCTTACAGTCACCATCATATTGAAGTGTTATTCTATGTTTGAGCAAAATAAGGAAAATCAAGCTGGAGAAGTCTTAAACCAGGACATTGTCCTCAAACCAGGACATGTATGAATAATAAAAATCTCTTAAATTATTAGTCATGTACTAAGTCCCAAAGAGACTTCAAGAAAGTTACATGACTAACAGTATTATACAGGTAGGCCAGGAATAAAAAGGTTGAGATACAGCATGCAAGAGGCACTTCCATCTCCAAAACTCTTGATCCTTGACTTGGCTATAACCTTAACCATTTCCCCACTGCCATACACTAAACTAATCACAGAAAGAAATATTCTTTAAAAAGTTACCTCTGGGCATCTAGTTTAGGCATTGGCCTTTTAACTGCTTTCCGTGGAGCTACAGCAGAATCCTTTGTTTGTGACTGCTGGTTTCCATCTGGTTCTGATAAAGACAATAACACACTTTAAGTATGTAATCTAAATGGCATCAACTAGAATTATGTTATGCAAATTTTAAGTTTCTACCTCATCAAAAATGCATCAGTCACAAGTACTCCATTGCAGGTATAGCACTCCAAACAAAATAATGCAAAATTTCACCATGCCTCTCCCACAAAACAGATTGGAAATAAATCTGTTTCTTCAAAATATACTGAGGAATCAACTCTTCTAGCAGAGTAGGCTCCTTAAAAGTGAACTTTCCTTATTTTAGAACTTTTACATTGTATTTCTGATGAGAAATGCATTGAGAGTAGATACTGCTTCTAAAAGTTAAGAATCTCAAATTATCAATAAGCATAATTTGACAGGTGTTTCCCAAAGTTTCCACTGGTAGATCTGAACTAGAGACCTAAACCACCAACATCACCTTCAAAAAAAAAAAAAGGCAATGCATGACCACAATCAATGTCTTTAAAGAACCAAAGTCCACATAATTTTTCATTAGGGCCAGTATATATTATTTGACTGCAACAGACAAAGCACCAGTACCCATCTCATCTCAGAGCTAGCAATTAGTTATGATACTGATTTCTTGGTTTGCTTTTTGTAACTTTGAACACCATGAATTCAGAAGTAGTTCTCTTCATTTGTCAAGGAATTAAATTTATCCAAAATCCTATTTTCTAGTGAACAGATAGAGCAGGGATCAAGGAAGACACATGTTTAATACTACAGGCAAATACGAGTAGAAATAAACAACAGTTAAAATAAGTCTTCATACTCTCTATTAGCTTGTTCAGTACACAGTAAGATCGTTTCACATACAAATAATTAATTTTACTTGTCCTGAAACATCTTGGGTTTTTTCCCAGGTCACATGCTCTACAAAGTCTACCAACACCTCCCTGGAATACTACATTCAACATTCCTACTTTGTCTGAAATCCAAGGCATAAAGGGTAGTTACAGATCACCACTGTATAATTATCTCTACCACCACTTTGTGAGAAAAGCTTGAATTTTATGAAGATTCGTATGCATGTTCTCCTGGAATCTACAAAATTAAACTTTTCCCACAAGGTCTGAAGCAGTAACAATTTAAATTTACAAGTTCCTTTCTTATCTACACAAGACTATCTTTACACAGTAAATTCCAATGAATGAAGTACATCACCAATAATACTGATCTCCCAACGTTTAATTGTCTATACTGCAAAATGGGATCTTTAGGGGCCACACATGTTCACCTCCATTAGCTTGAGTCCATTCAACATCTTCTCTTCCCGGAGAGTCTGGAGGTGGAAGAGGTGGGAATGTTTCATCTTCTGTATTCTCATAATCAGGAAGATCAAACAAGTTGTTCTCTAGAGGATCTATCATTGCCACAGATAAACTTTTTTCCCCTCCTGCAGGAAATACCAGAAGCTTTTAAAGAGAAGCAGCGAGAAGAACAAGCAGCCATGGAAGCAGCTAAGCATCAGTTACATAAAACACGTCTACAGCTTTTCCAGAAAAAGGTTTACTAACTAGAAAAAATAAGAGTCATACAAGTTAAGTAACAGATACCATGCAGACGGATGACACAATCCAGCCTCGCCAGGCCCAATAAAACACGGGCTTGCCATGTTTCAACTCATCAAAGTTAGTTGGGAGTGGCAGGTACGGGTCACAGGAGTAAAACAAAAGACATGGAAATCTAACCAAAGCACTTATCAAGGCAGCTGTTTTCCACTCACATCCTTGATTATCAAAGAGTTGGGGGTGGGGGGGTGATAATTCATCTGATTTACATCTTACCCACTTGAAAACGCAGTCGGGAGGAGGATTCCCCTTTTCCGGCTGTTCTTAAAGCTAATTCCAGCACTTTAGCACATTAGTACAACGGCGTTAAAGACGACCCGGTCTCACGGCGGCTGTGTTCCCGACCAAGGCTTCAGGAATAGGTCTTTTAGATAGGAAATTCGTTTCTCAGGCGGTTTTAGTGACGCCCCAGGCAGCTCCCTCCCTCTGGGCTGCCAAACCCCTCAGGGAGCCGGAGGCCGAGGGAGCCGAGCGAGGCCAGCGAAGGAGCTCGGCTGGGTTCTCCCTCCAGAGCTACGACCCGCCGGGCGCCACGGAGGCCCCGCTCCCCTCACACCGCCACGGCAGCCCCGAGGCGTGCAGGCCCTCGGGAGGGGGGCAGAGGGAACGACGGCGGCGACTCTCACTCTCGCACCGGCGGGACGCGGGGCGAACACGGCTCCTCGCCCGCCTCCTGAGGGGAGCGGGGCCCGCCCACGGCCCCGCACCGCCCCCGCTTCCTGCCCCCGCTTCCTGCCCGCGCCGGGGCAGCGCCGCGAGAGCCCCGCGTCTCGCGAGGCCCCCGGACGGGTCGCCCGAGGCGAGCCGCGGGCCGGGGCGCATGCGCGGC
>VXBO01008918.1:10728-41914 GCA_013400135.1 Rhinoptilus africanus
TCCAAGAAGCATGTTTTATTTGCTCCTTAGACATACTGGTGGTAGTATGACTAAATTATGTAGGCCCTCTGAGGAGCAAGAGAGGCTGCTCCTTCCCTGGCATCAACTGAACTTGCTTGGCAGAGGGAAATTCCTAGTGGCTATAGGATGTAGCAGATGATCATGGCAACAAGCAAGTTAAATGGGGAGGGGGGAAAAGGATTGGAGAGAAAGAAGGGTTGGCTACTTGGCCTGAGGAGTTGAAAATGAGAACTTATGTAGGTGAGGCTGTACAAAACTCACAGGTAGCATTTAGCTGACTAAAAACAAGCTTGGAAGTGATATAGTACAATGGCTGCTTGGGAAATATGGTTTATAAACTAACTTACAATGTTACCTGTTCACTTTGGAATTCTGCCACCTGCTGTGTGTTCCACTTTGTTGTGGTACCTGGCTTTTGAGGTCAGAGATCTTCTGGTGACATATAGAGAGTTTTGCTATAAGGAAGTCATTCATAAGGCTTTGTTTCAAATCTCTCCTGATTAATGTCTTGCTACGCCTTTTTCTGTTGATGCCTAAATCTAAGCAATTGTCCTATTGATGGCTTATAACTGTCTTGTGCTTTATCAGTAAACAAGAGCCTTTGGTCAAAGTAATTTCAACTGTGTACCTCTTAGCGGGTTCTTTACTTATTTCCAAGTGTATGTTCCTGCACTTCATATAGTCAGATGTGAAAGGAAATGTCATGTGTTTAACTTTGGAGGCCGTATCACGTTCTGTGCTGGTGCAATCAGTCAGAAATGCAGATACAGTTGTATGCTTCTTTTGATTGTTGGTAAAATGTATTTAGCAAGGTAAAACTTATTCATGAGGAAATAGCCTAATAACCCTTTTCTAGGCTGGACCATCTTCTTCAGCATTGCTGCTTCTTGTTGTTTTCGTCCTTTTTGATCAATTCCATGACTGTTTTACATGCGTTGTGCAAATTCCCTTCAGGCTTGACAAAGTTTTCTCTTGAGATGACAATTCACGTATCTGTCTTAACTCTAACTGATGTATATGCCATAGGCACTTGGTACCAGTCTGATGTAGCGGTTTCCAGAAACATGCACTTCTCTTCCATGTCATCAGCTCCTCTCGGATGTTTTAACGTGGAGCTGAGAAATGTGAGGTGGCTCTTGATTTTCTCTTTTTCAGTAGGTGCCTTACTGTAGTTTATTTTAATTTCTTACTGCTTTTTAAGCAGCAGCAACAACAAAAAAACCCCAAACTGATACTGGTTTTATCTGTTGGAATGCCAAATGTTATACCTTTTTGGAGAGAATTTCTTCAGCAAGAGCATCAGACTGGTTAGGATGTATCAGAAAGTAGTTTTATTTCCTATCTGCACCATTGCCTAAGTCTACTGACCCCTGAACAAGTGTGTTCTACCCCAGGGAAATGGGATTTTTAATAAGAAATGCTCCATTTGTAACTTGCGGCATTAAGAGTTCTTACCTTGAAATGTTGGAAGTGTCCAGAGTGCTCTGAGCGTAGTGCTGATGTGAAGAACTGCACTTCAGCACCAACCCTGAATCAACTTTAGTGCACAGTCCTCAGAAACAATCGTAGACTACTGAATACTTCTGTGTTCAGTACCTCACAACTTCACTTGCACAGAGCAGGATGTTTTCTTAAAACTAGGGCTTCTCGACAAAACATAGGGTTTTCACTGGAGAATTCACAAGAGAGAAACTGTTTAGTAAATCCTACAGATATTGGGAGTTTTTGAGGAAGCATTTGTAAATTGGTCATGTCTGAATTTTTCTTGCCATCTCTGGCAAGCACTCTTTGTCCCACAAACCTTTAGGGAGTGAACTGAAAATTCCAAGGGATCATGGATTTCTTATTTAACTAGTCAATGCTTTCTGCAGTGACTCCGCAAGAGAAAAAGCTGTGAGAGAAGCCTGCTGTACTGTGTCCTGAGGGAACTTGCTTATATAGTGTGATAATGTCAGTTATTGAAACCTCTGGTCTTACTTGATGAATGTGCCTCTTAATTGGTGACTTTAAGAATACATGTCTGGTGGTTCAGAAAGGGTTTTTGGTGGCCCAAGCCAAACTTTGCCACATACAGTAGCATTTTTGAGGCTAGTACTTGATGTGACTGCTAGTTTTCTCTAGGCCTTTCTATTAATTTCCTAGGTAGGAACAATGGATTGCACACCTTCTGCTCACCTTGTCTGCCTTATTTAACCACTAGCATCACAAACTCAGAAGATCCAGAGCAGCCTCATCTGCTGTTGCCTGCAAGAGTAGCCACTTGGTAGTGATTTGGAAGGCGAAGAGTTGTTAACTGTCCTTTGTTCTGTGCGGTGCTGTACTTCTCTACCTGCCCTTTAACAACCGACTGACCTGATTATGTGTCATACAGAACAATTACAAACTGGATACTCAACAGCTTCATCAGGCATACATCACTAGTGGTACTCTGGCATTTTTACCTCCTTCATTCTCAACCTTGTAGATTAGGAATAAGAGCTGTTATGCTCTTCGTGTGGGATATGAGTGACATTGACCTATGAGACTGATTAAGAAGTTTGGTACCAGATAAGTAACTTCATATGAAGTTTTCCAGAATGCTGTAAATGAGATTTTATCTGGTTCCTGCAGGAGTTTCCCTCTTGCTGAAATGCAGACTGTAATCACACCTTTCTTTTAACAAATCCTATTCCTGTATTCTTGACCTTGTAGTTCCATTGGTTTCCCTGAGTGGTTGCTGTTGTCTTTCTGAATAGTTTCATTAAGAGGGAAAAGGAACCTTACTTACAGATCAGTTCAAAGTACTGAAGTTTCCTGTTTTGCCTTCCTTGAGACTTATGGGAAGCAATAGGATATGGCTGCCTTGGGTCAAAGAAACTCAGTAGATTGTGAATGGAATAGTGAAATCTGGTAAAGATTCTACCTCTTTCTATTTATCTTAAAATTCATGGTTCTTCTGGGGAAAAAACAAACAAACAAAAACCCCAACAAAAGACCCTATCTGATTCAAATGTTTTCTTTTTTTATATATTTAAACTTAGGACAGAAGTTGTGCCGAGCTTTTGCTTGTTTTAAGGATTGAAATAGGGACATAATTTTTTTCCTTTTTTGGAAAATGAAATAGTAAAATAAAATGAAGAGGTATCTCATTATTGTTAAAGCAGACTAACAAATTTAGAACTGGAAATCCATGTGTCTCTGGAAATAATGAATGTTTGCTGCTGCTAAGGAAGAGCCAGTGCTGGAATACAAAAGGGAACAGAGTGTTTCTAAGACAGGATAGCCCTCTATTTAAACCTATCTGTCTTGTCTAAGAGCTCTTGTCTGTTCTACACCTGACTAAAGTATTCAGACTCTTGCCACTAGGCACTTGAAATACATACCTGTTTTTCCTTTATGGTGTTTCACCTCCTTCCCCCAAAGTCAGGTTGGACAGTTGTTAGTAATGTCAGTTTTATAGAACGTAATTAGAAATTAATTACAGAATTATTACAAAATTTATTGTCTCCTAATAAATTCTCAGAGCTGGTATATGGCTTCATTTGAGTAATGTATGAATTCTGTTCCACAGCAGGTGAGAGTCCTACGCTTAGAATCTTACTATTTCATAATTTGTCTTGTGCCATTTAGTGACTGAGAGGAAGTTTTTCAAAAAGTTTGTACAGATATGTGCTAATCACTTAAAAAAACCCCAAAATACAAAGAAATAAAAACCCCACACAAACATGCCTGCTTAATCTTTTGAATTGTGTCAAATGTTAAAAGCAAAAACAGGAGACTAATTAACTTTTTTCTTCACTCTTCTTATATCTGACATTTTTTATTTTATGCGAGTGCCTAATTTGAAGCTAAAATTTGTATTTGAAGTCTCTGTTTCTGTATTTCTGCTTTTTCAATCTCCAGTGGGAAAGGAGGGAATTCAGACGTCTTAATCAAAGGATTGGATTAGATTAGAAACTTGTGTGTGTTCTTTTCAGTATATTATGCAAGTTCAACAGAAGTACACTTAGAAGATGTAGGTTACAGCTTGGTTCTCCGTGACATGTAAGTTGAGATACACTACCTACCTACTTTGAACAATGTCATCTTTTCTTTTATGCGCTGAGGATGCTTATGAACTGATTTGAAATCACAGTTCAGATGAATTTAGAGTTCTTTGAACCTAACTGGAGCATCTGAGGCACTTGCAATTTTAGTCTTGAATTCCAGAAAATCTTTTTAGAGAAAGGAGGCATGGTTAATGCTACTTATTTCAAGTGAAGTTTTTACATAGATAAGAGTATCCAATTCTTGTTGACATGTTCCAGTTTTAAATTTTGTTTAATTTGCCAAGCTGAATTTTGTCTAGATTCAAAAATGATGTCTGTCTGGGGTTTTTTTGGGTGTCTTGGTTTTGTTGGTTTATTTCTTTAAAACCAGGTATTTATAAAAATGAGCTGTAAGTTAAAGGTGAAACTACATGGCATAAGTATTATAAAGTGCAGAAAAGTAAACTTATAACAAACTTACCTTTAAACTAGCAGTTAATTATTTGTTGCACACATTTCTTGGTAAAATTGGGATATATCTAGAATTATTAAAAATATATTTTTAGTTAACTGATTTCAGCATTTGTGTTAATAACGTGTTTGGAAATACTGTGAAGAATGCAGCACTGAGGCTTATGGGGTTGATAGTTCATTTACTGTGTTTTAATTTGGCATCTAGATACAAGATGCTGTTTGTTCTGTAGCTTCAGCAGATGAGAGAAGTGTCAAATGGTTTTAGGGAACCACCATATTTAGCGCAGTCTAGATGTAGGATTTCAATCCATTTCAAACTTTTTGAAAAATAATAGAAACCAACAAATAGTTTCTGAATATGAAGGAGCTGGATCTACTGGGAGATAAGAATGACTTTTCTCTTGTTCATCATTTTAAAACAGTTTCCAGTTTGCGGGGAATAGACAGGTTATTTGAATGATGCAGAAAGGATAACTGAAAAGAAACCTCCTGAAAATTCCCATGAAACTCTCAATCTCTTAGGAAATTCCACTTGTTAAACTTACTGTTGGGCATTAGTTTCATCGAACTCTCTTGAAGGCTTGCAACTTCATTAACTTGCAGTAGACCCACAGTGTAATATAGCTTCAGTTTCTTAAAAGCCAATCAGGCTAGGAATGTTTTGAATTAAATGTGTTTTTGGCTCAGTAAACTGGCATTTTCTGATAACAGTATTTTTCTCTAACAGCTTTTAGCTAGTTCTCCCTTCTTATCAGAAAGCTTCATGTTCTTTGATTCTGATAGTCCATGAAGAGTGCCAGACCTATTTATTCATTAGTTGGCTGCTAGACTTTCTCCCAGGTGCTGGTTAAGTGTGTGATACTGCATAATAGTAAAGCAATATTGTGACCTATTAATTGTTACAGATTTGCTGTGGACTTCACTTTTCTGCGATGATTTAGTGAACATCTGACTGAGGCTTCATGTGAAAAAGCAGCCTTTGTCTAGCAATCCCAAACTCTTTAGGTAAAATAGCCAAACTTTTCAATCCTCTTGTACATCTTAAAATTATGGTTAAGAAACAAGAACATGATTCAGGCATGTGGTCTTCTGAAAGGGACAGTTATTTCCATATTTTCCTCTTGGACATTATTCTACTCATGTTGTAAAGTTGTAAGTTGATACCAAGTGAGGAAGTTGCAAGCATTTTTCCAACCTGGATGCTTTCTTCCTTTACAGTGACTTACTCCCTCTGAATTTTCTTCTGTAAGGATACAAACTATAAATTAGCCCAAATTATAGCCAGAACTGTTCTGAGTAACAATCGGTATCTAGATAACTTTTTGATGTAGTATCTTGAAAAAGAAAGACAGTAGTGTAAGCTTCAGTGTCTGAAGAACACCGATATTCACACCAATTCCATATTTAAATGTCCCTGTGAGACAGCTGGGATTACATCACTGTTCAAAGACAGGAGTTTTTAGAGAGGACTGTCACTAGAAATAAATAGCTATTCCTTAGAAGCATTTTTCGCCTCCCCATCCACAGAGCAGCACAGTCACTTCTGAATTATTTTCCTTATGACTTTTAAATTGTAAATAACACAAATTTCTCAAAATGTCTTGCTACTATGGTAGAAATCGGATCTAATTTTAATTTTGACAGTGTCTGGAAGCTACGATAAAAGGTGTCATGTGGACTTTCCTTTTTACAGGTCTATAAGGACACGTTCTCTCTGGTACAGAAGATTACTTTGGAGTGTGAGATGCTTCCTACTTTATTGAGCTTTATTTTTCTTACTGTGATTTATATAAATAAGTACCTGAAAAAAATAGACCTGAACTCTGAGTTGTTGCTAAACCTTAGTCTTTACTTAACCTACAAATCTTATTTTTTTTCTGTTGGCTGCCACCCTTTTCTTTAAAATTGTTGAACAATTGCGGGGGGAGGCAGGATATTTCCTCTTTTTGTTTTGCTGCTGAGGTATTGCCAATTTTGGTCTTCGTAACACTGGAATATTACTCCCTCTTTGTATTCTGCTTAATACTTATAACTGCCTAATGTTATAGCTAGTTCTTTTGATGTATACATTCATTTTGGAAACTATATTTCATTGCTGTCTGCATCCCTTCAATAAAGCCCAGTGTAGAGAGTTGAAAGCAAGGATTTTTATCCTAAGTGAAAAGTAGTCAGTTAGAACAGAAGCTCTTCTGTAGTCTCATTTCAATTTTTGGTCACCCTATCTCTTTTCAGTGGCAGCAGCAGTGTCCTCAACTAGATTAATTCTTGGACTTGAGATTTGCATTGAGCAGGACAAGTATCTTTTTTAGCTATGTCTCAGAATTTGTATTGGAGTCTAAATAGAGGATTTCCTCCCTTTCACATTGGAATCTCTGGTATGTTTGTTCCTGTTTGCTCAGGCATCTGAATCAATATGGTAAAGAAAATGAGTATATTAAGTTAAATGTTTAGAAATTTCTATTATAATAATACTTTAGTGCCATAAGCAAAAAGTGGATTCAAGCTAGGCAAGATAGTCAACAGAAGCCCCCTCCCTGCCCCACCCCTATGTGAACTCTGTCCTCAATTATGTCCCAAGAATTTTTCTCCAAGAAAAATGAGCTGTTTTTTACCTGAGAATCTGGTCAGCATTTTATCAAATAATGAATTTCACTGAGTAGATATTCTGTAGCGACATTACAAAGAAGAAAAATATAACAATTGGATTAAGATTTATTAATTTTTGCTTCTGTTATGTGCCGTATCTTGAGTATTCTGCCCAGCAAGCTAGTTTATTTTTTCTTACCATTTGTATAAATGGCAAAAAGGTGATTGATTGAGTGTTTGCTTGTTGTTGTTTCTTAACTCAGTGCTTCAGAGGTTTCATAACCTGGTCTATCCTTTCCAAATTGTTGTTATAGTAGATTGAAAAAAGAAAAAACAAACAACATCCAAAAAACCCAACAGCAAACCGACAGCAACAACAAAATCCTTGGGACTTTGAGAGTGATGCCAATATATAAAGAAGCCTAAGATTATGAATCCGTCTTATGGCTGGGGTGACGGGGGACAGGACAACAGGGGCAGAGAGAACAGCTGCTGACCTGTGGAAGGAAGGGAGCAGCAGAAGAAACAGACGGAAAAGTTAACATCTAATTCAAGTTATTCTGTTAAGCACTCTGCTCTACTCCTATAAATATGAAAATAACTGCGTTCTCTACAGAACAGCCTCCTTGAAGAAGTTTTAAGGGAGTTGCTGCTTGTATCCTAATGGTGGGATAAATGTAATTAGGTGTAATAAAAAGATAAATATTTAACACTTTTCAAAATTTTGAATTAGTGCTACAGAAAACTCCTAAGATGCTTTCTAAATCAATTGAGAATGGTCTGACATATCAAAGAAACTTGGTGACAGCTGAGTAGTAAACACAGATATTATAAAGGGGATTGAGTTCCTGGTGCAATTATTTTTTTTTCCTGTCACTTGGAAGCAGGAGGCCATTTCTTTATTTGGAGACAAAAAACTGCAAAACTTACAAGCAGATAGCCTTTGTTCAGGGGAACCAGGAACCAGTAACCTACAGTGTCAAATGTGGTGGATCACAGAGTGCAAGCTGCAGTTGGAAAATGGGGGCATATACTTCAGAAGGCTGTAAGTTTATATTAGAAACTAAAAGGTGACTGAACGCGAGCCCCTTTCTTTTGAAAGGGATAATTTGGGAGAAGGGCAAGTGACTTCCTTGCCTTTTTAATTAAGCCAAAACAAAATACTACTTCCTGCTTTTGCACCTGTACTTTAAAATAAATATCAAAGCACTAATGAGAGAGAATTTGAAAAGAAGCAGAAGGTAGTTTGTTTTTGTTTTGGGGTTTTTTTTTTCAGAGAAAATGAGAGGCTTGATGCTTTGTCTGCCCGGATTACTTCTTAAAAGTGGTTCGAATGCTTCATGAAACTAATGAAGCTGAATTCTGTCTGTGGTATGATTGTTTGAATCCAAGATAGCTGACTTAGTAATGCAAACCACAAAACTTCCTTCAGATATACTTCTGTACTGAGCCAAACTAAATAATGCAGTTGTGAAACTGTATAGAATGAGG
The DNA here is from genome assembly GCA_013400135.1 of Rhinoptilus africanus. Lineage (NCBI taxonomy): Eukaryota > Metazoa > Chordata > Aves > Charadriiformes > Glareolidae > Rhinoptilus > Rhinoptilus africanus. The sequence continues at coordinate 19,308 of VXBO01008918.1, forward strand.
AGAAGCAGAACTGAAGTTTGTCACTTATATATGCTACTTTGTTGAATTATCTATGGTTTTGAGAAGGGATCACTTTTTAGTTGAGTGAAAGAGGGCAAAGTACTGAGAGGGGGGAAAAAATATCCTTTAAGTCATTGCTCTGGTGTAGAAGAACAAAGATTAAAGTTTTTCACTGCTTATATATTCTTTCTCATACAAAGGGAAGCTTTTACTTCTCATGATGATGTCAGTTTTGTTGGTGAGTTTTAGCTCAGAACTGCATGTATGTGTCTTATAACTTGCCATGAAGTTACTGATATTTAAATAAAAGTGTATGGGACAAAGGAGGTTAGGTGTTACAGAGGTTAGTCTGTTGGTTAGGGCAATAAACTGGCGGGGGCAGAATCTGTCTTTTGGTCCTTACTTGTCCATAATTTTTTTCCAGTGTGGTTTTTAGTTTCTGAGGCTCCTTCATACAATTTATGTAAGAGTCCCCACAGATAAGAAATACCACCTCAAAATATGGGTTGTATGACTTGAGAATGGGAACAGAATCTATATGAAAACTAGGTAACAGTGTTCGTGGGGTCAAAGGAAAATGCAGAAGCAGGAATTGAACTCTTACTAGTAAGTAAGTCTCTTTAACAATGAGGTAAAGTAACACTAACTACTGTTACAGAACACCAAAAAATAAAAGAAGGAAGTTTCATTTTAATGCTGTGTCTTGGCAGTACTATGCCCAATCTCATTAAATGTGATCTTATTCTTCAGACTTTCCTAATTACATTTTAAAGACCATTTGTTAAATTTTACAATCCTCTAAGAATTGAAATCAGGAATTCTGAACCTACTTTCACATCAGTTTTGATTTAAAAAGCAGCATTAATGGGGTAAACTCCACACTGCTTAGAATGTGCAGTTTTTTTCTACTGTAACTTTTCATTCCATTTGCTCTGCTTAGAATATTGAATAACTGCAAAAAAGGAAGAGGCATGAATCTTCCTTGCTGATGCATGTTAATTAACAGCATCAGCATATCTCTTAAATAGGAGAAGGGCTGAGGCCTGATTTTACTTAAGAAGCTAAATAACAAGTGATTTAGACTTAAGTAAAACAATTTGAACTACCCTAATTCAGATGTGATTCTTGGTGTAGTAAGTCACAAAGTGGAGGGTGATGGAGGTCCCTGTGATAAGTAAATTTTTAGGCATGTGGAAGTTGTGAAGATTCTGATATATGATTCTGCTATCTTTGTTAGGTGGCTTGACAAATGTATGTTTTACAGAGCCTCAAGATCCGTTTTTTCCTGCAATCCCTCCACAGGCTGTAGTGCTTTAAGCTAAAAGTCTCGTTTCATTGTAGTAAAAATACACATGCATGCCCCGTCCTTTTAAAGTATTGTGGAGCGGTCTTACCCTGTGCCTAACTGAGGATGTGCTGGAGAATAAGGGGAAAAAGCAGAACTTAATTTGCATGCACCCGGTATTTTCCAAATTCCTTAACACATAGTTAGAGAGAACAATGTGATCTCTTCTAATGAGTAGCCTTTCAGCATTAAGATGAAAAATAGAGCAGTAAATATGAATCAGATGAACAGTATTGTTAAGCATTTCCCTCTTCCATTTAAATTTTGTCTATCCATGTAAGGAACATTCATCTACCATTTCTGGTATATATCCAGAGATATGAATAAAACAGTCTTCATGGCTTGGAAAAATATCAAACTGAAAAGTGAATTCATTTAGAAATATTTTCACTGAAAGCTTTTTATCAGTTCATCAGCTCATACCTGCCTAAACTGGAAAAAGCTGCAGGAGATGAGGGGAGAGGGACGCAAGTATAAGTGAAGGGTTTTCTAGATGGCTTATTGTGAGACCATTGGTGTGATGAGAAATTGAATGATAGGGTTTTTCTTCACTGATTTTTTTTTTTTAACTCAGTGGCTGCAGCGTGGAAGCTAAATACATAGATTCCCAGTTATCCTGCTACAAGTGGCTAGACGAGTACCTCAGTATGCCTCTGCATCATAGAATCTTAGGGTTGGAAGGGACCTCTGGAGATCATCTAGTCCAACCCCCTGCCAGAGCAGGGCCACCTTAGAGCAGGTTGCACAGGCGGGGCCCGGCCGGTTATGAATGTCTCCAGAGATGGAGACTCCACCATCTCCCTGGGCAGCCTGTTCCAGTGCTCTGCCACCCTCAAGGTAAAGAAGTTCCTCCTCATGTTTAAGTGGAACTTCCTATGCTCAAGTTTGTGCCCATTACCTCTTGTCCTGTCACTGGGCACCACTGAAGAGATCCTGGCCCCATCCTCCTGATCAGTTGTAATTACCATAGTGTGCCTAAGTCTTTGAGACCCCTTCTTGAGATTCAGTATTTTTGTGTTCTAGCACAAAAAGCGCAAAGGAAAAGGCATTTATTTTACTAAAAAGGATTAGATTTTAGTAAAATCTCTCAAATACAGTGAATTTAACAAAGGGGGGGAAAAAGACTTGTAGCTAAAGCCCTAGAATTGGATTACTTCTGAAACAGAAATACGTAAATGGAAAAAAAAAAGACTACTTGTGAAGGAGTGAATAGTCAAGGGTGAATGGAAATGTATCTGCTTTTATGAAATGGACTTTCTTTTGAAAAGAAGATACAAATACTGCAGTTAATATGGCCATAAACAAGACTACGGGAATAAAGAAATCAGTATGATGTAAAATGTACTAAACCTATCTAAAAGATTTTCATAAAACCTGTGCATATACTACTGTTCTCTTTCCCAACTGTATAGTAATTGCCTCTCCTATCTTCAGACTTGCCTAGTGGTGCATTTGAAAGCCGTACTCAAATGTCAGTTTCCAAGTAATACATGATATTTATTCTTTTTTGACTATTCTCTGAGTCATTCAGACAGATTTGTTGAAAAGATATTTGCAGTCTCAGCTGTGAAGAGAGAGAGCATGTGGAGAGGGAAGGAGGACAGAGGTGGTTTGAGAAGGTGTTGAATTGGGATCAATTGTGAGGCTGAAACAACTATTTCCCCTCAGAAATATTATGGAGATACAGCTTTTGGAAAAACAATAGCCAATCTATAATTGAACCTGTTTTGACCTTGGTCTGCATTGTACAATTGTTCAGTTACATCTGTCCAAAGTTAACCCAGGACAACCTTCTATTAAAAGTTCCAAGTCTGCATCTTGTGGTTTTCTCTAGGCTCAATGCAATGTAGAATTTACTCTATAGACAGTTTCCACAGCAATGGGTACAGCTTAGATACTTAATAATTTCTGGATGGAAAAGGTCTTCATAATATATAGCCACACTACTGCTGAATAGTAGATGAGAAATGGCTGTATTTGGTCATGCAGTGTGTAAGAGTCCTCATGTGTTCCTTGAATACCTCTGTAAGTCTGTGTAAGGTGCCCAACCTGGGAAGCTTCCATGGAATTTATCCATTTAATCATTATTCTGTTTTATTCATAACAAAGAATTTTACAGCCTGTGCTGCTGATACTTGGCAACATATGCTTTCTAATATAGATAGGCTGTTAAGATGTGACAGACACTGAGTTCACAGTGATAAAATGTTACTGAAAACTTAAATCATAAAGTTCTATGAGCACTTGAAAGGTAGTTTCTCTTTAAGAAGACTTTACCTAAAAGTTCTGAAGGCAGTTTAAAGACTTAGTTTGTATTTAATAATCCTGTTCTAATACTCTTTTAAATCTGAGTAAACTTGTGTACACTTAAATAACATACTGGAAATAATTCACAAAGTAACGGTTTCCAAATTGCTCAGTAGTGGTAACTACTCTTACCTTTCCAATTTCCATGCCTTTGGTGAGCTATCCTGCTAACTCTTTCTAAAAAGCTTGCCATAGGCCCTTGTCCCTTTTAAGACTTCTCTGGTTTATACAAGACAGTAGTACAGCAGTTCTACCTTTATTGCATTTTGCCTCTGTAAATCAGTGACTGCTAAGCCCAGGGCCATTATTCAGCTACTGAAGTTCCTTGCTTCCATTGGGACCTTAAATTCCATCTCATAGCTGCTGTCGCCAAGACTGCTGTTAACTGTAACATCAACGATCAGTTTGTCCTTAATAATGAGTAGTAGGTCTAGCAGAGTGCCTCCCCTCTAGCAGAGTGCCTCCCATAGAAATCTCCTGGATTGCTTGTGTGCTACCAGGTTGCATTTCCATCAGCTGTCAGGGTAACTGATACTTTTCAAGAGAGCTAGGGCCTGTGACTGTGCAGCATTTTTTCTGATTTTTTTGGTAAGTCTTCATCTATTTATCCTTGATTGGGCAGTCTCTAACAGATGCTCACCATGGTGTTCCCCTGTTTGAATTTTCATGGATTTTCAGCTGTTTTGTATCCCATTCCACACTAAATCTCCATTTGTTCAAGTTCTTTGTGTAAAGTCTAAGCACTGTCCTCCTCGACTTTCTCACTTCTGCTCTTTTAGAAACCAGTATTTATCCACTGCAGTTCTCCAGTTGTGTGAGCTGTCTCGCCATAACACATATTTTCAGTGAGATTATGTACTCTGGTTTCTAATCCCTCGGGCTTGCTTCCTGTGCTGAATGCATTCGCATACAGCTACTTAACATGTGTTCCTGCTTATGCCACTTTCCCAGGATGACTGTGAGATCCTCACTGTTGTGTTGTCCTGTGCATTTACCTTCTTTCCCATTGTCCCTCTTCCTAGGCTTTAGTCTCCACTTCCCTGGCAAACCTAGTTTGAAGACCTCATCATGAGGCAAGCCTGTTGACAGTGATGACTTGCATCATCAAATAGATCCTGTCTCTCTCAAGCACTCTGTTTTTCAGAGGATCTTAATGTCTTAAGAGCTGAAGTCCTGCCTGCTATGTAGTCAGATGTTGATCCACAGGATGTTTTGCTCCTGTCAAAGCCTTTCTCCTGGATCAGCATCTGGGCTCTGGTGTCATTCGTTATTGTCCCTGAACTCGTGTAGTTAGCTTTGATCTGCTAAAGATCTTTTCTGGTGATGTCACGATGTCCTTGCAGATGGACAGCAGAGCTGGACAGCAGAGCTCTTAAGACAGCGAGTCTGGCAAGCCTTCATCTCCCTGGGAGCATGCAATTATTGTCACTTATTGCTTCCTTTTAGTGACATTGTTGTGACCCATGGATCAAGCTTAGGTGCCAAACCTGACGGAACTTGTTCCTCCTCACCTCTTTGCTGGGCTGTGTGCCTTTTCAGCACTGGAATAGTTAGCAGTGGAGAAAGATGGCCCCCTCCCTCTTTCTGGAGGTCACAACTTCCAGCCTCCCCTGCCTGGGGAGTCCTTATCCTAGCCCTAAGTGAGGAAAGCAATAGATATGGTAGAGGGTGGTCATGAGGGTGGGGAGTGTTGATGTGGGCAAAAGAACTGTTCCCAGCTTTGTTCAGGAAAGCGAACTGGAAACTTTAAACTGGTTTTAAGAGACTACCCGTATCATAGTTTTCTGCTTTTGAAGACTGCTGGAGTAGTTTTGAAAGGTAGTTTGGAATCAAGGAGGTAATTAGCTGCCAAGAGACATGAAAAATTCTGTAAAATTAATTTAGAGCAGACTTTTTTTATTGGTGAATCACGAGAGGTATGAGCACAATGTATTTGTGAGTGGTATCTGTAGGCTCTTTGGGTTCTGAAGAGTTCCAAAACTACTGCTACTATTTGCTTATGCATACTATCTCATGAAGTAAAACAAAGATTTATTGCAATGCCTGGGTTCAGGTGGTTACATCTTATGAAACAGTGCCAGCACATATTCATCAGTAGCTGTAACAGAGACTGAAGTGTATCTTCCTGTTTAGGAATTCCTGTTAAATTAAAATTGTATCAGTCCTGCTGAAAAGGAGCAGAACAACTTCGTAGAAAACTGCACAAAGTGGAAGTAGAACACGTGTTTTCTGGGAAGACCTGAAAAAATGGTTTTGCGGGAAAGTTAGTTGTACAAGTAAACCTTCTTTTAAAGAAAGAGATCCAGTATCCAAAGATCAGGAAGGAAATGATCACATTGAGTAAGTCTAAATTGTGGATCCATGGGGAGGTTCTTGGAGGACTTGTAAGAGAAGTGTCACTTTGAATGGGCGGGATGGAACTAAGTTTGGAGGACTAGCAGAAAAGGGAGTTGCTGTGCCCAGGGTTCAGGAAAAAAAACTCACAATGTGCTCTTTGCCATCTTTACTACAACCTGTATGGAAGTGTCTTTGAAAATTGGATTCTTAACAAGCTGCTGTTTCACAGATGGGATTTCTGTGTTCGTGTTTTTGCATAGGAGGAGTAAGCAGTAGGGCAAGCAGATATGTATAAGCACAAAAGTAAAGGCAGAAACACATAACATCCTCCATGCTCTACGGGGAGGTAGGTGTCCAAAAAAGAGGGTGATTTAGGGTACTGACTAGAATGGTAAAGCAGCATCCTGTTGTTTGACTTACAAAGTGCTAATAAAGGGGAGATAACTATTTGTTCTTTTTGGAATAAGTACAGCTGTCTCCAAGAGATCCTTCATTCCATTCATGTCTTTACCCAGTGAGAGTAATTTGCTAGAACCTACGTATTTGCCAGCTGCTGAGATAATATTATAAACTGCAAGCCACTTTAACGATCATAATAGTACACATAGTGTGTGTTACATTCCCAGATTTGTGTTTGGGGATTTGCTGTCTTAACTTCAGACTACTTCATTTCTCTTGCTTTTTTCATCCATAACTCTCCATAAGCCAGAAGAACTGGGAATTTGTGCAATGCTAATATGATGTGAGTTTATATTACATTGAATCTAAGAGTCAGTGGATGATACTTAAAGGTAATTTTTTCTGTATGCTTGGGCCCTGGATTTTTGCTTTCTAGGTTTTGTAGACTGTGTTTAAAAAGTGTGTATATATATTTGTGAGAAGACAGTGGGTTTGTCCCTTAATTGTTGTTCTCACATAGGACTGTATTTGTTACAAAGAAAAGTGGAAAATTAAAATAGATATAAATACATTTAGAGCTCAAAGCATAGTTTTATAGCAAGTGTAATTATAATCATTTGCATTTGATAATATAAATATAATTAATATATTAAAATTATAAAATAATACAAAATCAAAAGGTAAATTTTAGCAAAATGTGACCTGTCAAGCTGAACAGCTCTGTGTGTTAAGATAGCTTCTCTAGTCTTCGTTAGGATTCCAGTGTTTTTTAATGTGCTACTTAAGATATGGTACATATTTATTCTTCCTTATACTAGTGTACAAACACTAAACTCTAAAAAGTAAGTGTAATTTTTGATGAGAGCAGTATGTGTTGTCGTCTCAAGAGGGCATCGCAGCTGTTGAGCAAATTTTGATTCTAAATGTTCTTTGATAATAGTTGTTTCCTGAAGATACTGGTATCTTTTATGTGGCATGATGATAAAATAGTCTTGCAAAGTATTGTAAAATAGCTACATCTTTAATATAGACAGATCTCAAGTATGAAGAATGACAACCTTCAAATGCTGCTTTGAATTATCCTCTTAGTTGAAAATAAGCTAATTATTTGGAAAGAGAAAAGAGGGGGCACTTGGAAACTGGTTCTATATTGAACAAAACTTCTGTTATATTGATGAGGGTGTAAATTCTCACCATATTTCATCAGTTGTCATGCATTTCCTGTTCTGTTTTTTTTTGTTGTTGTTTGGGGTTTTGGGGATTTTGGGTTTTTTAATCATTTGGTTTGCTCTGTGTTTCTTCTCCGTTGTTACAGTATGTGATTTTACCAAAAACGTAAACAGACTAGCTGATAAATCTGGAAAATAATTGGATTTATCTAATCCTCAGTTTTAAAACGTTTTTGTATAGATACGGAGGACTAGAGAGAACTGTTATGGTATCAGAAACAAAGTAAGCTTTCTTCTTTATATTTGTAGGAGTACTAGCCTATGCAGATTATGTAATTTCAGGTGCTCATAAATGAGAAGTTTCTGATTTTGAAGGTTTCCTTCTTTTTCTATCTTTTCCTCTCCATAAATGATTCTAATTCTCAGTGTAAGAGAGACTGCTTGGTTTGTGTAGAGCTATGAGGCTAATCCTCCCACCTTTAAGGTTCTGTGGTAGTTATTTTAAGTCTAATGAGGTTGTTGGGGCATGGCTTAATAGGCTGATTGTGTGCAGATGGCAGTTGCCTTGTTTTATTTTTATCTTCTAATTCTGTTGAATAGTACTATAGTGGAAAGAGTAAATATTTGTGAAACATGTAACAGTTCTTGGAATTGCTCTCAGAATTTGGGAATACTTGTTGCCAGTGTTCTCCAATTTGATTTCTTTTAAGAAACTTTTTATTTACTGTTTTAAATGTTTCTTTTGTCTCCAGGTTTTGAAAGTATTTTAGAAGGGCTTTATGGACCAAGGCTACGAAGAGACCTCAGTTTATTTGAAGGTAAATGAGCCAGCATTTAGTTCAATGACCTTAATTTACTAGTTTTTAAAGCTATTTTAAAGTATATATTGAATTCTAAAAAGGAAATCATCAATTGTTTTTTCTTTCTAATGTTTATCTCATCATGTTCTTGACAATATTGTGTATAGGCATTAGGTAAAATAGTACACAGGTCTTGTTCCTATGCAGGGAGATGTTGGATTAGCTAGGCAGCTCTCATGAGAAAAGACTTACTTTTCTGCAGTACTTCATCTACTTAATTTTTTGGGTATTGGAAAGGGAAGACAAGCTACTCAGCTTCCTATCAACATGAATTGGGAAAAGGAAGGTAATGATTGCTAGTTTGGTTTTCTTCTAGTTGTCAAGAAGATTTAAGCTTTTTATCTTTTTTTTGCATTTTTATATATATAAATTAAGCTTTTTATTTTTATGTATTATATCAGTGTGTATGTATATATATATAAAGTATATCTATGTTTAAGTGTGTGTATATATATATGTAAATATATTAATTTTTTTCCATTATCCTTATAAGACCTAACCTTATTCCAAATGGATTTGATTTTGTGGGAATAACTGTCAGTAACACCTGAGTCTTTAGTTGTTTAGGTACAAAATGGTTAATCTGTCTTTAACAAAAGCAAAGGAGGAATTGCTTTGAAGTGTTAAAAGAAGTGTTCTATCAAGTTCGTTTTCATGACTTTAAAAAATGTTCTTTATGTTATTGAACCTTCAAAATATTCCATTTAATTTCTTTACAATTTATTATCTGATAGTATAATTTGTAAAACATGTAACATATACTGCTAGTACATGAGGCATAGTGTCATATGCTGTTTATGTTTGCTTAGAATAGGTTTAGAATGATTGCTGTAACTTGGTTATGGTTTTGTCTTATTAATATTGTGCAAGTTTCTTGGCCTGTACCATAGACATAACACAATATTTTCAAGGGAAAGGGGGAGAACTTGAAATAGTACTTCACTGGTGTTTTAAGAAGATTTTTTGCCACTTACAAAGCTAAGCATGACACTAGTAAGGCTTAAAAACATTTGAGAAATGTGTAAGTTTGGGTTAAAGCCTATTTTCATGAGTAGTGAATCGTCTGTGATAAACAAGCACATTACTGCTCTGGAGAGGGAATGGGGCATTGTTATGGTAGTGTACAGTATCTTTTTTGGTTTTTTCCTGGTTGTAATTTAATGGATTGATGTGTATTGGGCTTTACACTTATCAGTGATTACAGCTTTATTATTCTTTTGCGTCAGAGGTTTACATTTCGAAAGAAAATTCGAGACGCTTTCTTTTGTATAAGAAGGCAGAAAGTACTGAGCTAATGACCAGAATATGTGTTATAGTTAAAGGAGCCTGATAGTTCACAATAAAGTGTTCTATTACTTCTTTAGAGTTCCTGCATGTATATATTTGAGCTGCTGTATATATATATTTCGTATATTATATGAAAATTTTTAGCTTACTTGCCTCATGCAATTGAAGATTTCTTGTAACCTTTTTAAGATCTGCTATTTCTGTTGCTTGCAGAAGGTCTTTGACATTTGATGCCCTAGTGACTTTATACTGCAAATTAAATTTGTGTTTATCTAAAATGTAAAGTTTTAAACTAATTAGTTCCAATTTCCAAGAATATCTGTCAGTCATGTGCCTGAATTTTTCAACGGATAAAACATGTTTCCATATTTGACACATCTGTAAAACTGATATGACTTCTGGAGCAACTGCAGAAGAAATGAAGGAGGGTTAGGTTGGGATGCCTACCGTATCTTACGATTTTTGGTTCATTTTTATAGGTAGAGTATCTGTAATTTAAATCATCCTGTTTGAATTTGCCATGTTTTGTACAATGGTAGAGGTAGACCTTACAGTATGCAAGGCTGTTTCTAATTTGGGTCTGAATTGCATTATAATGATCAACACGGAAGTCTTGAGTAAACTTTGTTGTACATTCTTCCAATGTCATAATTTATCTGTAAAGTGAAAAGTAGCACTTAATGAAACTAAGATACAAAGTAAATAATCTGCCTTAGTTAACAAAATATACGGTTGGTAGAATCAGAACCCAAATTTTGAGACTAGCAACATGCCTAAATCACTGCATCTTTAAGGCATCCTTTTTTCTCACCGTAACCACTGAACCAGTACTGTCAACATGCAGCATTATGCCTCATTAGTAAGAGTGTGTATTTGTTTGAACATACCTCAAGAAATTATATGGCTTTCTTATCCAGAAATGTGTGAGAATCGGGTGAAGTACATGTCACTTAGCTACCATACCTTTTTTTCTCTTACATTGTTGGTTTTATGTATTGTTTGTAGAAAAAAATAATGTGCAAAAAATGTAACATGAGTGTGTTAATTGATGTATTTCTTCCTTATTTCTGTCTTGAAATGGTATTTGAAATATAGATTAAATTATTGTGTCGTATTCTCTCAAAGTTGCTTGAGAGAATAATAAATGGTAATAACAAATGTAAATGGTAAAAGGTACGCTTTAGTTTTACTAGGTTTTTTACTTTTCAAAGACAATATAAACTTCAGAAATGATCTTGCTGAGAAGCCAAACTAATTAACTTGTAGTAGCCACCCATAAACAACAGTTACCTGAAGATGGCAAGGTTTTTTTCATTATCTTGAAATTCTTATATGATGCATATGCAGGATTAGCTTGGGCTTGCTTAAATGATTCTCATCCCCTCTGTTATTCAGCACCAGGTTTTTTCCCCCAACTGCTTTAATGGTGCAGCTTCCTTTGTGAAGGTGTCAGGTTCTGTAGCTTGGCATCTGACCTTGGTCGTGCTCTGAACGAGCTGGAGGCTTCTTGTGTCATTGAATCCTTAGGGCTTTCTAATCTTTTGCTTATACCCATTTTCAGCTAGGTAGATTCGCATTAAATTGTTATTCTTTACATTCTACTTACAGATACTTAGCTAAACTGTTAGAAAACTTTTCTTTTAGAAAACTAATCATCTGGTATCTGTGTATTTTGGGGGGGGATTACACACTGTAATTCTGTTTTCTTATGGACAGAGGGAAAACAGTGTCTTTTGAGAGAAAAGCAGCTCTCTTCTTTCTCTGCCAGCAAAAAACCATCTTTATACAGGATGAAAGGTTTACTTCAGGTGTTTTCTGTTTTTCCTTAGGTTGTCCTGGAATATTTATTCATATATAAAGTAATTGGGTGAAAACTTGTATTAGAAACATGAATCTCTAATATTCAAGTGTTTGTGAAGTTAAAAAAAAAATGGAAGAACCTGATGTGCTTATTAGGAAGCAGCAGTGCCATATGAAATGGAAGGGAATTATTTGCTCAAATTGCGACAAACAGGTGGAAAATTTATTAGGACATTATAATAATAATGCAGAAAATACTGGAAAGTAAGGGTTGAATTTTTTAAGTCATCTTTTACTTAGATTTACTAGGCAGCTATTTCACATTTTAAGTGTGTTCAGTACTACAGATGTCTGTATTGCTTAATTTGGCATGACTCTTTGGGAAAAATGGTTTGGGGAAAAAAGATTTGAATGGCTTAAGAAGTTAAAAAAGGTAATTGTTTTTGTCAAAGTTCACCATTTTATTGTTAAAAAGTGGAAATAGGTTTAACAGCTTTGCACGAAATAAATGGCTTTGGTTTTAAGGAATAATCTGTACCATGCTTTGTATTAAAAAACTCTTTGCCCAGTCTTAACTTTTTCTCATGGGCTGGCTAGTGTTGTAGGTTGTCAGCACATCTTTCATCAGCTGATCCCAAGGAAGATAAAACTGGGAGGGGAGATGGTCATCCTAAACTGAGTGCAGCTAAGAAAAAGCTTGTCCTGCTGGAAGTGCCATCTGTGCCCCTGTTCTTTCTGGGAGTATGGTTGTCTATCTGTAGTTAAAAACTTAATACTGGTCTCGGTATGTTTCCTGTGTTGGTGTTGGATGCCTGGCGTTTGATCTGCTATCTGATGGCAGCTTTGCTTAGCTCACTGGCATACTTAACATATTAAGTTCTATATGCTTTATACTTCTTTGAATAAATTTAGTGTTATGTGGAACTGATGTTTCTCAAGGTTTCCTTTTTTTGCAACACACAGAGATTGCTCTCTAGCTAGACTTTTAACAGTGGAACTTTGGGATTCCAAGGCAGAAGGATTTCTCTGAAAATGTAAAACGTGCCTTGTTATGTGCAGAACGCCAACATTCATAAGTAGATTTATTGTGGTTGCAAGGAAAACTGTGAAAACATGAACTTCTTATGAAAGAATAGCATGGTATTTTCTTCATCTGTGGACATTTTAAAGGAATAGCTCAAAAAACTGTGAGAGCTAGATTAATTCAGCAAAAATAACTCATTTCCTTGTTACAGTCCAGTCAAGTAAAATCCCATGTCTGGTTTTGATCATCAGTTGTCCAGCCTGTCAAAACTGCTGGTTTGCATCCCTGGAAGCATATGTGTTATAACACATTGTTAATGCAGGATTCCATTCCAGATTAGCATTTTAGAGCTGAGTAAACTAGATTTAAATAATACAGAGTTACTTGGTTTATATTCGTGCTCAAGAACCTAGTTTTTTTTCAGAGTAGTTTTATTTCTGGTGGTGCCTATGTGCTAGTATATTTAAGAAAGAATAAAAGCTCAGCGGTTTTGGAGGGAGGAGGGGGAAACCACCCTGCAGATAGCAAGGTCAGAGAAGGAAGAAGGGAGATGTTGGTGCTCCAGGCACTGGAGGGAGAGATTCCCCTGCAGCTCACGGAGAGGACCATGATGAAGCAGGGGTAGAATCTGAAGCCCATGGAGGACCACGTTGGAGCACATAACCACACTGCAGTCTATGGAGGACGACACAATGGAGCAGGTGGAGGTGCCCTGAAGAAAGCTACAACCTATGGAGAGCCCACACAGGAGCAGGTTTTCTGGCAGGAACTGGGGGCTTGTGGAGTGGTCCCTTCCTGAAGGACTGTGCCCTGTGGAAAAGATGCCCGCTAGAGCAGTTTGTGAAGAAGTGCAGCTGTGGAAGGACCCAGCTGGAGAAGTCTGTGAAGGCCTGTAGCCCATGGAAAGGACCCCACACTGGAGCAGGGGAAAAATGTGAGGAGGAAGGAACAGCAGAGGGGAACTGTTACGAACTGAGGACAGCCCTTGTTCCCCATACTTCTTGCACTGTTTGGGGTGGGCGAGGAGGCAGAAGAGTCAGGAATGNGCTTGTGGAGTGGTCCCTTCCTGAAGGACTGTGCCCTGTGGAAAAGATGCCCGCTAGAGCAGTTTGTGAAGAAGTGCAGCTGTGGAAGGACCCAGCTGGAGAAGTCTGTGAAGGCCTGTAGCCCATGGAAAGGACCCCACACTGGAGCAGGGGAAAAATGTGAGGAGGAAGGAACAGCAGAGGGGAACTGTTACGAACTGAGGACAGCCCTTGTTCCCCATACTTCTTGCACTGTTTGGGGTGGGCGAGGAGGCAGAAGAGTCAGGAATGTTGGAGTGAAGTTGAAGCCAGGGAAGAAGGGGGTGGTAAGGTGGTTTTAGTTTTGCCTTTCTCTTTATGTGAATCTATTTTTATTGCCATAAATGAAATAAATTTTCCTCCAGTTGAGTCTGGCTTGCCTGTGACAGTAATTGGTAAGTGATCTCCCTGTCTTTATCTTGACCCGCAAATTTTTCTATCTTATTTTTTCACTGTACCCTGTTGAGTAGGGGGGAGTGCCAGAGAGGCTGAGTGGGGGTTGGCAGCCAGCCGAGGTCAACCCACCACAGCGTGTTATTGAAAGCAGATAACCTCAAGAACCTTCTTAATGGAGCTGCGATTGTAATTTAGTGGTACAGAGAAAAGTAGGAAACATGATTGGTAATTATTAAGTGGGGAAAAAAAGTTGTTTAGGCTGTAAGTGCATGAACTGGAAATTAATGGAATGGAGAAAGACCTTGGTGTCATAGTTAATCAGGTTTGTAGTCACCTGCCAAAACACTGTAGCTGTGATAAAGACACATGCACAAATAGGAAACTCTAGGAAAAGTACTGTCTACAGTTTAAGGAAGTATGATGTAAATGTAAAAGTAAGGCATCATCTTTAGATCTTGGTTGTATGCGTTCAGGAAAACGTGAGTTCAAATGAGAATGGCACAGAGAAGATGGAATTGAATCTTATTAGGGAAAACTGGATGGCCTAGGTGAGCCTGGCAAAATGAAGCATAAAGGAGAGAGAATGATATTTTCTGTAAATACATCAAGGTGCTAAATACTCATGAACAATAACTATTTAACTGTAAAAAAACAATGTTCCCACAAAAGCAGACTGGAATAACAAATTAGAGGGTTAATTTTAACTGTGAGCACAGTTGGTTTGGGAAGAGCTTTAAAGCAATTGGTGGTTCAGGACGGGAAGAGTATGTGCTGAAAAATTCCCAACTTTTGAAATGGAAGTTAATACCTTATTTACAGAAAGTAGATGGCGTGTCTCCATTTACTAGGAGAAGACTAGATTTGATACAGGCGATCTGTTTAAGTCCTATATTCCCTCAAGACCAAAGGATGTCCTCTCATAAAACATAAAGTTATTTTAAAGTTTTTTAAATAAGTAAAGCTCTACGAGTGAGTAGGTTTTTAGTTAACTTGTAGTGATGCTATAAAATAAATTAAAATATTCAAGTACAACACGTATAACTCCAATGGCAAGGAGTCCATATGCTAATTCCTATCTTAGTTTGCTACAAGTTTGCACACCTCTGTTAAAAAGAATGATGACCGGAATTCAGAACTTAATTTACGGTATTCAGGTGCTTCCAGTAACTGCGATAAGTAATCAACTGAAATGTATGAGTTTACCTTTCCTTTGGAGAGAGGTGCCCTCTGTTATTTGAAATTTGATCCATGTGAGCCAGACAAGACTTCAGAAATATCCGAAGAATTGAATACTGCTTACTATGTTGTACTAATAAATGCATATTGGATTATAATGGAATTTATTTAAGAGACTTGTAGGATGTGTATTTTATTCTCAAAATCCATTTTTACTTGTTTAAAACAACTAGCTTTTTTTCTTCTTTTAAGACTGTGAGCCAGAAGAGCTGACTGACTGGTCTATGGATGAGAAATGTTCCTTTTGTAATTTACACAAAGAAACAGTCAGTGTAAGTATGAACGTGATACCAAGCATGACCCCCAACACCCAATTTTTGGTATGAAAGTAAGAATCAGAGAACTGAATTTTGCAAATAGGTTAATACTGCGTTTTGACTCAAGATAGTTTGGCTATGAGAGGGAATGAGATGGTTTGGCTTTATAGTAAATATATTTTTAGTGGTTCTTTTTCGCTCATTAACTTAATTGTATATAGTACTACCAGTAGACTAACTTCTTAAAGATGTTATAATCTTCATATGTCTCCTAGGATCGTGCATCAGTCATCGGTTCTTCACAGTCAACGCCTACAGAGGAACTGTCATCTCAGGGCCAGTCCAACACTGATAAGATTGAATGCCAAGCAGAAAACTATCTAAATGCACTCTTTCGAAAGAAAGGTAATAAAAGCATGTTTTTTATATTAAGATATGATAGAAATCCAGAAGAATCAAGTGATTTAGGGTTGATTTTGAGTCTTAAGTAGTTTTTATTTATCTACTGAATGCTGCTTCTCTTTCTTCCTTTTGTTTTCCTTAATCTTTTTCTTTGCTTGCTTGAATCACCAAATGAAGCACTACTCTTCCTACTTGCCATTGCTGTTAATGCTATTTTGTTGTGTGTTCTCATAAATCCCTATTCATTATACTTTGCTGTTTGGTTTTTTTACCATGTGCTGCTATTTTTTTTTCATGCCACCTTCAGGTGCTGTTCTGTGGATTTTTAAGCTTTTTAAAACATTTTATGTTCCAAAACTTTCACTTTTAGTTTTCATCCGGAAGACCATTTTAGGTGAGAGAATGTGGTTTTTTGGGTCATCTTGCATAAATGGTGCTGCTTCAAATACATCCCAGTCAGAGGTTGAAACTTTTTGTCAAAACATAGTATTTAGTAACTCATTCATTCTTTCACTATCCTTGTTCTTTGGCATTCAGCAAGTTACAGCAATACATTAGTGACTGACAAGTCAGCTCAGTCCATATAAGTTACTTAGCCAGTCACTGTCAGCAGCAGCAAAAATACTCGTTTTCCTCCTTAAATTTCTGTGTAAGGAATATGAATGCAGCTCCATTCATAACTTAGAACTTCCACAGGTTTTTCTTGGGTTTAGTAGATGTACTTGACTGTACAATGAGTATGACTAGAGTGACAGTGCTCTCTTGCTCTAACAAAAAGTTAGTCAGATACATTCTCTTTCTTCACGTAGGTGGGAGAAAAACAAAGTTAATTTTCTCCCTTTTACCTTGATATAGCAGGAAGAGATTACTATGTCCTTGAACCTAGGGTGGGTGGAATCTTTTTCTGTGCAGGGCATCTGTCTGCTCAGCCTACCTCTTGCTTAAGGTTTTAAATAACTTTGAATGGAGTGCAACAGCATTTTGAGTCCATCTTTGTTTCTCGGCTTTCTTTGAAACCAAGTATTTTCCCTTCGAAATAAAATATCCAGTGAAGTTGCCACCTCATCACTTCTAAAATTCTTATTATGTTTTCATCACAGGCCCAGTTGCATGGCATCTTCCTAGGCAGGTATTTTAATTCCTTCAGATTTCTAGTTTCTCAGATATTTTCTTGGTCTTGATGTAAATGTTTTTCAACATTCACCTGCTTTGCGCTTCTGCTAGACATGCTGTCTTTTGATTCTCTTTGAGAGGAACTTTTATCATGGGAGAAGTGAAACTTGGCATGACCTCACCATACCAAGGTGACTGACTTCTGTGAAGTTTCTCACAAAGAGCATTTGGTTTTTAGCATCTTCCTTAGACTTTTTGATCTGCCAAATCAGTAATGCTAGGTTAAAAAGGTTTTGTCTATCGAAAAACAAAAATAAAGTCTTTTGTAATTGTTTTTGTGATTCTCTGAAGGACTTATGTGTTCTTGGGTAAGTGGTACTTTGATGAAGAGTTTTCTAAGAATATTGCTTTAGTTTGGGTTCTAGCTAAGTCTCTTAAGTTGTTCAAATTAAAGGAAGTGCAAAGGGCACGTGAAACCAATTTATGAGGTATTGGTTTTGTAGGAGGAAGGTGAAGAGTTTTTTACTAGGAAACTACAAAGTCTGTTCTCTGAATTTTTGTAGGTTTTTGCGATCAGTTATCAACTTTGGAAAAAGGACTCAAAAAATTTCAAGTAATTGTTTAGCTAAGGAACACTTCTTATACCAAAACAGGTGCCCTTTCGTTGTCAAAAAAAAAAGTAGAATTCTTGGTTAGCTATCTTTAAAATGGAAATAACACTTGTTTCACTTGTTCTGATTGCAAATTCCTCAAGGTCATATACTGTTTCTTACTATCGTAATTAACACAGTTTCATTTAGGACCTCTGTGAACAACTTCTAAGACTAGCAAGCACGTTTGATGGTTATGTTTATTGGTCTTGTTATACTTTTATTTTAGAGCAGGTTAGTGTATGACTGGACTTTTTAATTTGCAGACTGATTTTGAGGGTTGGTTGGTTGGGGTTTTTTTACATCAGGAAACTAGTACAGAAGATCTTGAAACATGCAGCCATGTTATATTATTGTCTACAGCATACAGCCTTCATCAGTGAGGATTTGTCTGTAGAATACTAGACAAAGATGATTTCTCTTTCCTGTTAAGAGGATGATAGAATTACTGCAAGATGGGTAAACTCTTGAGAGACTATAAGTAACAAAGTGTTAGTGAAAGACTGGTTTGGTGGATTGTCTGTAGGAAAGTCCTATCCTTGACAGATACCTGAGTAAATTCAAAGTAATTTTTGTCATCAAATGTTCATTCTTTCTATTAAACAATATCTCTGAAAAATAGATGCTTTCTTCCTAGATATGACATCTGTCTTTACCCATTTGGTGTTGTAAGCAGAGTAGACTGTGATACTTTTCCACCTACATAACATTAAAATACATCAATTTTCTTTTGTCAAAGAAGAAGTTACAAGGAAAAACCCTGATGTGCGTTAAAAAAATGCATATTAGTTGTCTTTTTTTTTCCTATGAATATTATAGAATGTGGCATATGCGATTATCATCATATGGCAGAACCATAGGGGTTTTTTGAGAGCTTGATCATAGTTTATTAATTTTCTGGGTTTCTAATGATCCTCATTGTATGTTCTTGAAGTGTTTGGTTTTTTTCCCCTATGCAATATTAATGGGGCCTCTTTAAACAAAAAACAAAATAAAAAGTCATTTAAATACTTTCACAGTTGTAAACCATGTTCAAGTTCTATCTTTAGAACATGATCCACCAGGTGAAGAGAGAAACATGAAAAGCTTTTGTAGGAATTGAGGCACAAAATTAGAGGGAGTAAACTGGGTCAGAATGACTGAAATTTTTCCAGTTTCTCTGGGCACCTCTTTAAAGTTTCTTCAGTGCCATGTTTTCCATACCAAAATAATTTCCCCGTGAGCCTTTTTGAAGTTCTTCCTCGTCTCTAGGTATGTGTCGTATTCTAAAATACTTTCATTCATAACTGTGGCCTTCTTACACTGTACCATATACCTGCATGTTACTCTGAGTTCTCCTGTTCTTTGCTTAGTTCTATCACGAGCTGGTTATGCTTCTCGGACAGTGTATATATCACTTGGCAAACCTATGAAAACGTAATCTTGCACGCACAATCTCAGACTACCAAAAAAAAGTGTTACTTTCTGAGATGTCGTTTTGAGGTGTACAAACTACTTGGTCCGATACATGCAGTTTGTTTTTAGCAATAATTTTAAGAAATCTAATTTATCCTTTCAAAATCTGAAAGATATTCTTTAAGAACAGAGAACTCTGTCAAAGCTTGTGCAGTACACTTGTATAACATCCTTGCTATCCTTCTTCCTCATGTTCATCAAGAAAAAATGTTTAGGATTTCAGCTGCTTTCTTAAGGAAATAAAACATACTTGTGTTTGACTGACTGCCTCCTAGTATTACTGTCTTTGGCGACTTCTGAATTTTTTGGCCATTTTCAACTACATTTAAGAAAATTCTTAGAGACATTACTGGATATAGGGTAATCGCATTACCCTCTGAGTAGAGGAAGGAAAAATGTTGAATGTTTACAAGAACAGAAAACTAGAGTGAACTTGGCTGTTACTCCTGATATACATGACTCAGAATAAATAGCTGTATCCTGCTTTTAACTTGCTGGTGACTGGATGGTGAGCTGGACAAGTTTTATGCATAGAGCGAAGAATATTGCTGGGAGACTTTGATGGCTGTTGAGGTGGGGTTGTTCTAGAAAGTAGGTGGCCTGTTTGTAAAAAGGTGAGAAGGGCTGGAGTGACTACAGGAAACGTGCTGATAAGCAACCAGGTGTTCTTAATTCTGCTACTCATGCATGTAAGATACAAGGCAGGTTGTGATTCCCTATTGATTTCCACTGCTGTTTGGAATTGTATTAGAAGAGCAATTAAGTCACTTTTTTCACTTTTTAATTTAAAAAAATCTGGTTTTTGAGAAGTAGAATATTGTGGAGCACTGTTTTGGGAGCTTTTAACTCCTTGTCCATTGTCCTGACAAATACACATGTAAGTCTGAACTATCAGTTAAATCAGTTGTTACTTGTGCATTGCAATCTAATGATCACACATAGTGTTGATGTACAGAATAGTTAAGAATATGGATTTGGATAGTTACAAGGTGATGCAGTGCATAAACTGAGGAAGTCTTAATCCTGAATGTTAACTTTGAATGAAAATAAATTATTGCAATTAGTCATGATTATACATCATCTTTATTACTGCCTTCTCTTACATTCTGACTGAAATCTTGACAATCACAAGCGGAAGAGATCAGATTATATGCTACAAATGTGTAATTTAGCCTTCTCTTATCCTAATAATATCAGGAGCTCTACAGTGATCAGAGGAACTAGAGGAACATCGAAGCCACTTTTACCTCCAAATCCTAAGAGACTGTTTTACTGGGTTTGTAGTAGTATGTATGTATGTACATGATCCATGTAGTAAATACAGCCACCTTATGCTGTAAACCAACTATGTGAAAAATAGAAGTTTAAACAGATATAAGCATGTAGATTTAAAACTGTGAGTAGCTATAGTCATGACTCTTAATAAAACATCTTAGAATAAATTTTTTTTAGGTCATACAAAGTATATCTGGTGCCATCTGCTGATAATAATTAAGAAATATTTGCTAGTGATGCTAATCTAGGAGTCCTAATACTTTTCTTACCCCAAAATGCATTAAATTGCATTTAAAAATTTTATATGATTAATTATAAATTTCCTCGTGTAGTGAAACTTTAGCACCGTGAACTTAAAATTACGGGTCTCTACACGTTTTCGTTGCATACTTGTATAGTAATACAGATTTACAGCCATTCAATGTAAGTAATTGGACTTTATTTAATGCACTTCAAGTGCATGTACTCTATTCTAATCGCTGAGGAGTCTTATATTGATGCAGCATTATATGAAAGTTGTGTTTACCTTAAGTCTATTTTCTTTCAAAAATCTACAGTGTGCAAAAAGAAAATAGTATATGAAATTATACAACTTTTTCTTCTTTCCTTTGAATATCTAACATCTCTCATTTCTGTTCTATGTATCATTTGGAGAGCTGTAGGAAACTATTTCTAACCTCAAAGTACTCTAAATTACTTTTTCCTCATCATAGAAGAGAGGTTCTTTTTCATGTGAGGAAAAATGAGGAAAGGCAAGCAGTGGAACAGCCTACCCAGCAAGGTTGTACAGTCTCCATCCATGGAAGTATTCAAGATATAACTGGATAAAACCCAGGGCAACCTGATTTGATCTCATAGTCAACCATGCTTTGAATAAGCAGTTCTATTACAGACCTCCCAAGGTCCTTCCAACATGAATTAAGATTTAATGACTTAAACAATAGAACAGTTGATACTGAAGATGTGATAGTGTCACTATTTGCATTTATGGCAGTTAAACTTAGACTTAACTGTGGTCTAGCCCTGTAGATTGAATATGCATTAGCAGCAAGAGCACTTCAGATACGCTCCTGGAGCACATCTTCCAGATAATATACTCCAAAATACCTTTTCTATTTTTCCCTAGTATTAGCTTTTCAGAGTAAATGACCTTAAAGTCTGTGAACTGCTAGTAGCTGTAGCAGTTGAGTATATGAGAAATTTTGCTGCATTTATTCTTCCATAGGGAACACTTGGAAATTATTAAAAAAAATTGTAATTAATACTAAAAAAAAATTATAAGAGAAAAAAAAGTCCTGTGTTATTCCAACTAGGTCAAAAGATTACTTTGCTCCTCATGGAAAAGCAAGCTTCACCTGCAAGTGTCTAAAGGTAATTCATGCTTGAATATTACCAGTGTGAAGAGTCTAAAATGGAATAGAAAGGCAATGGAAACCTGGCAGTTCTGAAGGAGTTCTGTCTTGCAGTTTATAATAATGATGCTGGGGATGGTGATTAATAAGCAGAAATTTATTGCAGGCTGCTGTGTTTTCCAGCTAATGGAAAACAATGTTCCTTGTGTTCTGTGATGTCTTGCTTTTTAAAGGTACAGATCACACCAGGATGTAAAATAACCATCTTTCCAATCACCTGTTCTCCAAAAATCTTCTTAGAAGTTTTTCATGGGTACATGCAACAAACTAATTTCTCTAAATAAGCAGGGTCACTCCAGGCCAGATATCTGGTAGACTAATCAGTGTTGATGTTTTGTGTATTTCATTTTGTACCAGTTTCCTGATTACTGGCTGTCAGATTGTTGTTTGTGTGTGTTTGGGTTTGTTTTAGTTTTTTTTTTAAGCTAAGCTATTGATCAGTAGTTTCCATTGTCTGAAGCTACAATTTCCCTGTCACGCGGGGAAATCGATAATGTTGTTGCTTGATAATTCAGTTTTTGAGTTCCATCTCTTAACTTTCCTTGTTCTTTTGTTATTTTTGCATATACATTAGCACTTTTACACCTATTGTGTTACTGCTTCAATATCTTTTGAGTTTTTTCTTTCTTTGTAAGTGACTCTCTAGGATGATGAAATTCCAGTTGGACATTTATTGGATCCATTCTTTAAAAATTGAGAAATACCAATAAACACAGAATGCCTGTGTCTGGGTGTTACATGATGGATACCTTTGTGGGTATCCTCCATCATTTAGAAGTTCGCCTTGTACCTTTCTTGTAGAAACCCCTGTCAGTTTTA
>VXBO01008918.1:42287-53338 GCA_013400135.1 Rhinoptilus africanus
AAACAAAAAAACCCAACTTGCACACATTCATCCTAAACTTGAGCAGCATTCTTAGATCAGTCTGGGTGGTCACTCTCTTGACAGTAGATGGATAAAGCTTCATTGACGTAAAATGCTTGAGCAAATATGCTGTGTGATCCTGCAAATTACCTATTTGGCAATTTACGCTTTACATGCAAACATCTGCCTGATACAGTCCTTTTAGTTTCTCCGCTTTCATGAAAGCGAAACTTGATTTATTGTCGATCTTACCTGTTTCAGGCTAATTTAAGTACTCAAGTACTGCCACTATGTCCCTTGGCATTTCTTTCAGGCAATCAAGGCTGACCTAAAATCTGATTCTTCTGTATCACTGTCATGCTTAATTTAAAGCTTTAAATCTCTGTCCCTTGCTGATGAAATCTGTTTCACTTCTTACCTATGAACTCGGGGACGGGCAGTGGTTAAAACACTGAAAAGGCTATTTTTGGTGTGTGTGTGAAGTTGAAGGAAAGCTGCCACTTTAGGGAAGAACACAGATCTTTGAGTATGGGCGATTTGTGCTTGTCTTGTGAAATGAGGTATTGCAGTCATCAATGTAGTATTGCGTTGATGAGTAACACTTACTCACTTTAAGTGAATTTATTAAATTACATTGTTATTTATGCTAAGTTACATGTCTTTATTTTGTTGATCTTTCTGGTACTTCTGTTTATATTAGGATTCTTTTTTTAGTGATTCACAAACAGTTTCAGCATGCTTGTTAATAAGAGGTTTAACTTTTCTAACTGACAGATAATAGTAAGAGAAAGAGATATCTCACGTTTGATACTTATATTATTTTTGGTTTTTTTTAAATGAAACACTTCTTTTCATGGGACTGTTACATACACAGACAAAAAATATAGTATGTTTAGAATAGGAAATAAAGTTTTTCTCTCAATTTTTTTCATTGGTAGCACTTTGAAAATGTCCTGAAAATCCTGTAAGATTTTATAATAAAAATTTAGAACTCTATTGTAAAATTCAATTGCTTGTATTAGAACAGTTTGTATGGGACGCTTCAAGTAGCATCATATCAGTTTTGACATTGCAATCCTGAATCTACGATGGAGATTATAATGTAATATGTAGGTGAAACAAATTTTTTCTTTTTTTTTTCTTTAACATCGACTCCTCCAAAGTTCAGCTGCTCTATGTTATGAAAAGGACTAATCTGTAGAACTGCACTTGAAAATTATTACTTTTGTTAGTTGTTCTTTGAAAGTAACTTTATTAATTGATAGCTTTATTTAACTTTCACTTTTTTTGTTCAAAAGTCTTTATTTTCAAAACTGAGAATGAACAGTCTGCAAATGAAAATTCAACTTATTTACCAGCAATAAATGCAAATTCTGACTCTCATACTTGCATTATTTATCTACCCACATAGTTTGACTTGCATGCTATGACAGGAATAAGGTAAAAAATTACTGATGTGTGCTAAACATGTTCTTCCAAGTGACCTCCAGTTAGGAATGCTCATAAGGAAAACTTACTAGACAGCTGAATTAATATGTTCATTACACATGTATTTATTACACAAATTTATTGTGCATATAGGAGGTATTTATTTAAAGAAAATACTTTTGTGGGGTTTTTTAATACAGCTGTTGCCTATGTTGTTGTTTTTTTATTCCTAGATCTTCCTCAGAACTGTGATCCTAACATTCCCCTAGTTGCTCAGGAATTAATGAAAAAAATGATCCGTCAGTTTGCGATTGAGTACATTTCAAAAAGTAGCAAAATGCAAGAGAACAGAAATGGTTCATCGTTTGAACCAAGTCTGATATGTAAAAGCATCCAAATGAACCAAACGGAAAACTCCCTTCAGGAAGAACAGGATAGCCCTCTAGACCTCACTGTGAATCGAACTCAAGAACAGAATACTCAGCAAGGTAAACTTCTACATCTGCTTATCTGTGTTTTGTTGTCATTTATTACATGTTATTTCCTTAAAAAAAAAATACATCTATGTCAAATATCTATATGTTTTGTCTTTCCAGAGTAGTAATCGGTATATAGGAAAAAACTATCGCATGTGATTAAAATAAGGTTGAAGGAAAATTTGCAATACATCAGCTTAACGCTTAATACGTATTATAAACTCACACTTTTTCATTTAAACACCAGTAAAATTGTTAAAACTGTTAAAAAAATAAAAAAACCCCAAACCACCACACACACAAAAACCCCCACATTCTTTCTTAAAACACTTTTCGTATTGTGTGTTAGTGGATAAATATTCTAATTTCTGAGTGCCTCTGTTAAATAAGTGGCACTGGAATTTCTCAGCTTTAGAATACTGAATGTAAGCTACCTCACCTGTGGCTGTCGCAGGTAGCAGCGGTTCAAGATTTTGTTGAAGAAATGGCTGTTAAGAAGCCTTCTAAGAAAAGAGAAGGATTCTGGATTTTCAGAGAGCAAAGGTCATTCTGCCTGTGTCAACCCTTGGACACTTTGATTCTTTAAATACAGACTGATGAGAATGATGGAAAGAGAAGATAAATTTGGGAGGAAGTTTCCATACCTCATGTCTTAATCATTGTAGATCGGTGCGAGTTTCTCATTTGAGAGTAAAGCTAGAAAAAGAAACATAAAGCCGTCTCACTATCATTTACAAAAAGGAAATAATTTCTTTGCCTCAAGGAATATTGCTATCTAAAACTGATAACACTATAGTCATGAGAATGTTTTGAACTTTGAACTTGATTTGGAGTAACAGCAATTTTCAGGAAGGGTTGTGACTGTCATGCGCAACTGAAAGCAGTGGCAAAAGCAGCTTTTGTCTTTCATAGATAGAAGGGTCCATGTTAATCCAGTAATAATGCAGACCAAAGGAAAAAGGTTACCTGTATGTCATGTACCGTACTAAAAAAAGTTAAAAGAGGGTAGAACTGCAGAGTTAGTTTTGGTTTACAAATGTACATTGGTCAGAAGAAAGCAGATTTCATATGTGTATACTTAACTATGCATTCTTTAATTAGATGGCATGCCTTTGCAGGGGAGGAGGGCATTCTGGCAGGGGTTTACCTTGCTAAACATACCTATTCTAGATTAAATGTTAAGCATCTGTTCTCTTTGACAGCAGAAACATTAAGAAATTGTGGAATTCCTGCTTTTATTCTGTGTGGGCAGCAGAAACCAGTTCATGCCTGGGTTTAGCGAATACCGTGCACAGATTAAATCCTGAGAAAATATCTGTTGTGCTTTGCCATTCCTCTGATGGGGATGAATTACAGATTTTAGAGATTTATAGTCGTCCAGGTTGACGGAGGTTTCTTTTGCGAGGGTAATAAAAGGCACTTTACTGATACCAGCACTGTAGCCTGTTGCTTACTTCAACAGCTGGTTATAAAAAGGAACTAGTTTAAAATGTTCCTGAGGGAGCAAAGTCCCTAAAGACAGGTTCTGGTCCTTGTTGAACCCAAATAAACCTTTGAGGAATGAAAGGGAAGGCAGAGGGTGAATAGGACAGGGACGGGAAGAAAGTTCTGCTGCCACCCTCAGCTATTTAAAAATCCATTGATCTTTTGTCCAAAAAAACCTCTTAAAGTATAGAGAGATTTAGGTATTTCAGTCTCTTTTTTTTATATGTATCACTTCAATTGCTCTTACAATGAGGGTAAACGCAAATTTAGAACTGTGTGTCCTCAGCAAAACATCTGAGGCTAAAATAATAGCTTGCATAGTATACAACTTCTACATAGCAAGATACTGTAAATTCTCAAAACTTACACTGCCATGTTTGCTGGTGTTGTAGATATTAAAGATACTAGTCTTCCTGTGAAGTTTAGAGCTGCTGAAGTGAGAAGAAGTACTGAAACAAGACTGTAGCTGGAGAAAGGTTTCTTATCTACCAGGGAACTTGAATGGCGCTTCCTGTTTCCTACATAGTAATTTTGAGCTGTCTTTGCTTTCCACTGTAGTGGTAGCAACACAAGCAAATAAGATCAAGATGGAGAAAGTCAGCCTGCTTTTTTTATTTGCCTTGTGTTGTAGGTGCAATGATTCATTAAAAGTCCTTTCAATAAGCTATTGTCAGGGACAATGTATTATTATTTTACCTGCCCTTCACTTCTGTCCTTTTACCAAAGAAAAGTTGCATATATTGAAGTGTCACATGCTAACAGTGAGAAATTGTGAATTTCTAAATTAGATAATTTTAAAAAATACATTATTCTGTGTCGAACAGTCTGGAGACTCATAAAAGCTATACCATAGTTCCCTTCTTAGTGGTGTCTTTTAACTGTTTTGCAACTCTCTATTAATTGCTGTTTATAATTCCTGTTACAATTTCCAAATGAAGTGGCAGTAACAGAGTAGGAAGTTCAAATTTGCATGTTGCTGTGATGGATCTTTGAAGTCAAAATCTTTTAAATTCAAATCCTGTGAAGTAGATAATGACCTAAATATAAATACTTCAGGCTCATTTTCCGTATGTGCTTTGTATCTACACTACTAGTCTTTAAAATGAATGATCTAAATAATAAAATAGACAGTCTTGTTCCTTTGCTATGGTAATGATTCTTGGACTCTAAGTTGAGAGGAAGGAGTAAGCTTTATTTTTCAGATCACTAGAAGCGTTTTTTTGCACTGAGCAGATCCAAGCTACATGCTACTACCTCAATACTGAAAAAGATTCTGCCACGGAAGATGTCTGAGTGATCTTGTCTTCATTTAAGAAAGCTTCTTATTTTCCTCCAGTATCTGTAGGACATCTCTGAGGTTCTCCCAAGATTTTCTGGTCTGACGCTTCCAGACCTGGTAGCCCTGTGTACTGGGCTTACGTGGTAAGGTTTTGGTAGCTGGTGAGGTCTGCAGAGGTGGCCATGTACAGAGGTCGGGGGCTGCCCTGAGCTGGGCACAGCCAGCTCTGTAACAGACCCAGAACAGGCCAAAGCGGGGTACATCAGTGAGGCTTGTGGTGCCTCTGTGAAAACGTATTTAAGAAGGAGCACAAATGATGGACAGGCAGAAGAATGAGAAACAGTAGAGCAAACAACAAGGTCAGAGAAAGAGGGGGAGGAGGTGCTGCAGTCACAAGAGCAGGTATTTCCCTGCAGCACATGGAGAGGACTATGGTGGAGCAGATATTCCCATACAGCTCCTGGAAGAGACCACTCTGGCGCACGTGTTCACACTGCAGCCCATGTAAGACCCCCACACTGGAGCAGCTGAGTATTTCCTGAAAGAACTGTGACCTGTGGAGAACCCACAATGGAGCAGGGGAAAAGTGTGAGGAGGAAGGAGCTGTAGAGAGGAATTGTACTGACTGTAACCCCCATTTCTAATCCCATCCGGGAATGGGGGAGAGGTGGAGGTGTTTGGGAATGAAGTTGAGCCTGGGAAAAGGTGGGGAGGTGCTTAATTTCTTATTTTTATCATTATCCAGTTCTGTCTTTGCAATAAATTAATTTTCCCCAAGTCTGTTTTGCCTGTGATGGTAACTGGTAAGTGATCTCCCTGTATATGTCTTGATGACCTTTATCTAATTTCTCCCCACACCCCTGCTGAGGGAGGAGTGAGAGAGGGACTGGGTGGGAGTCTAGCTACTGACCAAGGTCAACCCATTGCACCCCTGGTACTGAGCCATTTAGTACCAAGTACTTAAACACTGGCATCCAGGTGTGTCCAGATGGTGCCTGACTGATAGCGGAGGCTCAAATTATGCTTTACTTTCTTCTACATGTGGAAGTCTGGTAACTTAGCAGGGCGCTTTAATTCTGTGCACCTTGCTGGTAACTAATCAGGCAGTTACTTCACTGTCTGTCACTTGGAAGCAACTGTATCCAGAAGTGCTCTTTTTTCCTAATCCATGTAACTCTAAGACTTCTCAGACTCTGAAAAGGTCACTCTGTATAGTGAAAAGAAAAAATTATTTTGTGTGCACTGCATTTAACAAAAATAGGATGGTATTATGTATTTTTGCAGTATTACCTGTCCTCCAAACTAAGCCAATGGAAAAGCAACATCCTTGCGAATAAAACATTGAGAGAGGAACAGTCTTGGAATATCCTACAGCAGCTTACTATTTTCTTGTGCAGTCATGATGCTGAGATCTTTGGGGAGCGTTCTCAGCAGCAGCGAACTTAGATGCAGAGACTTCTTTCTGCTGATAGATATGGGAGAGTTGATCACTCTCAAGCTGCTGAGCAAAAGTGACTTACAAGAGGCAAAAGTATAAGATATACAAATAAATAATGTTAGTTTAGCTACACAAGGTTATTCTTGGTGCTGTGTGTTCTAGGAACAGTGATAGTGTGTAAACAGCAGAAAAATGCAAGAGAACTTGTGCAGATTTTCTTGTTTCGTTGATCCATCATAGACTGGAAGACATCATAAGGTAGCTGGCAGTTTGTGACATTCTGCTGTGTGAACTTTTAACAGCTGTCCTGTAGCTTTGTCATTGTTGCTGACTGTTACTGGAAGAAGTTGAGGATGCCCAATCCCCGGAGGTGTTCAAGGCTACCTCCTTGAAGGTGATTATTTCTTCCTTGGCTGCCATGGTGGCTAACAGACAAGCTCCTTGTCAGATGCTTGCTTGCTTGCTTTCCCCTCAATGCCAGAGGGAGAAAGTGGGAAGAACAGGAAAGAGCTTGTGAGTTGAGATATGGACATGGTCATAGCTTATCGCTTGTCATCGTGGACAAAACAGACTCTGCTTGTGGAAAATTAACTTAAATTATCGCCTATTAATATAAATATTTATTAGTTCAAATAGTGGAGAAACAAAAAGAGTATAACACTACCTTTCCTTCATCTCTTTCCCAGGCTCAGCTTCACTCCACATTCCCTTGTGACCACCACCCCCTCTGTGGTCCAGGGGGAAGGGATGTGGGGTGTCAACAGTTCTGTTACCTAACGGTTTCTCTCTGCCATTGGGCTTCCCTATGGTGTTTTCTCATTCTTTTTTTTTCCCCTCTTTCTCACTCCATCCAGCGCTTTTTGCCCTTTTCTTAAATAGGCTCCCCCCAGATGGCTGCTTGACTCGGCAGTGCCTTGCAGTGGGTCTATTAGAACTGGCTAGAAACATCTGTGTCCAGCACGGGGCAGCCCCTGGCCACTCCTCACAGATGCTGCCAGGACCCTGCCAGGGGTACCTAATACACAGAATCATAGAATAGTATGGATTGGAAGGGAATTCTAAAGGTCATCAAGTCCAACCCCTCTGCTATGAGCAGAGACATCTTCAGTTAGGTCAGGTTGCTCAGAACCCTGTCCAACCTGACCTCGAATGTTTCTAGGGATGGTGCATCTACCACCTCTCTGTGCAACCCATTCCAGTGTTTCACCATCCTCATAGTAAAAAATTTCTTTCTTATATCTAGTCTATATCTTCCCTGATTTAGCTTAAAGCCATTACCTCTTGCCCTATCACATTAGCCCTGCAAAAATATTTGTCCTCATCTTTCCTATAAGCCCCCTTTATGTCCTGAAAGGTCACATTAAAATCTCTCCGGAGCCTTCTCTTCTTCTCCAGGCTGAACGACCCCAGTTCTCTCAGCCTGTCCTCACAGGAGAGGTGTGCCATCCCTCTGATCATTTTTGTGGCCCTCCTCTGGGCCTGCTCCAACAGGTTCATGTCTGTCTTCTGCTGAGGGCTCCAGAGCTGGATGCAGTACTTCAGGTGGGGTCAGCAGAGGGACACTTCTCAATCTTGTCCAGGTCCTCTGGATGGCATCCTGTCCCTCAGGTGTAACAGCTGCACTACTCAGCTTGGTGTCATCTACAAACTTGATGAGGGTGCACTTGATCCCGTTGTCTATGCCATTGATGAAAATACTGAACAGTACTGGTCCCAATAAGGACCCCTGTGGGACAACACTTGTCACCGATCTCCATCTGGACATTGAGCCATTGACCGCTACCCTCTGGATGCAGCCATCCAACTAATTCCTCATCCACCAAACAGCCCACCCATCAAGTCCATCCCTCCAATTTACAGAGCAGGATGTTGTAGGGGACCATGTCAACGGTCTTACAGAAGTCCAGATAGTATATATAGCTATATACTTTTCATCTGGCAGTTTTTCATTTTATAAAATAGCGCATCTGGTCAGCAAAAAGGGGCAAGTCAAAAAAATACTTAAGAATTAATAAAAGGCTTTCTAACAGTTCTCTGAAAACATTGTTTCTGTGTGCAGCAGCACAGAAAATAGCCAGCAAAAGGCAAGGCATCATCAGGGAAGTTGCTGAAGACAAGACAGTGTCATTTTTTTGCTATGAAAAATCTTATTGAGGTTTAGCACAGTATTATGGATAAGGCAAAGGAAGATTTGTTATTTACTGAATCTCACAAAATTAGAACTAGGCAGGGCTCACTGAAACTTCTTGGAAGGGAAGAACGGGGCAGCTTTTGCACAACAGTGTTTGAACATCAGAGACTTCTGTGGCAAGAAGTTGCGGATATGGACAGTGTTGCTGGGTTCAAAAAAGGTCTTGCACAACTTCCCAGCTAACAGAACTAAGGCTAGAGTGGGCAGGGATGTATCTCTGAGATCCCTAATCCAATGACAGCAGCTACTGGGGGAGCAGGAGAGGAGTGAGCGGCAGGTAGTGTCCAGGCTGCTGTACTCTCCCAGGCTAGGAATGGAGTTTTTTCCCATGCCTGGAAAGTGTGGACTGGGTAGAGCAGTTTGTCTGACCTAGTAAGGCGGTTCGTAATAGCCTCTCTTAGTGAGAGGTTTCCCGAAACCCAGAAAAAACCTGAAAAGTTTACTAGAATTAGTACAGAAATACCCACTGTAGGAACTCAAGGGTGACCCGTACAGTTTCTGTTACTTTTTCTTCTGTCCCTGTTTCTCTAACATTGGTGCTCTGGAGCAGTTTCAAGTGATTGTGGTCCTGACTATTTTGAAGATGGCCTTTGATCACGCTTAGTTATATCTTGGTATTGCTGCACCTGATGATATGGTGCTGAGAAGCAAAGGCCAGAGGTTGAGCCATTTCTTTGGAGATGAAAATCATTTAATTTGCACAGAAATAACTTCATTAGAAGACCATCAGCAGCAGACCTGAAAAACTTGTAATAAAAACTTGTCATCTTAGTAGTCATGGCTTCAGCTGAAGAAGGGAGGTAATTCCATGTCTTTTATTAAAATTAAAACTGCCTTACAGAGTGGTATTTCTATTCCTGATGTCATTCCTGTTTTGAATGATCTGACAAGTAACAGAAAGTTCTGGCTCAGTTTAACAAAAACTATTCATACTTTTGCGAGTAACAGTTTTTCAAGGTTCATTGTCCACCTGTAGGATGCTTCTTTGCAAACTTTTTGGTCTTGTACCTAATGAACCGAAGCGAATGTGTCTACTGCATATATATACGTACATTCATTTCATTAGGTAGCATTTTATTATGTCTTAAAGCTTTGTAGCAGATGCTCTCACCTTCCCACCGCTTCTTCATTATAATAACAACTGATACTAACTGATACTAAGCAGGAAAATCCACCAAACCCAGGAGCTACT
Organism: Rhinoptilus africanus; assembly: GCA_013400135.1. NCBI lineage: Eukaryota > Metazoa > Chordata > Aves > Charadriiformes > Glareolidae > Rhinoptilus > Rhinoptilus africanus. The sequence continues at coordinate 51,777 of VXBO01008918.1, forward strand.
GTGTATTTTAAATGAATCTTTTTAATTTATCAGCCCTTTCTGCATCAGTTTTTATGTTATTTTGTTTGGGTTTTGGGGGGGTGTTTTTGTTTTTTAATTTGAGTGAAATCGCGGAGTAAAAGCCTGGTGCAGTTTGACTTCATATGGTATTTTGTATGTATATCAAATTTCTTGCATGGTTCTCTTTCACCTTTTTTACTGAGGATCATCTTCCTATAAAGCATTGTCTTTAGGGAAGTGTCATATACTTACTGAATTAATACCTTTGCTGTGTTGGAGGAGTCAGCTGTCTTGAACCTGTAGTGATTCTTCTGCTTACCCTTTAGAAGTCCAAAGCGTATCTAATTTTTTTGTTTCAGGAGCCTACATTTCCAGTAATCTGTTCTTTTTAGTAATTTTTCAACTTATTGGTGGCCTCATGTTGTCAAAGCCAATTCTCAAATACTGGAAATGAAAGTTATTTGGTTAGATTCTACTAGAGAATCTTGCGAGAGTCTTTGGGTTTTGCTTGTTGGGAGGTTTTTTCCTAAAAATCTAGTTAGCTTCAATTTTTTTTGTAGATGGAATAGAGAGAGATGATTAGCTCTTCATAACTTGATGAGTTGTGAACTTTAAAGTGTTAATTTTTTCTCCTGTGACTGTCTCCAGTGATCTCTTCTAAACTTTTTTTACCATAGTGCCTATGAATATCAACTGAAGATGGAGAAACTATTGTCAAAGGGAATGCACAAACACTTAAGAAAGGGAGATGTACTTTGTATGACTGACAGAACACAACAGGCAAAATCTGTCTGCCCAGGACTGGGGGACATCGTGATCTTGGGGATTAAGGGTACTTTACCGCAATGTAGGCCAAATAGTCCCCATAGTATATTTCCATAGTGTTCTTAATTGTCTTTTCCTTCTGGAATATCACTGCATCAGAAAGGTGGATTAGCTTTAACTGGTCCATCCTTTAACTTTCTTAGGGTTAAGGAAGACTTTTAAAGGAATATATTCAGGAGAAAAGGAGCGTCTTCGACAAGTGGCATATTTATAAATATTTTTTCCCGTTATGCTGACTTATAATTTTATTTTTTCTCTCTTTACCCTTCTTTAAATAATACAAAATAGTTGGGGAAAACCAGCCAAAAATTGTTACAAACAGTCCAAAACAAATAGCTGGATTTGATTATTACACAAAACTCTGTTTCTTTGGAGTACTGGTATAAAGGAGAGCTATCCTAACAATTTTTCTGACGACTTCCTCAAGCGTTGGCATTTGGACTGTTCAGCGAGTGCTTTTATGTTTGCATCTGAGGCTGTGGGAAAATATATGCAGTTGATGGCTGTTTCAGAAATAACACACAGAAAGATGAAAATGACACTAATGTAAAAAGGGCTAGCGTAAGGTTGTTTGTAGAGTTGAATGTTGATCTACATGTTGAAACTCAAAATTGGATTCACAGAGCTCAGACACACAAAACAGTCCAAGTTTGAAACAGAGAACCAAGGAAGAAAGGTATGAAATCAAATATATTTAGGGGGTTTATCTATAACTTAAATGTGATTTTTCTTAAAAA
>VXBO01008918.1:54150-92397 GCA_013400135.1 Rhinoptilus africanus
CTGACATTGTTAAAAGAATAAGATGTCAGAAATTTTACAGATAAAGTAATTGCTTAAAAATCATGCCACGGGTACAAGCATTTGCTAACAAAATCTCTGAGATCATCTTTAAACAACTGCTATCATCACTACTCGTTCTTTGCAGGGGATGGAGTGCTAGATCTCTCTACAAAGAAAAGCGCAAGGTTGGACGAACCAAAATACGATCCATTGTGTTCTGAAAACTCAGTGTCTGGGTAAGCAGCGTTTAGGACTCTCTTCGGCTTATGTAAAAGACAATCCAGGTTTCTCTTCTCTGAAGTCAGGTTTTATGTTCATAACATATTTGTATATACTGACACACACGTGTGGTTCCTATTTTGCTTTTGAAAGAATTTTTGTCACTCATAAGTGTGTGTCTATGTATATATCATATGTTTCATTTGTCTTTTTCCTTTTTTTCTGTTTAAAGAAAAGTTATCAGAACAATCACCAAACTTTAGTTCATGTTACTAAAAATGAACTGAAAATTGATTACATAACACATTGAAACTAATAGGATAGTAGAAGAAAATGAAAATATATTCTTTCAGAGCTTATTTAGGAAACTTCAATTTTGGACAAAAAAGACCATGTTAATATTTAGATTTAAAATATTCTTCAACTAACATGAACAAGTTAAATGACTATTATCTATAATATTCCTTAATATGTGAGAGAGCGAGCAAACGCGCGTGAGAGAGAGCTCTTAATCATCACACTTATACTTACATCATGGTTCTGACTATGGTGTGTGGTGGCAAATGGTTAAATTTGTCTATTCAGCAAGAAAAACGTTATTGCATCTGCTGAAAGCTACCACAAAACTAGTGAAACACGTTGTTTTGTTGGATTTTGTTATGATCTTGGCATCCTCCCATCCACTAGCCATAGCAGGACCCTTTTTGTCACCTGTACGTCTTACCGAATAACTTATTACAAATAGGACTACAATAGCATTACTTGTTGAATGATGTAAAATTGCATTTCATTAATTTGCTGATATGAAGAAGTTTTAAAATGGATATGACTCTGTAAGTAGAGAGCTGGAAATAGTGGCTAGAAGTTTTTGAAACTGTGTTTTATTTTGCTGAAATGGACTTGTTAACTGCAGCACTTTATCCTATTGTTGTAGTAAGCCTAGTTTCGTGTAAGTCTGGGATGTTTGTGTGTAGTTATGTACTTATTGCTGCAAATTTTCTATGAGGGGGTTGACTCTTTTATTACTTGTTTAGCGGTAACGTCACGTTTCTACTAACAAAAACTCCTTCAGGATTTGGGTATTTAAAGGAACGTTAATTGTATAATTAAAATTATAACAGTGTTGCTCTGCAAGCATGTGAACAAGGGAATATAGCAAGCACATGAGAATATTACCAAATACTGAGCTAGGATATAAAGTTCTTGGAAGGGCTGCTGTAGAAGCCACCGTATGATTTTTGACGCACTGTCCTACCAGAACTGTAACATTTTGCTAGGATAATCATTTAACTACCACATCTCAAAGGCTTAAAAGTATCAGAAGCAGTGATGTTACCGAAGCAAGGAGTATAATAAAGGAGTGGACCCTTCCCTTCCATAGCTGTGTGAGAGTCTCTCATACATCAGTTTACCATCGTTTCATTCCATCCATCCAGGAGACTACACAGACACAGAGAGGACTATGTGGAAAGAAGTGCTGAGTTTGCAGATGGTTTGCTCTCAAAAGCTTTGAAAGACATTCAGTCTGGAGCACTGGACATAAGTAAAGCAGGCATACTTTATGGCATACCTCAAAAAACTTTACTTCTCCACTTAGAAGCCTTACCAGCAGGAAAGCCTGCACCTTTTAAAAACAAAACTCGAGATTTCAATGATAGTTATTCATTTAAAGACAGTAAAGAAACTTGTGCAGTCCTACAAAAAGTAGCCTTGTGGGCAAGAGCTCAAGCAGAGCGCACAGAAAAAAGTAAACTCAGTCTACTTGAAACCTCAGAATTAAAATTCCCAACAGCTTCCAGTTACCTCCACCAGTTAACTCTACAGAGAATGGTCACTCAATTTAAAGAAAAAGGTGAAAATCTACAATATGAAACTTCAAGTCCTACTGTACAATTAAAAATTCCTCAGCTAAGAATAAGTTCTGTGGCCAAACCACAGTCTGATACTGCTGGTCTTCTGGATGTTATGTACCACGTTTCTAAAACCTCCTCAGTCTTAGAAGGATCAGCTCTTCAAAAATTGAAAAATATACTCCCTAAACAGAACAAAATTGAATGTTCTGGACCTGTAACTCACTCAAGTGTTGACTCCTACTTTCTGCATGGGGACCTCTCTCCTTTGTGTCTTAATGCTAAGAATGGGACAGTAGATGGAACCTCAGAAAATACAGAAGATAGTTTGGATCGTAAAGATAATAAGCAACCAAGAAAAAAACGTGGCCGCTATCGGCAGTACGATCATGAAATAATGGAAGAAGCAATTGCAATGGTAATGAGTGGGAAAATGAGCGTTTCCAAAGCACAAGGAATTTATGGGGTACCTCACAGCACTTTAGAATATAAAGTAAAAGAAAGATCTGGAACATTGAAGACTCCGCCGAAGAAGAAACTACGATTACCAGATACTGGCTTATTTAATATGACAGATTCAGGGACTGGCAGCTGCAAAAATAGTAGCAAGCCTGTGTAGAATAATTGTTAGCGAATTGTTTTGTGTGTGTGTATGTATGTCTGTATACACACACTGTGTGAGAAATACATATGCTCACTCTGACAGAAGACGTGAAAATATACAGTTCAAAAACCACATACATGCCTTTTGAAAAATAGTTTTATTCAGGGTTTTCACTGTGGACAGAATTATAGAGTTGCTCACTTAATTCTGATAGTGTGTATTTAATATAATCCTTGTATAAATAGGTGAAAAGATTCAGGTTTTATTTAGTAGTCAATAGCATAAAGATGTTTTGGGAAAACAAGTATTTGTCATGTGAAACATAACTTTTAATTGGTGACGAACCACTCTACCCATTCAATAATCCATCTTATTATGGAAATACACGACTGAGGGTTAGCAGACTTTTATACTTCACAGAATACTTGCAATAAATTGTAAGTAACTCAGATTATACAAATCAAGGGATTTTTTGAAAAGCTAGTTCCTCACAAGGAAGTGGATTTGTGAAGTATTAGTAGGATATAGTACATTCTGTGAAAGAAAAAAAGTTCATCGTTACTTAAATATCCAATACAAGTAAGAAAAACACTTCATTACTAAAAATGTGTGTTTAGCAGGCATAAACTGCATTTTTTTATCAGTTTAAGAAAATTTTGTTGGTGGTTTTAGAAAGAAATTGGTGTTTACAAAGTGTACACTTATGAAATCTGAGAAATTACTGTAGTTATAGAATTATTAAATATGAAATAAGATGGAATACTAAGAGCATAAAATAATTTAACATAATTTTCCTTTTTAGTTTGACAAATAAGGTAACTTGTAAGGTTTAAAAAGAAAGTTGGAATGCAACTTAGAGCATGTTCATAATGTGCACAGAATGAGCTTGAGAATGGTTTGGGTTTGTTTGGTTTTTTTGTTTAAACGTGCTGGTTAGTTGATGTTATGACTACTTAAAATTTATTTAAGGATTGTGTCACACTCCTATTGAAAAACCTCACTGTAACTGTAATGTATTTGCTGCTGTGACATTTCAAAACATTTTCAGTTTATCAAAATGAATACCAAGTTACATTATCATTTTGCTAATAACCAAATTTGCAGTTCAGGGTCTTGATAGAAATACAAATATTAAACAGTGAAGCTGTTTTGAACTTTCGATAATACAAATTCTTTATAAATTTGGTAGTTAGAAGTTAGACAGTTCACTTTAAATACGTAACTTTTAATAGAACTTAAGGGAGACCAATTACCTTCGTATTGCAGTTTTTATGTGATTTTAAAGTATTCACATTGGACTTTATATCATACTTAATTTTTTGTGTAATATCACAAAGCATACATCTACATATGAAGAATGGGGGCTTGCTTCATACATTCAACACTGAACATCAGTGCCCTTTTCCTCCCAAAATGTGTTTTTTTCTTTATGCATCTAATTTGGCATAGAAAAATCATTTTTTTTTCCCCCACTTAAATTTGCATGTGTATAGGATAATTATATAAAGGAAACGGGATATTAGTTCCATATTGGGTGGAGAGCGTACTGCAATATTGATGGCAAAATCTAGCCTATATTTATTAACTCCACTGAAAAATAACAACTTCCATTTTAAAACAGAATAATCCTTTGAAACTGCGCCGGCAGTGTCTCAGTTCTTTGGTCTCTCAGATCTATACTGAATCTTCTTCAGTGATAAAGGTTTACTTGCATATTACAGAATGAATCCTTTTTTTAAGTAGAACTGTACCTGATAACAAGGAGGTCACAAAACAGCCGATGTCAGGGTCATCTTTCATTTTAAAAGAATTAAGCCATATTTTGTGAGGGACGGAAGGGTTAATTTATGAATATATCCCCTCTGAAAAATGAAGCTGAGAAAACCTTAAATGTTTCAAGATCTGTCTTTATACAGTTTTACTTGCAAAAATTTGGGGCTTCAATACATTGCCTAATATTTGTACCATACTGATGTTTTCTACTCAGACAATGTTATAAATTTGAGTCAGAAGTTTATACTGAAGGCAAGTTACAGTACTCTTTTTATATCATTTAAAAGATGACCTGACCAAAAAATTAACAGGATTCATAAAATCAGGGATCATTTTACTATTGACTTAACAGTACTCAGTAGTTTTGTATGTAATATTATAATTAATTTTCAACATTTTAGTACTTGTATTTATTTTTTGGTCAGAAATAGTATATTAAAATATTTTTTGATAGTTTATAGATGATACTCAACCTGTAAGTGTTTAAAGGAACAGAATTATTTGTTTCTAATTATTAGGCTAACCTTTGATTACACAACTAAGGAAAGGCAGGGAAATGTGTAGATTCTCCTTCCCCAACCCCTATGTATTCCATTAAATGTCATTTAAATTACACATTTTGAACTGTTTTATAAACTCAGTTACCAGTCACTACTTAGTAATTGACAATTTCTGAAAATTCCTGTTTCAGCAGAATTTTAAATGAAGGCGAAAGCAAGCCCTACATGCTTTCTACTTATTTGAATGTTTCTCAAGTATTTTATATTAAAAAACAGTGCCTCTGTTTTTAGAACTACTGCTCAGTAAAGCTGTTTAAACCATTTCTGGTAGCTAATGACAATTTTATATTAAATTGTATATTAACTTTAGTGAGACTGAATTTTTAGTTGTTTACAGTACAAATACTTGTATTTGTTTTTTAATTGCAGTATTTCCATTGTCGCAGTAATTTAGTAAAACTCTGTGGCTGCCTTGATTTTTGACAGATTTTTGTTAACAACTGATTTTTAGGCAATTAGTTATATTTATGCATAAATCAATTGCACTATAATTCATGAATTATTTATTACAATATTTTCTAATGAATTCCATGTATTTGTCTTGTGTTGTAAATGTACTGTAATTCTGTTTCTTCTTTGTGTTGTTATATTCCTAAATCTGATTGTATGAATTTAATTGTTTAGTTAACGTGTTTCTACGTTGTAATTTGTAGTAAAGCACTTCAATGCTTTTGCACATAAATTTACAACACTGATGTGTGATTGATTTGCTCATTCAGTAAAAAAAAAAAAGAAAGAAACAAAAACCTGTACACTGACTCATTTGACTTACTCCTGAGGCATAAGTTCATTAGCAGTGGCATAAGATCAAGAACTGTACAAATTAGGCACATAATAATTAAGTTACTATGAGAATTTTATGTATCGGAAATAGCAGCTTTAAGGAAGGATGATTTCTCAGAATTGATGCATTACTCATAAATAATAAGAAATTTCAAAAACTAATTTTATAACAGTTACATCCTTCAGTTTGCAGCTAAATATTATCTATTACAGATTATATATAGCTTGAGGGGTTTGTTTACTTAGTAAAGTCAGACAAGAAACATTTCTATAAGATACATTTATATTTCTGTAATAGTTCTGTGCTGTTCATACTAGTACTCGAAACGATGTTCTGTTCCCAGTTTTGTTCCTGTTCCCAGTCTGCAAAGAAGTTGCTGGGTTGATCTGTCTTGTCTGTGCCTGAGGCAACAGAGGGTAGAACCTTAGGGAAGGAAATCTTTTGGGAGTCCTCTGATAGAGCTCTTTCCTGATAGGCTGGGGGTTTGTGGTTGGTTTTTTTGATTTGTGGAGGAGGCAAAGATTTACTTTTTTAGACATAAAATTATATGCTGAAAGGCTAGTACGTAACTTTATCAGTTTTGGACTGCAGTCAATCCCGACTCCATGGTATTAACTGCCCCTGCCCTCCAGCAGGGAAATAATGTCATTCCATGCTTTGCTTTTTGTCTCCAGAGATAGTGTGCACAGAAGGTACTGGGGGAGCAGCACGTATTGATCCTCTCACCTCTCAACCCCTCCATTTCCTACCCATGCTCTCTGGCCATCTTTTTGTGTGTGATTTGTAGGAAGTGCAAGACTGTTTTGGGAAGTATGCAATTGTGAAAGTGATGGCTCTTCCTTCTGTGGAATTATTGTTTAAGCCTCTTATTTTGAGGATAGTCTGAACTACTGTGTGACAACACAAGCTTAAAAGGCTATCTATAGGAAGGAGTCACAGGAAACTGAAATGTAATTTCATAATTGTATTGAAAAGCTACTAAAATTGAGTTTGTTTAAATAGATTGTCATCTCTAGAGAGACACTTTAAAGAAAATGTGTTGCTTTAACGCTTTAATTTGTTTGCCTAGTAAGCTCTGTTCCCAAATGGCAACTGAGTAAAGGGTTGGCGTATTTTCACAAACTGGAAGATTGTTTGGAACGTGGTACTATTACAATAGAATAGATGAAGTTAAGTTGTCTGTCGGCTTTAGAAACTAACCCACACTAAGGAAAGCAGATTATAGATGTTACACAAGGGTAGATAACCAGGAGAGAAATTGTATTAGAAGAACGTCCAGTATGGCTGTGACAACCAGCATATCACTTCAGACAACAGGTTGATCTCCACATAGCAAATTCAGAGCAGTTTTGAGGCCTTTGGAAATTTTGGTAACTGACTTTGGGAATGCTTTTAGTCTCTAGAAGTTTCTTCCACCAGTGAGCATATTTTAAATAGCATTATGGATACGGGTTCTCTACAATTAAAGCTGTCCAGTGAAGCTCCATTAGGCGTACCTTGTAAGTCTAAACAAAGAGAAAGATACCTGTCTAGAGATTCAGTCCGAAAAGACTCTACTATAGTCATCTTTTTAGCAAGTCAGTATTTTAAGAAATTTACTGTGATTTACAAACCAAATATTGAAAACCTAGTACCATGTTCATTTTTTCCTCTATCTAGCCTTTCAAACTATTATTTATTTAAAGTCATGATGGTGGGGAAGGGTAATTAGTTTTTACCCATAACTGTATTACTAGGATAAGCTTTGTTTTCACAAGTGTAGCGATACATTTCAACACTTTGGGACTCCTGAGTTTGTTGGACTGAGTAACACTCCTATTCTTCTCAGTGTAGTGGCATTTCAAAAACAGTTAAATCCCGACAATGACATGCCCTTGAATAAAGCTGGTTTTACTTTAGATTGCAAGTGTAAAAGGGGGTATTTTTCTTGTTAAGACCTCAGTTATTTCAGTTTAAACAAATGCAATTTCAACTAGTGCCATCATAGTTATCTTACTCTTTTGTGAATTAATACCATCTAGATGCTTGATTTTGAATAAATATCATTTCATACTAAATATTAGAGGAGAAAGAGAAAACACAGGGAATTATTAAGCATAGTTGGCTGTTTTTAAGCTCTAAACTTCAAAATCCACGTGGGACAATAAAAATACAAATTTGTATGTATAACTTTCAGATTCAGGTTTCTTACTGGAAGTTATTATTGATGCTAATAACATTGGGTATGAGCTAATTAATGAATAGATGACTTTATATAAATACAGCATATTAAATTTTAAATTTGGTTGTTCCTTGATTGATACAGTTGTAAACCAAATCAAAATGAAATTTTTCCAAAGTACAGACTTAAATGCAAAAAAAAAAATGACAGGAGATAATACTAGGGCAAAAAGTTAGTGTCATGTTCAGAGTTTGGTGATATGTTTAAACAATACATACTTTTCTAAAACAGAATTCTTCTAACATTTTCTGCTCGTGCAATTGGTTTCAGTAAAACATTTGAAATGTTAACTATCTGTTGATAGTTGCTATCCAGCATAAGGATTTTGTATTTATTTGAAGAAATATCTGTATGTATTTCTACCATGGAAAATTTTCAGCTTTTCAGTATAAATGATTGATTAGGTAAGTAGTGGCATTAGTTTTAATAATTTATAAGGAATTACTTAAATAGTTAAGGTAGTATTTTATAAGTTCTTTTATTTGGAATTAATATCGTTGAGAACAACTGCTCAGAAGTCTTATTTAGATATAGGCCTACCCTGTATTTGAGATTTAAAGGTTATTAACCTTTGTCACCAAAGTTATTCATTCCAGTGGTGATTAGCTCTGTTTCTGTTTAATGAAGGAATCTGTGTGTGTGCGCACGCACGTGTGTGTGTATGTGTGTGTAATATATTGCAATGAAGAGCCTGCGATGCACCACTGCATTTAATTTAAATACTAGAAAGGAAACTTATCTGCAAAGAACAGTAAAGGTAGTAAGTGGCTATTTTTTCCATTTTCTGTTAGCCTGTTAAGTGTTTTTAAAAATTAAATATTTAAATAAAAATGTCTTTAGAAGGATCTTTAAGAGTATCCTGAAGAGCATCCGGTACACTTTGGTATATGAATATCTTAGGGTGGGATTCAGGAGAGATGGATCCATTCTTGCCTCTGCCACAACCTTGAATTTGTGACCTTAGGCAAAGCGCTGACCCTCTCTGTGTCTCAGCTTGTGAAAGGGGAGTAATACTAAGCTTACTGGGTTCATAGTGAGGTTTTCCTTCATTAATTACTAAGGTAGTTTGAAATATCACAAAGTTAACATTATTGTAATTGCATTTCAATACAAGAAGCTGTTTCAGACTATTCTTTTTGTCCCTTAATTTCTTCCTAATTATTTTTCTTATGGTGGGACTATCGCTTCTATAGATAAGATGCACATCATTGCTAGTGACACTGGCAAGTGTGATTGAATAGTGAAATAGAACAGAACTGTTTTGCAAACTTCAGATTTTTAGGCTTGAGTTTAACNTTGCAGTGGACATTTGCTGACAAAAAGGTGCTGTTTACAAAATCAAAGACCAAACACTTGCTTACCACCTCTGTCTGTCTGTATTAAAGATTTCCATTCTTTGTCATGCCAAGCTGTAGCAATTGGATGTATTAAGTCAATGGTGAACAAAGCGTGTAGTTCTCATAAGTATTGTGCTGAACAATCGCAAAATTGTAACAGCCATTCTGGGAAAGCAGCAGCATGTATGTATTCAACTACGGATTGTGATCTCTTGAACAGTGTTAAAAACGCAAATAGATCTCGCAGCCCATCACCACCTCCACTGTCACCTGTACAGAGTAAAGAATTTGAATCATCGGATGGATCAGTTATAGATTTTCCAACTTTAGACAATAACAAGCTTGAAATATCCATCAACCAGCCTCCATCCCTCTTGCCAGCTGAAGGAAGTGAAGGAGAATTGGAATATGCAGGTAAAACATGTAGAGGAAGAGACACTGAGTATTCAGATAGAACGTTGCTATCTACAGACCTAGGAGGCAACAATTACTATATAAATTCTGAGATGGCTGAGAAAGGTGAACATTCTGCCATTTTCCAAGATTTAATGGACCGCATTAACGAAAAGCTAAAATCAATAGACACTACAGACATAGCAACCAATCTTATAAAACTTTCTAGCAGTGACAGGGCACCAGAAAATGATGTCAAATTAGGGGACTTCATAACCTCTCTTTTGCATAATGCTAAGGCAAGTGATTACAGCTTTATGGAATTACTTCGCCAACATGATAAACAAATGGAAAATAACATTATCCAAACAAGATTTCGCAAGCGTCAGGAAACTTTATTTGCAATGTATAATTCTCCTGATTCCCCATTCATTCGGCGACAGTCTTTGCAAATCAAGAGGCAGCTTGCAAGGCTTGATCAAACTCTTGTAAGAAAAAAGTCAATTTCTGAGAGAAATGCAAAGAAATCGACAAAAAATTTTGATAAAATATATCCAAGCAAAAGACACAGCTTTACTGTGATAGAAGATGAGGCTTTGCAACATCTTGAAAGTAATCCGTGCATGAATTGCCAAACCAAACCAATGTGCTTTCCAGTACACCAAACAGAGTCTTTCAAACTACCTCTTACTAATTTTCAAACCAGATCCGGCTTTCTGGTTCTTTCAGAAAACAGTGCTATTGCAGCCAGCCAGCCGAAACTTGCAAAAACACAAGGAGATTGTGCAACCTTGCAAGAGACTGATCAGATTCTTCTAAAGGACCAGAGTAATGGAATCTTGAGCAGAACTAAACGTAACATTGTGCCTCCTGGGTGGTACTCGGTCTATGTAACTAACAATATTGTGTTTAAAAAGTCATCCAATGCAAAAAAGTCCTTAGAAAGTTTGGATAAAATGAGAATAAATAAAGAACTTCATGCTGAAAGGTGCAGCGACATACATATCAGCAAAATTGTGAGAGACACAAATCTGCAAGTTGTTGTAGAGCGTTTAGAAGATACAATAAACTTAGCCAGAAAGACTAATAACTCATTGCTGGAAAGTTACAAAATAAGCCAAAAATTAAAAGATAATGCTTATGAACAGGTTATGAATCCAGCTGCTAGAAGAGGCTTGCCTTTCACTCTGAGTGAAACGGGATACGCGGGACAAAACTTCCTTCCACATTCACACGTGCCAAGTGGCAGTAAAACCAAAACAGTATGTGTGACAACAAACAAACAAGAGATGGTTATGGATCAAGAAATTAATGACTGCCTTCTAAAATCTCTAACCTTTGATTCATCCAGTTCGACTTCCAATAATGGGGACTTGCATACAACTTCTGAAGCTGAGGAGATCTCATCTCCCTTAAACTACTCTAGTCCTATTAAGCTTATGTTTGTCTCAGAGGTTAGTAGTAGTGAAGGAGTCAAATATACTTTGACATCTGCAGCTGCATCTTCTAAAGGAAGCACAGATATTTGTTTGTTTCAGAGGCATGCAAGCACTTTGTTAGACAAGCAGGCCACAGGAGATCTTCCTCATGCAATCTGTGTTGAGGATTGTGATAACAATGAAAGCGATACCAAGGAAGAGTCAAGTCGTGTTTACGCGGAAGCAATTACAAGCTCTTGTCCAGGTGGTCAAACTAACTTAAATGACTCGAAACAAAATAACGAAGTCGTGGAGAAATCGAGCAGTAGCAGTGAATCGGTTTTGAAAAGAAAACCTGGTAGACCAAAGAAAATAGGTCCTCAAGTCGTTAAACAAGTTAAGAGACCTATTGGGCGGCCTCCAAAACCAAAAATAGATGTGACTGAAAGCACAGGATGTAGATCTGGACTTAGCAGTGATGGTAAAAGTACCACATCTGGTTCATCGGTGATGGAAGAAGTTGAGAGCAACAAAAATATTACTGTGACAGTAGTTTTTGGAAGGTCAAGAAGAACTAAGAGACATGTTTCTGAAGGTAATCTGAATGTAATCGGCATTCTGCCCGCACAACACATTGATTCTAATTTTGCCAATGACCACAGCAAAGTGAGGCACAATGCAGAAACTGAAAATGCTTTGACTGAAATAGTAAAAGCCTTACAGAATTCTTCTGCTGAAAACGAGGTCTCTGGCTATGACTATGTCAGACCTATCAAGAGTAACCTGGCATCACCACATCCTTGCAGCAATATTATACGACCAATTAAGAAACCGTTAGCCACCATTCGAAAACCCGGTAGGCCAGCAAAAGTCAAAATCTCTGGCATATCAGTGACTGTTAATAGAGTTTCACCTCAGGAGAGAAAAGTGAGTATTAGCGACTGTTTGGCTCCTTTACAACAGCAGAATGTGTTAGACAAAAACATACCACAGGAGAGAAAAAATCAACTGTGCAATAGTATGGGTCAAGTAAAGAGCATGCAGAAGGATTCTAGGGAGGAGGGAACGAACAATGTTACGACAAAGGTGTCAAGAAAGCGTGAAATTCCATTGAGACATTCTGCTAGAGACAGAAAACCCTCACTGCATTTTTTACATTCATTAGCATCTTCTAGTGCATTTACTTGTAGAAGTGCCTTACTACATAAATCTTACAAACTCCATTTGAAAAAAGCTAAAGGTCGAAAGGAAAAACACAGGCAATCAAATCAGAGCACAGCATCCAAAGATACCTCAGAACTGAGAAATTCAGGAGATGCAAAAAAGGATCTTAAGGATGGTGAATTCGGGCCCATTAATGAAGTATCATCGGATCCCATTTTTTCATCGAATCCCTCTCTCAGGTGGTGGGCTACTTCTGCTTCAAACGATACTTTGTTGGAAGAACTAAATAATAGATTTGAACGGATAACTAATACGTGGTTGCGAGTGGGGGGAACTGAGTTCGAGAAATGTGTATGTGAAAAAAGGGATCCCGTTGAACAAGGCTGTAACACTGAAATGTCAAACCCTTTAGACTCCTGCCTTGTAGAATTTGAAACATCACCTATAAAAATGCTTTTTCAGAAAAAGTGTAATATGAACGAACTCTGCACCTGGTTTATGCAAACTACAGAAACGCAGTCTCTCTCTCTAGTGAGAAAGGCAAATGCTCGCAATCCTTTAGAAGTAGTTAGTACGAGAGAGATAAAGATGGAAAGTAAACAATCTGATCTTAGTACTTGCCCTTTCAGAAAGCACTTTAAAAAGTTTGCACTATCCTCTCCTTCAAAACCAGCAGGGAAATTACAGATACTGCATAACATGGTGAGGTCTCCAGTCTTAAGTATGAAAAGCAATTTCTCATTAGCCAGATTAAAAAGAAATGAATTTAAGAAGTTACAGCGTGATAGGTGGGGACAAACAAAAAAGCTCTATAATCAGGCTTCCGGAGGCTGGAAATCAAAAAAGAAAAACTTACAGTTCTTTTGCCAAAGCCAGTTGTTTAAAAGTACAAGTGGGGAAACCAATGATGAAATACTCAAGCTCCAGGAAAAAAATACAGTAGAAATCCGGCCCGCTCAGACTTTGGTAGAGTCTCAGAGTAGCCTCTTGCCAACTGAAAACGAAGCCAGAGATGCATTTGTTGAACAGATGATGGGATCTTCTGACTTTAACCCACATCCTGGTTTAGCAAATATACTTAAGTCACATGCAGAGACAAATGGAACAATTTGTTGCCAACAAAATGTTAGAAAAGAACAAAGCCAAGATAAACTGTTTCAGAATACTTGGAAAGCCAAAACCTTTAAAGATTGTAGAATATTTCTGAGAAAAATCAACCATATTGAGCAGCACAATTCATTTAAGTTAAATAATGCCATTTATTCTCCTGAAGCTGTTGAAAGTAAAAGCAGTCAGGCCTATCTGGAAGAAAAAAGACATCCTCTTTTAAGGTCCCGTTCCTCTAGGCAAAATGCATTAAAGAAACAAGAAAATGAAATGGAAACATCTAAAGGATCTAATTCTTCTAAAGTGACTGAAAGGCTGGATCACGGCAGAAAATTAAGTAGTGGTATAAACCACGATGATAATCCTGCTGGTAGTTCTGAAGTTCTTATCAGAATAAACAAAAGAAAAAGCCCACAATGGGAGACCACTGATACAAATATAAGAAAAAGGCTAAAGAGGCAATCATGCAGTAGTGGACAAATGGCAACTTATTACCCAAAGTACCAAGTAGGTAAGTTTCTGTTTCCCCCTTCATCTTAAAATTGCAGTCTTAAAAGAATTGGAGAAGTCAAACAACTAAGCACTTTGGATTATTTTTTTTTAATTGCATGATACTTATTTTAATGTCAGAGAAGTCATGAAATTAAACATCACATAACATCAGAATAATGCAGAAAATGCCATTTAAAAATGTATATGGCACTTTACACATTTTTTTTTTGTCTACAATAGGTGTGTTACATTCTATTATCGCTATAACACACCAAAATGAAAGAAAAAGAGCTAAAGAATATAGTTCAGGCAGCCAACAAATCAAGTTCTGACATATCTGAAGTTAGTCGCCACTGGTTATTGATTTCAAAAGGAAGAATTTTATTCCACTGCGTAGTTTCTCATATCATGAGGAAGGATAAATTATAAAATGAAACAGAAATTCAGTGTATTAACATACAGTTGTTTAAAAATAAATGGTCATCGAATGATTCCTAACGTAAATCTGTAATGCTTTTATAATTCTATAGTAAAAAATAGTACTACGCACTTCTGAGAAGTATTTATTCAGAGATCCGTTTTAGTATCCATTCAATGCCAGATGAAATCTGCTGACTCTAAAGGGTTTGTGCATTGAATCCTTACAGAACAATTTAAAATACAAAATGATTCTAGACAAGTACAATATACGGTTACTATGCTAAATGCATTAGCTTGGAGTCTTTTTAGGCTAATGTGAAATTAAATCAATTTTTAAAGCTAGATATTTATAATACATTGTAATACAAGTGTGATCTCAGAAAGGCCATTATGTTACTTACAAAGAGGGTACACTTTTGGAATTACTTCTTCTGCTGGGTGAAGAGATCTCCTTAAACAGAAGTCTCAACTCATTTCAATGAAATAACTAAGGTGTGAAATACTCACCAAGTAAAGAAAAAAGTTCTGCAATAGGAATTAAATTACTGCAGAAGTATTAATTTTTAGAAACAATATTATATTAGCTAATCTGGTTATATTGCCTGAAGAATAAAAAAAATATTCAAAATATCAGAGCAAAATCTTATGTCCCCCTTTGTATTCTATATTGTAGAAAACTATCCCTAATAATAAACTAAAGAGTTAATTTAAGTTGTAATATAAACAATATTATGGCTCTTGTATACTTTATTTCTTCTGTGCTTTATGTGATATATAAAATTCTTCATATTAAGCTCATTCACTGTAACCCTGCTTTTCTGAAATACACTTTTTTATCTTTAGGCTATTGTTTTGTGTTTAAATTCACTGATTTGGGGCCACACTGAATATAAAAAGCTTGGTTTTATGGAGTTCAAAGCTTGACACAAGATTGCTGTACAACAGCCAGAACTAGAAAAGGAAAGGGTAACATCTGTCTTGTTTCTTTTTTGCAAATGAAGAAAGAGCTCTCTCATACTTTTATTTGATAATTTTGACAGTAGTTGAGAAAATTTTGCATTTGAATTCTGTTTACCTTCAAGCTTTTTCTCGCTATGGCAATGTAAGACCTATTACTGTGATATGGTCTCATGTTAGTTTTAATTGGGACTCGAATTTATTTACCTGATAACTTTCCTCCTTTAGTTTTGGATCCTTAGGAAATCTGATAACTGTTTTGATGTTTTACATTATTTCATTTACAATTTTTGTTATTTTCCCTTTTACTCATAGTTTCTCACATCAATCGTTGTCTTTAGAAAGGCATATGACAGAAAGTTCATTGATAAAGGAAATGTTTAAAGACAAAAAATGATGATTCTGGAATTTTCTCCACACTTGTAACCCTAAATCTTTTTTAGGGGTGCTGTTGCACTAGCAGGAGATTGTCTGAAATAAAAAAGGATGCCTTGTTTTGGCAGGTTGATTCAACGTTGTGTACTGTCTGCACTAGCCAAGGAAATCTTATAAACATTTTTAGTCTATAGTGTAGCTACTGACTACAAAGAAGGAACGTGATTCCTAGCTGTGCATGCATGTATTTTCAAACATAATTGCTGCATCTGGAAGTTTAATGCACATGAAAACAACATTATTCATTCATATGTTCTTTGGACTGTATTTTTGTTGATGTGGTATCATAAATTATATCATTGTTCTGTTGTCATGCTTGAAATGTTCTTATATACACATTTATGGTCAATATTTAAAGTTTTTCTTCAAGTTTTACTGATTTTGGTGTCTTATCAAACGTTCTTCAAAGAGAGAGGTGTTGTGATGCTGTTCTATTATAAAGCGTGGCAGGAAGGCAGAATGCTGTTACTGAGTTTCCATGGGTACTCAATTTCTGTTAGAATGTGCAAGTGGGAATAAAGCCATTGAGTTTTTACAGCTCAAGGTAGCATCAAGCAACTCAAACTAGTCATGTGTAGCAAGAGAAGAGCGTTAATCACTTTTTCATATTGCCTGTTTTATTCAAGATAAGGTGGATGGTAGATATATTGGTCCATATGCTGTTTGTTAATACTTGACCTCTGAGCTGTTGCTTCACCAACGCGTCTGATGTGGTGGGGCAGTTCCCTTTTATTGTAAACCTATGTTCTGACCACTTTAATTTCTTTAGCAACACCGAAACATTATTACTGTCTGGGGTGGCAAAGAAAATGACGTAAACACGTTTTCAGGAAAGTATATTTCTCTCCATGAGGGTGGTTCAGTGTGTTTCCTTATAAGACTAAAGACCACATCCACATGCTTTGGACTTGGCCAAACTAGATCCAAAAAGGCTTCAAGAGAGCCAAGCTAAAATAAGAGAAATTATTATCCAACAATAAGATGGGACACAATTGAAGACTCCATTTTAGGAATTTACAATGTACTGAGTGTTTTGAAAATCTTCTTCAGGGGTGTGGATTTATCACAGATGCAAAGGGTGCTGTGCGCCTGCTACAGTAGCAGGCAGTACTGTGTGCTGTGATGACGTGACATTCTTTGTATCAGGGTGGCAGTTCCCATAGAAAAACTTTTAAAAATAAAAATCAATTCCGATCACTTGAAGCTAGGATATTTTCTTCATCTAAGATGAACTTTTTCATTTTCTTCCTTACAATTTGGCTTTTCTTCAAGTAGTCTGGAGTTTAATTCATCTCTCAATTGTGCATGTAAAATAACACCTATATTAATATGACAACAGACAAAACTTTTCTTAAACTTGACTTCTGTTATCACAAATTTTCTTAAAATTGGAAGGGGAAATTTATGAGCTCTTTTTACATATCGATATTAGTATGGCATTAATATGGCATTAATATTCCACTGTTGTTGCAATCCAGTGGCGATAAGGCTACACAATGGGAATCACTTTCCTACTCCTTTGTAAGACATTAGTCTCACACTAATGACCTAGTGACAAAAAAAGATTGGTTTTAGCAAATCTCCACACCTCTCTTTCACAAAAGAGCACATTCTACACTCCGAATGTAGAACAAATTTAAAATATTGGGTTAGGTAAAATGCAAAAGAGACATACTGCAAGTCATTGTGTCTGTTGGTTTTGAGAAATCCTTTTCAACAGCCATGTCTTAGCTCTTTTCGCAAAGGCTTTTCATCAGAAGGTTCTGGGTTCAGAATAAGTTTCATCTGTGATGTGGAGTAAGCAGATAGACGTTTTCATAACTCTAATTGCCAGACAAGAAGTTACTTTTTCACAGTCAGTCATAAAACAAAGGAAGAAAATTAATTGAAAATGTAGAAACAATATTGAAATGAATGACTATTCTCAGTAAGTGGTCCATTTGTAGAAGCATAAAAGCAGAAAGGTAAACTTGATATATAGTTGACTATGCGTGTATAATAAATCTTGACTCATTTAATGAACTTAATGGCCTCTGCCTCATTCCCCTTAATGCAACAACAGCAGCTCCAATACCACCTTCTAACACTCCATCTTGCTTACGCTCTGGAATTCCACTTGCCAAACACAATTCTGTAGTCTGTCCTTCCCTTGTCTTTCTCTTTTGGGTGCGTTTTTGTTTTAAACTGTGGCCATTTATGCGTTGCCGTGGGGTGTGCTCTTCCTCGTGTTCTTTTGAAGGTTCTGAGCTAAGAAACTTTGGCTTTTTTGAATAGTAGACTTCCTCCACAGAGCTCTGAAGTCTTTCATTTTCTCTACCTGCAGGGAAATTTCTGCAGTGTAGTGTCATGATCGTTATGCCTTTGTGTTGGGTTTATATACCCAGTTTTATACATAACTGGGGTGGGTTTTTAATTCAGTGTTGTGTAGGTATCTCTTTTTAATTTGATTCCCTCAAAAACTGAGAAACTCATATTCGGTGCTTTCTTGTTTGTTCTCAGTCCTGAGGAAATGGTTAAATTTTTCAGCTTTCTTTAGGGAACTGATAATACTATATAAATACAGGCTTCTGTCTTTCTGCTTAAGCCTTTCTCTAAAAGAGAAGATGGTAGTTTTCCCAAGCTTGCCTAGTGCTTTTGAAAATATGTCAAGTACACGTCCTTTTTAAAATCCTGTCTTCTGTTAAGAGTTTACTGCCTTAAAGAGGAGCTTTAGTTGATGTTAGATAGAATAGGATAGAGGTCAATCAACACAGCCTGTGTTGTAACTTGTAAATAAAGCATTCATGTAGTCTGGTCAGCACAAAGCAGGTTAATTGTACTGAGACAATTCCACATTTTGGTGTTGAGCTCTGGGAAAGCATTCCTGCGCAAGGAAGGTGCTGTAATTCATAGAGGCACGTGTACTGTGCACTACTGTGTGTTCCTCTATTGTTTGTCTGCTAAAGCTAGTGGTGAGAGGGGGGCGGTTCACCAAATTTCCTTCCCTAATTCCTCTTTCACTCAATCAAAAGATCGTTACAGCCTGTCCTTTGATGATTTGACACCTCCTTCAGATTGTCAAGCCAAATATAATGCCGCGTTTGTTCACTGTTATCCTTTTGAGAGCGGTATCCGTTTGTTTTGCCATACTTACATGGCTGTGCCTTAAAGTAATTGTTTAAATAAGATTTGAGACTAATAGACATGTTTTCATTATTTTAAAGTATTTCAGGACAAAGTCTAAACATCTGTTTGCAGGGCTTTACAGAGTGGTGTTAAATCTTATGAACTTATCCAGAATTTTGTTTCAAATGTACGTAAACATTTGGCAGCTGTTAGACATTGTATTTCATTTTTTATGTTCCTTCTTCCTTGCATTCCTTTGGTAATAGGGTATTAACAAATAAGATTTTTGCCATATTTTAAGAACAGAATTTTCTTACTGTAAGGCTTTTTTTTTGCCTGGTGTTCCCTATGGTCAATGTGAAGGACGCTCAGCCCGTCAAAATGGCCTTGAATCTCGAGTATTCCCTGGCGTACTCGGTCCTTCTGAAAGCTGTTGACAGCCTTCAGGTTGTAATTAAGCCAGATATTTTTACAACAGTCAACAACTAATGAGGTAGATATATCTGAACGGAAATTGTTTTATGTGGGAAGGCCAAGATTTTTAGAGCAGCGTTTTGCATTCACACACACGCACCGCTGCAACGCCCTGGCCTGAGGGTTTTGGCGGGGTGGTAACTGAGGTGGTGTCAGGCTCTGTGGCCTCGGGCAAGTACCAAAGTGATGGTGCTCCTGGGCACGGAACCTAGCAAGGGAAAGGTCATGGAGTCCTCACTGACAAACTTCACTTCCCAGTTATTTAAAAGATATTAGATATTTTAAAATAAATCGGAAGAAAATGTTTGGAAACCCAAGTAATATTTTTTAACAAATACAAGTATATAGAAAAGTATGATTTATGGACCTGCACTTGTGTGTATTTGTATAGGGATATGGGCTACCTATGAACTGAGAACATTTCTGATGTACCGTTTTAAGAGAAAAACACTTGTTTGAAATGCTGCAAATAGAACCTAGATTGAGGTCCTAATTTAGAAGTTAATTGGCATTTTTAGTTACTATTTAATTACTGGTTTTTATAGCGCCTTATTAAAAAGCTAAAAAAGAAAATAGAAATTATTTCAGTGCTAGTCAAATAAAATACTGATGTTATTGTAACTGAGCAATAATTAAAGTGTACTTCACACGTTTTTATTATGTTCTTAACCAGTTTACAACTCAAAATTATGTTTGGATTGGTTGCAGTGTACCTTGGTAAAATAATGCTGTTCTTGAGACATGTCTCTCTCCATCTTCTCCTTTCCATGCATGAGGTATCATCTTGAATTACCTCAGTTTTCTTATCTCCTTCATCTGTTATTTCTTTCTCCTCTTTATGGGATTGCCAGCTTTCATCTGACTGACTTGTTTTCTCATCTAAATGCTTATTTTTGTGTGTGTGTGTGTGTGATTTTTGTCAACATTATTTTTTACATCAGTAAGTCAGACTATCTGCGTTTTCCTTTCTGCCTTGTATTCCTCTCTCACAGAAGCATAGAAAGTTTCCAGGGAGGCTGATGGGCTCAAGCAGGATGTCTGACTGCTTCTCATAACCCTTGGGCTCCCATAATAAAAATGGCACGGTTGCCGTTGGCTGTGCCTTCTGACGTTAGCAGCTATCCCAGCAGCACGGCACGGGTTCTTGCTGCGCGTGTCATCCTACAGCAGCCTGCCTCTGTGTTCAAGAGCCGCCTCACCTGCGTTGGTGCTTTGCCACGGTCCCTGCCGAGCTGTTCGTTTCACACCATGGCTTTTATGCATTTATTTTGTTCAGGCCCACGTGTGAACCACCGCTCACAGCATACACTCTGGTTGTTCCACTCTCTCTTCTCTGCATCTTCTCTTCGTACGTTGCTCTCCTTTAATTAGTCGCGCATCGGCTTTCTTTTTTCCAAGCTGGGTGTTGGTGAGCGCCGAAGCATACTCCGGGAACCCTGCGGAATTAGTGCAGCCCAATTTCATTCTCTCTTTTGTATTTTTACTGCATATTTGTCATTGTGTACTTGTGCTGGTCTGTACTCTCTCTTATACTTGATACGAGATTTATAATATCGTATGAGCAAGGTGCCAGTCAGTCTTTGTTATAGATTTCTTCAAATCCAGGTATGGAAAATCTTTTCTAAATAACCATGCCGACTTTTTAATCCACTTTTTCTTATTGGAGACCACGTAACTTTTTTTTTTCTTTTTCCTACAGTGTAAAGATAGATTTATTTTCCAAAATCAGAATATATAAACAGACTTTTTCCTAGCTCCATACTTTGGGGCCAACAGCTCTGGAGACTAGAAAAGTTCCTGTTTCTGCTGCCATTCTTGTGGCAAGTTGCACATTCTCTTCGTGTGCAACAGGTCTACCAACTTACTCTTCTCCTTCCGTGTCTTCCATAACTGAAGGAAGGGGGACCCTTTTCTGATGCTGATTTCTCTCATGTTCTAGACATCATTAAAAGCTGCTTCGATTATTCTGCAGTGTTCTTTGGAGTACCAATAATGTTATCTGTTGCTGTGTTAAGAGGGTGTAAATCTTTATCTAGTGAGAAACTTCCTGTTTTATGGAGATCCAGGCTTGCTTTCTGTATTCTTTTGTTTGGTTTTGTCAATCATATGACTGATTTTACTGTCTGATTTCTTCTTCCAACATCGGAAACTCACCTGACTTATGTCTGCATTCAGTTTTTTCGGTTCCTCACCACAAATTACATTTAGACAGTCGTGTCACAAACTTTTATTTCAGTGGCTGAGACAGCTCACCTACTTCCAATCTCCATCCTCTTCTTACAGCCACGTGCTCTTTTACGTGTACATCAAAGGAATCTGCATCGGTCTTTTATCGTGGTTTATCTGTAAGGTAGCGTAGCATTCTTCAGTGACGATCTTCAGCGATTAGTCAGGCTGAGAGGGTTGGGTGGTTCCGCCTGGAGAAGAGAAGTCTCCAGGGGAAGACCTTACTGTGGCCTTGAGGGCCTCAGGACTTAGAGGGGGCCTACAGGAGAGATGGGCACAAAGTTTTTTTAGCAGGGCCTGTTGCAATAGGACAATGGGTAATGGCTTTGAGCTAAATTAGGGAAGGTAATAGACTAGATATAAGGAAGATATTTTTTACGCTGAGGGTGGTGAAACAGTGGAACAGGTTGCCCAGAGAGGTGGTAGAAACATTCCCGGCAACATTCAAGGCCAGGCTGGATGAGGCTCTGAGCAACCTGATGGAGTTGAAGATGTCCCTGCTCACTGCAGGGGGGTTGGACTAGAGGACCTTAAGGGTCCCTTCCAAGGCAGCCCATCCTAAGGTGCTGCAATTCTATGATCGACCATAGACCTGCTTCTCTTACTGCATGCCTACCGGTAGAAATGGCCTTAATTTAACATTAGCCTAGGACTTAAAATCCCTTCAAAAGCATAAGCCCATGCATTTCTGCTTGGTTTTGAATGGTTTATATCGGTTGTCAAACCATTAGTGAGTAATGCGACTACATTCTTCATGTTTTTCCAAGCAGGTGTTATGTTGGTGTTATTCCTTGTTTTCACTTTGCAGCTCAGGGTAGAATATTCCTAAATTGTAGTCCTGCTAGGAATTAGAATAATCAGATTTTCACATTTCACATTGAAATACATGCATGCATCAAAGTTGAGATGCTTAGGGAAATCAGTCTGTTCAGGTGGATTTTGTCTTACCTGAGGTGCAAATTTCACAAATGTGCAGAGATTATACTGGATGTTTTACTGGCACAGGCTTGCCCTCAAAGGTGTCGACTTCAAACTATTGAAATTTTGATTATTTGCTCCAAATGATGAATTGGTTTCCTGTATATGAAATGAAAGCTTCTTGTCTAGAAGAGACTTCTTGCCTAGAAGCTCTAAGAATGCCATATGGTATTTTCCTTAATCCCCAAAAATATTGTCTTATTCTCACTCAGCTGGTTCTTTTTTTATCTGTGTGTCACGTTTTCTATTTGGAATGGAGGCCACGTTTTGGAGAAAAAAAAAAAAGACTAAAGTTACATTTCAGTGTTCTTATTGGGGCACTTAGCATAAATTTAAAAATGTTCAGTACCAGTCATTTCTTTTTAAATTATAAGAAATTTATTTACAATACGAATATAAATTTAAAAGCTATACTTAAAGTATCCATTCTTAAAACTTGTGGTGGTCTTTCTTACCCATCTTTCTTGTTTAAAGTCGAGACCTGTGTGTTTAAAAAAATTCTTCTTTTGTATATCGTATTTGTTCCTGAGACATTTCATATTTATCAGTTTACTACTCACAGCTGGTTTTAAATTATATTTAAGTATTAGAAATTTCAGAAAAGGAAATGACTTGCAAATTATTGTTTGACCTTCCTTAATTCAGAAGTCTGGTGGCTTATAAACCTCCCAGGGACTGTCTCCTCCTTTTTCTGAGATGATCTCCCTCCATAAGATGATTGCATTTGTAATGTCAAAAAACTATTATGAAGTAAAGATTTGAGATTAATCCAGCTCAAACGGCAAGGTTTGCGTGGCTGTATTCAGCACGGTGTTGAGACAGTGGCATTCTGTTTCCTCTGAGAGCAGCCCGAACCAGCATACTCGGTTCTGAACCGCCAACCCTCAGCCTTATTGTACCCCGTTCAAAACCGGTTTTAATTATGAATAAGTAGAATAAAAATAGCAACAACTTTTTTTCTGTTATAGTACTTTTCTAAGGCAAATGCGACACTTCTCATCTGCACAACAGGTGTTCAGGTTGCGTTTTTTCCATTTATTTGCATGCTACTAGCTTCTAATAATGGTTGGAAATCAGGGAGTTTTCTTTCATGGAAGTGGTGATCAGAGGCAGGCTTGTTTCATGGCAGTGCCTAGATGCTAAGAATTAATTATGTTCATCATAAAATTAATGATGCTTCCTTTCAACTGATAGATTCTTAGCTGGTTTTTTTGTTTCCAAGATCTTTGAAGACAGTACGCAATAAAGGATTTGAGATCATAGGACTATTTTTTTTATTTAACAGGTTTAATACTAGCATCACTTGTAAATTATGCCCTAAAATTTTATCACTTCTACATTAATATTTTGCTTCCTTCTTCTTGAAGAACCCTGTGTCTTCCATGGACTGCTAAATAATCTGTATTGCCACAAAACATAGTGAGTCTTGTCAAAAAGATTGCAGTTCTTCACAACTTTTCAAGTCCGGCTGCTTTAAGTAATTATAACTTTAAAGGGGGCAGGAAAGTTGTCAGCATACGTTCAAATCTGCCCTGCGTTCTGGGAGCCGTCAGGACTGAACTCTGTATGTACCTCATGGCTGCACCAGGCTGATTGATTGATTTCTTTCTTTTGGTACTTGTTTCAATTCCTCATTTCTGCAATGAAGTTGCAATGTAAACCCTTTATGTTGCCTGTGTCTGTTGCCTTTAAGGGAACGAGGACGTTTTCTACATCTGCCTGGGCTGGGGGAGCATGGCACGTTATTTCTGTGACTGCACCCAAAACTGTCTTCATCTATTCCGCTCCCAAACCTTCACCTGAAAGCGCGTGCTCTGGGCTGTTTGGCTTTACTGTTGTGCTCTGTTCTTTGACGATGAATTACTGATGTAAAAGGTGCAACAAACATCCACCACGACATAATTGCGTCTCCGGGCAAGTTGCGCTTAAAGCTTGAAGAGCGAGTGGCTGTTTGAACAGCCAGCCTCAGGAAACAGCTGCCAGTGAGTAATCCTCTTTCACTGGTGCGCCGCAAGCGCTCAGCAAATTCCTACAAGACTCTTTTAGTTGTATTTCTCATGTGTTTCGTATGCATGCATTTCATTCCTATATCCTTGCTTCTTTCCACCCTTTTCTTTTTTTCCCCTCAACCCAGGAAGACGTTTCTGAGTTAGTGTGAAGAGCAAAAGAAACTCTCCCACCATGATTTCAGCCTGGGACTATGGCTGGTTCTGACTTCTCACCCTGTCTTTTTGTCTCCCCTCAATTCACCTCCTGTCTTGGCTCTGTCGTGGGCACCGTCTTGTCTTACTGCTCCAGAGCTGCTCCCAGCTCTTAAGTCTAATTTTTAAGAGATTCCCTGCATACTGCTTATCTCCCCAGCTGCTCTGATCTAGCTGAGTACACCATCTACCGCCAGGGCATTTCTTTTTCAGATTCCCAAATGGGATTCTGCCCACTCAGATGAAAAATATTATTTCTTATTACAAAGAGAATCTATTTGATAAATGGAAGTGAGACCTTTCTTTGTAGATTTTTTTTGTTGTTGCATTTTGGCATTGTGGAAAGATGAGGTTAAATTTGAGAGACAACAAATCTGACTGTGGGTGCTGGGTTTGCTTTAATTTCAACGTATGTTGCATTATTAAATCAGTCTCTGGTGGAAAGCATGCTGAGGCTGCTATAGTCATCCTAGATTCTAACCTAATATATTCCCCTGTTTCCCTTTCTGGGAATTGAGTAATTTGTACAGAAAAAAAAAATGATGATGATGAAGTTTTACTATTTCTTCTCAGTATTTTCGAAACCTTTCTGCGAAAGCGGTAAATCAGTGCTATGTGTCACGAATGCTCTTGTGCTTTCTAAGCTATCCGCTGGCACAGCGTTGATGGTGGTGTTTAACACCTGCAGTTTGCAGGATTTCTGTCAGACAGAATGGTAAAAAGCAGTTTGACCAAGTTCTCAGCTGGTTGGGAAGGAGACATTTTTATCTATGAAATAAGTAAGTGCTGCTAAAGGTTTAGGAAAACATAACCCGACAGTGATGCTTTCATAGTGGTTCTACAGCATACGGACACGCAGCCTTTGATGGCAATTGCTTTGATAGGAAATGCTGAGGAGGCACCTAACAGATAGGAAACATTTATCCCTTTTTCTGCGTGGCTTTGACATGTCATAGGCACAAACTGACCCAGCAAATGAGCTAGCCAGATTTTTTTTCTCATTTTCATAAAACAGGTGTCAAAATTCCTCTTTTTCCTGAAGAAGGGCCTTCCAAACTGCACAGAAAATAAGAAGCTCAAAGCATATTATTTTCTTTTTGTGCTTGGCAGCCTATCAACTTACTTACACAGCATTGCTCTCACATCCTCCTATTAAAAAGCAGTATTTGTGTTCTGATAACAATGATTGGGGTAAAACTAAAGAAGGAAACACAAAATTTCACAAAGCAGTACTTGTATTCAAGCAGTTTTAACTGGAAGTGTGGAAAAAAGCGGGGTTTTCTTTAGCTCTGCAGAGCACGGGAAGGACCCTTGTTGCTTGCTTTAGTAGAAAGATGAATTAAAAGTCTTTTCTATTTAATTATTTTTTCTTTAATGATCATCTCTCTCCACAAAATTTCCTCCTAGGTCCTAGCAGGCCTGGAGCCTTAACCACACATAGGGCCGTCTGTTTAGCCAGAGGAGATTAGGTTGGATTTAGATAATCTGAAAGGTCCCTTCTAAGCTCGGCAATTCAGTGACTTCAGCGTCCACCGTCATTGTTCTGAGTGGGCTGCTATCATTTGTTAGGATAACATATGCAATTGCCTCTTCTTCCAACGCTGTTGAAAGACAGTAACTTGAGAGATGATTCAGTAATAGTGATTTGGGAATTGAGAGTTGCAACACATGACAAAATCCCTGGAGCCATCGCTGAGAGGTTTCTAGACCCGTTGGGTTCGTGTGCGGCAGCACCTGAAGAAATCCAGGAGCGCGAGAGGGCAGCCTCAGCTTGCACCGACCAAACAGTGTGTCCTGTGGCCATGCAGGGATGTTGTGGATGTCATGGTTAATCCAGTTACTGGACACTCTGAAATACGAAATCTTGTAGATTAAGCAGTAAACACCTTACCAGCACTTGAAGAGCAGTTAAGAGAACAAGGGCGTAGAGGGTAGTGTAACCAAAGATGAAGAAAAGCATTTGAATTTTGAAAAAATAGCACTAGTTTATGATAAAGAGAATTAATAAAAAAAAAACCTACTGTATTCTTTTTTACTGGGCTCTTAGCAGTGTCAGCCTGTCTTCAACTTCGCTAGTGAAAGCAGAACTATTGAATATTCCATGTTACAGAAGCACCTGTAGCCGACTTCCACAAATCACATGCACGGAAGCTGCTTAACTGCATCAGTCCCAAGTGAATGAAAACAAAACAGATGCTAATTGCTGGAATAGTGAACAGATGGCTTCAGAATTGGAAATTTTAACCTTTTTAGAGACCATTATATAAGATCAGTAAATGCCTGTTGTCTGGGAAGTTAAAGGGGCCGCCGTCCTCTCACTGGTGCACTCCAGGAGTAGGGATACTCCAAGCTCTATGGAAATAAGAGTTCATGGCTTCTGGTAGCATCAGGCTGGAGCCGGCAGTTCTTGCTAACAGGAGGGTCGTTGTGTGGAACATCTCTCTTTTGTAGGAATGCTTAATGCACAGTGCACCTTCTGTAAGCAGAGCTGAACAAAATGTAGATTACAATCTATTGATGGATCTAGGTGGAGAAATTCAACTGCTTCTATTTAATATTACACCTTAATTACATTCTCTGCTTTAAAAATACTATTTAAGTATGCCATTTTCATACCTTGTTACATTAACAGCTAGAAAATAAATCACTACAGGTAAAAGAACTAAAAGTGAGATTAAAGACTAGGTGGTTCTCCTTGGTTAACAAATGTATTAATGCAGAAGTGTTCAAGGCCAGGCTGGATGGGGCTTGGAGCAGCCTGGTCTGGTGGGAGGTGTCCCTGCCTAGGGCAGGGGGGTTGGAACTAGATGGGCTTTAAGGTCCCTTCCAACCCAAACCATTCTATGATTTTTATCAAGGTAAAATTTCCTAAGATACTTAGGCTTTTTATGTTGATGTTACTCATACTGGGGAGTTGAAAAAAAAATTAACATTTTTCTATTCCCATTTTCTCATTCTCAAAATGCCAAACTCTTGAGTCTCCTAGAGTTCTTCTCTAAGAGGTAAATTACTGCATAACAATTACCAGCAAATATTTCAGTCCTAGTTTGGCAAATTCCGTCCTGCCTTGTACAGAAACCTGTACAAAACCTGAAAGAGGAAGAGCAGGCCCTTCCCTCAGAGAGGGAAACCGTTATAGTCCACTACGGTTATAGCACCCTGCATTTTTGATTTGCCGTCCAAGCAAGTGGGAAGGACTTACGGTCACAGCTTCACCAAATCCTAGTACACGCTTTGTTAGTGGTAGCAGTGTTTGGAAAATGGGCCGTAACAATTTCATACAATTCCTAGTTTATCTACACAAGTAACACACCAAACCACTCCAGAAGCCTGAACCTTTAGCTTTTTCTGCGTGGCACCTGCCCAGCATTAAATACAGTTTATGTATCTACTGTTTTAAATACAGTAGAAATGCTGTCCTTTAAAGCACTTTGCAGGTGGATACTACTCATAGCTTGGAATTTCTTGATTCCCCAGGCATTTATGTTCCTTTCAGGTAACAACAAAAAAAACCCCAAACAACACACCCCCAAACAAACCAACACTCCAGCCCCATCTCTTCATTTAGCTGTTGATTATTTCTGTTCTTGGCCAAGAGTTTTAAGTTTTGCTCCCTGGCTGTGCCTGGGAGGCACGTAAGCAGCAGGGGTGAGGAGAGCTGCAAGACCTCAGGAGTCGGCCCTATCACCATCTCACATGCACGCTTCGTCCCCTGGTCATAGGAACAAGCTTTGACTTCGCTCCTAGCAAGTGAGGGCAAAGGTTCAAGTCTGAACAGGTTGTAAATTCCAGAAACTGACCTCGCTGTCACCTCTGTCGCCTACACTTGCACTCTGTGTTTCCTACGGGAAGGAAAAGATCTGAGCAACAAGAGTGCATGCAAACCAGGAAAGAATGAAGGAAAAGGGTACAAGGCAAAAACACGACAAAAGCTAGAGGCAGAAGAATAAGGACACAAGGGAATGCAGGTCATGGGAGCAGCAGCCCTGCTACTGTGGGTTCCGAACTGGGGTCAGTGAATTAGAAACGCATCTCGCTACCATGGCAGAAGGGCACAGCGTCTTCTAGAGAGCTTGCATAGAAGTGTGAAAGAATGACAGTTGTGTTTCAGATGCTCTGTGGAAAGTAACAATGAATTGTCACTTTAGCTGTTACACAAGCTGTATTTCCCTCTTGCCATGACATAGGAAAGTTTAATCAAAGCCAGTCACTATATTTCAGTAACACAAGCTAACGTTTTAGGTTATAGTCTTATAATTACTGACCGTCCTCAGCTAGACTGTTCACCCACGTAAACACCACGCTTCAGCAGATTCAGTCCTTGAGAATTTGCACCCAAGTCCTGTGGTGGACCTGGTTTCCTGAAATGCGGCAAGTCAGAACCATTAAGAGATATTCTTGCTGCTTAAGCATCCCTTTAGTAGAAGAAATTGTGTGTGTGTAGTTTATAGCATGATCATTACCTCCTACCCTTAATTACAATTCATAGAACTCTATTTTTTAAATCTTGTTAATTAGAAATATTTCCAACTTTGTATCATTCTTGCAGTTCTTGAAATCTTTGAAAAGGATGGTGAGAAACATAGGACACAGATCACTGCAGGAGGTAGGCAGTTAAAAAACCCAACAAACAAACAATTAGCAGGGATGGAGAGGTTTGAAATTAGCATTTCCAGACTCTACCTTCTTGTCTTCTGAGTGTGCGCAATTACACTGCTTTATACATAAAGGAAGAAATGTTCTATGCTCAGTAGGGAGGTGAAACAGTGGAACAGGTTGCCCAGAGAGGTGGCCGATGCCCCACCCCTGGAAACATTCATGGTCAGGTTGGATGGGGCCCTGAGCAACCTGATCTAGTTGAGGGTGTCCCTGCTCACTGCAGGGGGTTGGACTAGAGAGCCTTTAAAAGTCCCTTCCAACACATACCATTATACGATTTTATTCTATGATTCTGTATGGCAAAAAGGAGAGCATGACTCAGCCCACACTAGTGGATTCCATCCTAAGTCTGCTTAGCGATCCCCACGAAGGGTTGGGTTTCCTTTCCTTCTTGTATTACTTATTTTCCTTGAGTTGAAACAAAATAAAAACGGTCTATATATTAGTCCTTTCATGGCTGTACTGAATTAACAATGTCAGCAAAAAACCCAACCTCAAATTCTTGCCCGGTTCCTGCTCTGTGTTTCTAGAGTAGTCAGCTAGGCAGGAATTCAGAAAGGGCAGCCTGCAGAACACACAGCACACCTCTTCCTGCGCAGAGCCCCAGCGCCGGCAGGAGAGGGGCCTCACCGGGCCCTCAGCCCCCTCTGCTTTTACAGCACGGAGAGCCAGGTTCTGATGGCGGTGTTTCTGGCACACACTGCAGCCAAACAACAAAACCCCCAACAGCGTACACAATCTGCCACCACCTCATCTTGCCTCTCATCAGTTTGCTTGCTTGCAGGGGAAGAGGAAAGTCTACTAAACTTTTTCTCATTTTTTTCCCTCTCCCACCCCCACTTCTTTTCTCACAGCACGCTACAAGTGAAAGTCTCGGAGCCGCAGAATTCAATAGACATGAACACAGAAAATGAACATTTGAAGTCCATAAAGATGTGCCTTAATCAGCCCACTGAGTGGAATCTGAGTTTTTCATCAGCATCTCTCGCCAGCTGTAAAGTTTTTAACCAAAATCTCAAAACTGATGAGAACAAATAGATTGCAGCTGTTCTTGCACTATTATTTTGTACATTGTTCCTGATTTTTTTTTCTGCTGAATAATAAGCATTTATTATTACATTGATCTTGAAATGATCTTGTGTGATTTGGCTTTATATTACTACTAGCATTATTCATTTTGATGTACTTTTTTTTTTAAATATAAAGTTTCACATCTGACGATCATGAAATTCTTACAGTACAAATTTATATCAGATTCAGATGTTCCCCTTTAATAGTATTGTGGTTTTTCTATGTTCTTTAAGTTTAATTATTATTCCCCGATTTTATTTTTGTGCACGAAAGTTAATATACTATGTAATTTGTGGCATAGGTCACCATGTAAAGATTTATGGTAATAACAATTCAAACAAATCTGTAACAGGTGGAGACCGACTACCTCGAAGCAAAGCAGTAAGAAGGTAACTTATCTGAGGAGATCTCCTTCACAAATGGATTGAAATGTATCGAACAAGCAGTCTGTTCCTGCGGTATGCTTTTGTCTTCATTTATCTTGAGAACTTTTGTGTGACAGTGATTAATGACCGTAACGTCTACAAGAAAGGCCAAGCCTGCAGGAGAATCTCTTGAAAGATTGTCATTCAGTGAATCTCTATCTGCACTTTTTGAGGTTTCTGCTAAGTGGTCTTTCTTCCCCTTTTGTTTTTATGAATTTATGCCTGCCACCAATTAAAATGGATGTAAATGCTCTTCCTATTTCATTTTTTTCTGTGTACTTTGGAAATTCAGTGTAAACGTCAAAATTTTAAACTCTACTCAAAGAAGTAGTAATCGGTTGTAGCTGACTCCACTGTAGACATTCCACGCTAAGATCAGCTTTAGCAAGGTTCATGTACTTCAGCAAAACTTTATTATTAATAGAGCTATAACAGAAGTGTTAGAATAAAACCGTCTGATCTGTTTCTCTTTTCTGGAGTCATACATTCAATAGCTAGAGCAGAGGCTTCTTAATTCAACTTCTTAAGAACGTGTCTGTCCTTCACTTGCCTAAAGCTAACTTTCCAGAAGGCAATGTCCTTAGGATACTGTATTTTATAAAAGAAAGTTTTTAAGGGTTCACTTAAAATTATCATCTTACTTAACAAAATGAAGATGCAGTTCTGTAAAGAAGCTTGTTGGTTTACAGGTGCAATCCAGTAACTGAAATAAAAGACTGTTGTGAATTCCACAGTTTCACAAGATGCCACGAGGATTTTGAGTCACTGAAGTGTCAGACGGTGCAGAACATGATTAAAGAATGACCATTCATCACCACTCCACACTGCCTAGAGGGTCTTTTTGTATATCAATAATTTAGTGCCTTTGGATTTTATAGGGCAAGAAAGCCAAAAAGATAATTAAGCTCCCTGGGGAAGAGGGACTGAAGTTTACTTCAGCAGAGCCCCACCAAAGCACAAGGAATGGTAAGGAGTCAGGGCTATCCAGGATGTAAAAACAGTCTTACAAACAGTGGAACTAAGGCATCCAGTATCTTGTTTGTGTGCCCGAAGGAGGAGATGCCGTGGGGATTTTCTCATTTCAGATGGAGTAAATACCAGAATTCTCCTGTTACAGGCATGTCTCACCTGCAGGCCTGTTTTCATTAGCTATTAACAATTAGAGACCTTCCTTTGTGTCATATTGAGTTTCAATTGGCTGATGAGTTCAAGAGTTTTCACATGAGAGTCAGACACACGCATAACACAACCGCTTCCCTAAGTCACACAATAGACAACAAATCTAGAAAAAGAAATGGTTTTGGTGCAGCACTCACCCTCTGGAGATACCGACCAGCCAAAGAGACTCTTACCAGGAGAAAAATAATTTCCTTTTCATATAGCCTGAAGAGACTGCTTAGGCAAGCAAACACAAGTCATCACAAAACTGGTTTTAATAAATAAAAACTAGTGCAGGAACAAACACCAGATGATTTTAAGTTTGACAACAAATGACCACTGCTATTTTATCATTATTTAATATGGAATCAAATTGGCCTAGTCTAGGTCTGGTTTGGCTCGTGCACTCTGGACATCCTGTTGTGTTTTGCCAGCAAAAAGAGAGCGGATGCACAGTAACTGGTTCAGAACAACAAAGAGGCTGTTTTTAAGTCAACTGGAATATTTTGGGGATTAAAGCTTTATTCCTTAATTAAGGAGCCAGGAAGTTAGGTACTTTCAACCTATAGAACTGAAGTCAATAAAAGTCAGCGACATTATATTAGCTAGAAAGAATAATGCATACTAAGTCAAGATTTTTCAGTGCAGATAGTAAGCCACTTCTAGACTTGGCTCCTTATCACCTTTGGATGTTTCTAGCCTGAAAGAGGATCACAGGGTAATTCAGGCATAGAAGGACCTCAGGAGGCCCACAGGTCCACATCCTGCTCAAAGGCAGGCCAGCTCTGAGGTCACAGCAGGTTGTTCGGGACCTTATCTAGTCAGGTCTTTGAAACCTCCGAGGACAGCACCTGCACAGCCTCTCTGGGCAGCCTGTAACGACTGTTCTCATCCTCTTCCACTGCCCCTTTCTCCTTATATTCTGGTCTGAGTTTCAACTTACCCATTGTTTTTCATCCTCCCATCACGTGCAACAACAAAGAGCCTGCTTCCATCTCCTCAACAAACTCCTTGTAGGTAACTGGGGTTCCTCCCAATACCCGCAGGCTGAACAGGCCCAGCTCCCTCAGCCTCTCCCCATAGGGCAAGCACTCCAGCCCCCTGACCAGCCTGGGGGCCTCCACAGAACTCACTCCAGTGTGGCTGTGTCTGTCTAATTACTACACACCAGTGAAGCCACATCCACAGCAGAGACATCCACTGATGGAGAGGTGACTTCAGAAACCTGATCTTTTCAGTACAGCATTCCTGAAGAGATGCCAGAGACAGAACCTGCATGTGTGGCAACGACAGACCAGCAAGAAGGCAAAACGGAAGGTCTTCAGTTTTTTCAGGAATGCATTCCCAGAGAAATCGTTATAAATTTTTTATTGCTCCTGCTTTTCCTAGAAACTCGTTTTAACCAAAAATAAGAGTGGACTAGCAGCAGTTGTTGAAAGTGTACTAGTGGCAGAAAACCAAACTATTGATGAGAGTGAGGGTGAACCTGTAGCTGAAATAATAAAAACAACAAACCAAACTAAACTTCAAAGCACACGGAACGCTCTGGTTGACAATCAACTCAGAAAAACCGAAATACATACTTCACCCTTTTGAACCATGTTCCGACCGCATTCAAGGGAACAGACAGCATCTCTGATCTCAAGTGGTTGCATGTACGCAAACTCACGCTAGAACACAAGTTGGTGATCTGAAGATAAGAATTCTCAAGAGAGGGAGCTCAGGGCTTCAAAATTCTGCTTAAAATTATGAATAAAAATAATTCACCACAGTTACATAAGCTTCTGAATAGCAAATATCAGCAGAAAGTGTGTCATGGCATTTTGTGGGTTGATAAGTTTCCAACAAAAA
Organism: Rhinoptilus africanus; assembly: GCA_013400135.1. Lineage (NCBI taxonomy): Eukaryota > Metazoa > Chordata > Aves > Charadriiformes > Glareolidae > Rhinoptilus > Rhinoptilus africanus. Next base: position 88,033 of record VXBO01008918.1, read on the forward strand.
CTGAGAGGGAGGAAAAGCAACACAATCCTGTCTGTTTTCTATATGCAAGCTTGAAAACTGTATAATAGTTTGGGCATTACACTTTGGGAGGGCTACTTTTCACTTGTGGCCCTAAGCCATTTCTGAGAATTACCAGAGATCATTTACAGCATGTTTACCTATTTTAAATGCAAGTTCCTTAGAAAGTTGCCTTTGGCATCAGTAGCTGAGATGTGCATGTCAAGCAATTGACACAAGTTTTCTCCCACTGCCTTGGAAATCACCTGTATTGTAACAGACAGACACAACTGGCAGAGTGTTTCCAAACCAAAAACCTGGCATTTCCAGAGTGAATCTGCTCAGCCACCAACTACTTCGTGCAGTTTAAAGTTAATCTTTTATTTGTAAAACTCATGACTAGTCCTAGCTCTGCCCTTAAGAGCTGCGAATTTCAAACCTACACAGAAATGTGTGTAGCCTTAAATGTGCCACCTTAAAAAGACAGTACACACAAACCGTATAAAGTATTTCATCTTTTGCCCTTTCTGTACTTAAGTATTCCTTTCCTTATTGGACCTTATTTTGTACCACAAATATTTTTATGCTTTTCTAAAAGCACGTTCCTGGTTTTATATAACAGCGTCAGGATCAGTAGCAGACTTCCAGGCTTAGGTTTGTAAAACCAGTGACTCAGTTTTACCATTTTGACATTACTTAAAATAAAGTGGATACCTACCTGCAGGAAGCGGAATTAATCTTAATTGTGAATTCTATTTTATGTTAACATGAGCAATAAAACCTGGTCAGCAGATGCACAGGCTAATAAACGAAGAAAAGAGGTGCATTAAAGGTAGGCACATTCAAAATTGCTGCCATCACAATCAACCACTCCAGGTCAAACATTCTGTCCAAATAACATGAAGCAACAAACCAGCTTTTAACTATTAAGTACCTACCACCACCACCAAGTTTTGGTCAGGTAATATTTTAATTACATGAATGATTTATTACATGAATGAAAGACTTCATATCAGTAAAATCATCAAAAGCATCTATTTAAAAAAAAAAGTTACAAGTTCCTTTAAAAAATCTAGAATTATAAATGATCATAATATAAAAAGAGTTAAATATGAGTAACAACAAAACAAACCTTATTTTTCAAGTCTAATGTTAACTACCAGCATTAGCACAGGACTCTCTCTCTCCTTTTGTCTTCATTGATCTGCTTCCCTGTTCAAAAGTCCTGAAAGATTCAGTCTTGTAAGTGCCGCGGTTTTCGCTCGTCTTGAAGGCCTTGAACTTGACATTGGGACTGATTCTGGAATTTCATCACCACTGAAATATAAAAAAATCTAAAGTAAGGCCAAAAAGACTAGCCAAACTGAAGAGTGTTTACATTAACAAACTTGAAACATAATGTTAAAAAGCAAAAGTACTTAGTAATTATAAACTACTTATTTTTTGAGAAGAATATATTAATGTTTTCCAAGTGACATAGCGGTATCAGTAAGTGTTAGCAGTTGCAAAATAAGCAAAACAACCAAAAGATGGTGGTATCAAAGGAGACACACCCAATAGGCAAAAGGGAATACTTGACATGGTCACCCTGAAGTCCGTGGATTACTTGCTTGAGAAAGAGTGAACATAGCTGAAAATTATGAAGATAATGTTACTTTATTGCTTATATCCTACAAGATCATAAGGGAAGGAATGCATTGCGTATATTCACTTATCAGTCATTTCTAGAAGCTTATCAATTACATGTTGAAAAACAAGCAACAAAAATGTGGAAGGGGAAAAAGAATTTTAATAAAACGTTTGATTCCTCCACAGAACAGTTATTAAAAAAGCAGAAAAAGTAACGAAGAAGAGGAACAATTAAGCAAAAAACCTAGCTTTTGCCAGCTAGAATGTATGTTAATTCTACGCACAAAAGGTATGCTAAAATAAAGAATTACAGGCTCTTAGGCAAGAATAAAATGTGAAGCTGTCAAAGCTGCCATTGTTTCAGAAGTACCAATTCAAATTTATTTTTTTTTCCCTTAAATGTCTATCTGTGTATTAGCAATACAGAATATTAAAGATGCGGGTTTTGGGAAGGAAAAACATTTGAATTAAATTTCCTCGCTAGAAGAGACATCGTGATTTTGATAGTGGAGAGAAAAGGATTTACCTTTCGCTACTGCATTTTCCAGTTGTGCCAGTTTTTCTTCTGCTCACAGACCTCCCTTCTGCTGCTGCCTTCCCTGGGCCTAAGGAAAAGCAAAAGTCTCTTCTCATCTCATGATACCATTTCTTCTCTTAAACCAGTTTTGTATCTTTCTTCAGTGTTTGATATTGCATTCAAACATATAAATAAATACACAGTCACCACAGACAGAATGTGGTGACAAAACAAAACCAACAAAAAAAATGTGCAGTGTACCACTTCTCCCATAAACACCTGTATGTCACCGTAAATGACTGTGGCCAAATTATCTTGAAACCCTGTAGTTGGGACATCTTTTTTTCTTTTTTAATTCTGTTTGTTGGGAGAGGCTAACAGCCCCAAAGTTTCCACAAAATAGACTATTTTAATCTTTTAACAAATAAAATTTTAAAAACTACAGAGCACGAGGACTGAATAGGTTTTATATTTATATGCTCACAGAAAGTTAGCATGAAATTATTTTATTAAAAACAACTAGTATCATGGCCAGAAAAAGCAAGTGCATACCTTTGCCAACTTTGTTTCTCGTGGATTTTGATTTTGCAGTTGCTTTACTTTTAACTTCATTAACTGGAGTATGAAAAGCATCTTTATTATTTTCTGTCAAACAGAACAGCACATGCAGAAGTTATAATCAACTTTTAATTTCTCTTAAGTACCAGTAATGAAAATTTTAGCTGTTATATAAAAGAGGCGCAATTTTAACCCCACTTTTTCCTTAACCTCGAAATTAGATAATAAGGCTAGAAGGAAGCTTAAAATGTCACCACTCGGCTATAACCCTGCCTTCAACACAGGTCAGTGACATGTAAACTATTCCTGCCAATTGTTTATTCCTTCCATTGTGTCAGAAGTCAAGGCAGAGGAGTGGACAGGGAATTCCTCATGGAGAGCTCAAGAGGATAAAGTTGTACCATCTCTGGAAGCAAGGTCAGCCTTCAGAGGAAGATTACAGAGCTGTGGTTCACGTACACAGGGAGAAGACACGGAAGGCCAAAGCTCAAGAAGAACTGAAACTGGACAGTGTTGTGTCAGATAGGAAGAAGGGCTTTTTAAAGTATGTTAAAAGCAAAAGGAGGTCTAAAATAAAACAACCAAAAAACCAAAGACCCAAACATTGGACCGATAATTGTTGAAGATGGTCACTTGACTAATAAGAACGAAGAAAAAGCGAGTACCATGAGTATGGGAACAGTGACCTTCCATTTGAGGACATAACTTGTAAGGGACCAGCTGTATCAGCTAAATGCCCGTTAAGCTGATTATGAGCCAGCAGTGTGCCCAGTTGGCCAAGGCGGCCAATAGCATCCTGGCTTGTATCAGAAACAGTGTGGCCAGCAGGACTAGGGAAGTGATTGCCCCCCTGTACTTGACACTGGAACGACCACACCTCAAACACCGTGTTCAGTTTTGGGTCCCTCACAACAAAAAAGACATTGAGGTGCTAGAGGACCTTCGGAGAAGGGCAAAGCTGGTCAGGGGTCTAGAGAACAAGTCTTATGAGGAGCAGCTGAGGGAGCTGGGGTTGTTTAGCCTGGAGAAAAGGAGGCTGAGGAGAGACCTTATCGCCCTCTACAACTACCTGAAAGGAGGCTGTAGAGAGGCGGGCGTTGGCCTCTTCTCACAAATAACAAGCAGTAGGACAAGAGGAAACAGTCTCAAGTTGTGCCAGGGGAGGTGTAGATTGGATAATAGGAAAATGTCTTCACCAAGAGGGTTATCAAGCACTGGAACTGGCTGCCCAGGGAAGTGGTTAAGTCACCACTGAACTTGGCAAGGGATGCTAAGAATAACAAGAAGGGCTTCTGCAGGTATGTCAACCAGAAAAGGAAGGTCAAAGAAAGCGTGCCCTCCCTGGTGACTGAGAATGGCAAACTGGTAACAACAGACAAGGAGAAGGCTGAGGTTCTCAACAATTTTTTTTGCCTCGATCTTTACTGCCAGCCTCTCCTCACACCTCCCGGGTTGAATGACTGCAAGATGGGGACCTGCAGGGCAAAGTCCCTCCCCACTATAAGTGAAGACAAGGTTCGCGACCACCTCAGGAACCTGAATATACACAAGTCTATGGGACCTGATGAGATGCCCTCCAGAGTCCTGAGGGAATTGGCTGCTGCAGTTGCCAAGCCACTCTCCATGATATTTGAAAAGTCATGGCAGGCAGGTGAAGTCCCTGG
>VXBO01008918.1:92955-104834 GCA_013400135.1 Rhinoptilus africanus
GAGAAGGCTCCAGGGAGACCTTATAGCAGCCTTCCAGTACCTGAAGGGGCCTATGAGAAAGCCGGGGAGGGGCTGTTTGCAAGGGCATGTAGCAACAGGACGAGGGGCAATGGCTTTAATCTAGAGCAGGGTAGGTTAGATTAGACACTAGGATGAAGTTCTTTACAATGAGGGTGGTGAGACATTGGAACAGGTTGCCTAGAGGAGGATGGGGAGGCCCCATCCCTGGAGACATTCCAAGCCAGGCTTGATGGGGCTCTGAGCAACCTGATCTAGTTGAAGGTGTCCCTGCTCACTGCAGGGAGGTTGGACTAGATGGCCTTTAAAGGTCCCTTCCAACCCAACACATTCTATGATTCTATTCTATGACCATCCCTGGACCTATGTAAAAGACATGTACATGTAGTATCTGGGCGGCATGGTTTAGTGACTTGGCAGTTTACAATTATCTTAAGGGTCTTTTCCAACCTAAATGATTCTATGATTCTAAGTCGATGAGGCCTGAGGGGATTCATCCCTGAGTACCAGAGGAGTTAGCAGATGTTATGACAAGATTCTTCTCAATCATCTACCTTGCCTTGGGAGTCTGGGGAGGTCCCCACTGACTGGAACCTAGCCAGCGTTATTCCCATCTACAAGAAGAGTGTGAGGGAAGATCCAGGGAACTACAGACCTGTTAGACTGACCTCAGTTCCTGGAAAGATTATGGAGATTATACTAGGTGCTACTAAAAGGCATTTAAAGAATAATGCAATCATCAGGCACAGTCAACATGGCTTCACAAAGGGAAATTCCTGCTTAACTAATCTGATATCCTCTGTATCGCCCACCAAGTGGATGCAGGGAAGCGCTGGATATGGTTTTTCTGGATTTTAGTAAGACTTTTGATACTATCCCTCACAGCAGCCTTCTGGACAAGTTGTCCAGCTGTGGGATGAACAGCTTCACAGCACACTGGGTAAAGAACTGGCTGAAGGACAGGGCTCAAAGGGCTGGGGTTACATCTGGCTGGTGACTGGTCACCAGCAGTGTTCCTCAGGGTTCAGTTCTAGGGCCAGCTCTGTTCAATATTTATCAGTGATCTGGGTGCAGGAGTTGAATGCACCATTAGCAAGTTTGCTGACAATAACCAAAGTGGGAGGTGCTGTTGACTCTCTTGAGGGACAAGATGCCTTACAGCAGGATCTACATAGATTGGAGCACTGGACAATCATTAACAGCATGAAATTTAACAAGACCAAATGGCAGATTCTGCACCTGGGATGGAGTAATGCTGGGCACAAGATCAGCCCTGCAGAAAGGGATCTGGGGGTGCTGGTTGACAGCAGGCTCCATAGGAGTCAGCAGTGTACAGAAAACAGTACAACTATTTTCTCAACAGCATACTTCCAACTTCCCATCCAATAAATATTTGAAGACAAACATATAAGATCCAGAAACAACAGATTAAAGCCCTGAAATAATCCACTATAAAATATAAACAATTAAAAGAAAAGTTAAAAGCAAATGTGATTGCTTAAAATAGTTGCATGTCAAAATCTTTGTTTTACTGCTGCAAGCAAACCAAAACAAGTTTCATCCAATTGCTTTTCTGCTGAAAAGTGTTAGGCTTTCTGTGCCACCAGCATATGTACACTACAAAGGCACATGCAGCTGCATAAACTGTGCAGGCAGTGAAAAGTCTTCCAGCTACTTCCACTTCAAGCTCTTAAGTAGCAAGAAAATGAAATCTGGCTCCAACATACAAGCTGGTACAAGGACAGATCTGGTCAACACTAAAGCTACATACTGCTTTAATACAGTCTGCAAGAAGCACAGGCAAACTCCAGGTAACCCCGAAGGCTAAAAATCCCACAAAGGACTTGTTTCTTCCTCCAAGTTATCGAGTCACATTCTAAAGATAAGGTACTCAGCAATAGCATTTATCAGGCACATGAGTGTGCTAACAGCCTATTTAATAGTCCTAAATAGAAAGAGCTGCAGAGCAGACCTTAAGACTCAAAATAGAGCATTGGTTATACTACAGCAATATTGAGAATAAGAAAACACAGAATCTGATCAAAAAGCAATAAAAATGGGAAATACTTCAGTACAAATATTTTAAACAGTATGCATATTTACTAGAAGTAACCTTCCCCATTTTTTTTCAAAAACTAGATTAATTTAATGGAAGAAAACTAAAACTTACCTTCATACACATCTAAACAAGTCACTCAATTGTATACCTACTACTAAACTACACCTCTCCTGAATTACCTTCTTCGTTTTGAAAAGTATTTTCAGATAATGTGATGTCAGTTTCCTGTGTCCTTTCAGAGTGGTCTTTGCACACATCAGAGTCTTTGGTCAAGTTCATCTTCATCTTCTCAATAGCTCTTTGACACAGTTTATCTTTCACTTTCTGGAAAAGAGACATTTAATGTTAAATGCTACTTAATTTTACAGCTATTTGTTTTACACATTAAATTCACCCACTAATAGGATTAGTTAAATTTACTGTATGAATTCAGTGTGTGACATGAAAATGGCAGGTCAAGTTGAAAGGAGAAAGACTTTCCCCATCAGCACCAGGCACTGAAAACACAAAATAAGTTTTGGTTTCCTTTTTTAAGGGAAATCTAAAAAAATATTGAAGTGACTGGACATTTCCAGATGAGTCCTGGAGCATTGCTACCTCTGGATGATATGCCCATAGTGGATCAGCATTTGTTTCAATATACTATTGTTTTCTTCTGTCACACTCTCAAATTTTACTTTATTTTTTCCCATATTAATAAAAGCATCAATGTAAAAACTTTCACATCAGCCTTGTAATCCCTTCCCATTTCATCTTAAATCAAGCACCCTTTTCACGTTGACTAATGATCTTAGTTATTTAAGTTTAGGCATAAAAATTCAGCTCTTAATAATTAACTGAAGATAAGCTATCCAAACTGTAGAAGACTTAATACTGAATTTAATTTTAACATAGTAAAATTAACTACACCACTGCTATCAAAAAAAACTTTACTGAAATGTATCAAGTTAGGCACACCGTTTCATGCTAGTTTTACTATCTATGGTAGCTGAAATACGTAAATTACACATTAGTATCACCTCAGATTTTTGTAAATGACTCAAAAATTATTTTTCAAATACTGGTTAAGAGAGAAATGCCAGTCACATTGCTACAGTAAACAAAAGGCACTTAATTGTTAAGCTTATCAAAATATTAGATTGCTAGTGATTAAAACAGTAAACTTGTTATTTATATACTACCTCTAGAATTTCATTGAGCAGAATCAGAAGATTTTCTGTGGATGAACTACTGATTTCTAGTGAATTTAAAGCTTTTGCATAAATGCGAACATCTGGTGCAGTTGGGTCCATCAAGATTTCATTGCATATTTTCATTGCTAAACTATCATGCACTGTTAAGTCCTGTAAAGGAAAGCAATCAGGTATCAGAAGTTTTGCTGGGAACTATTTACAAAAGACGAGATCATTCTGATTTAAGCAGCTAATGACTAACTTCAGAGAGTAAACATTTTCTTAAAATGCAGAATTTTGAGTACATACACAAACTGATTTTTATAAATACTGTTACAAAGATAGACAACTAGGCATGATGCAAGTTTCTACTAGCATTTTTTAATTGTAAGAGGGAGGGGAAATTGAGGTGGAGGGGGTGGGAAGAGTTCAAGCTAAAAGATTTGATTACCTGAACAGACACTCATTTAATCCAGCTTCTGACACTAGGAAGCTTAGACAGCAATAAGTGAAAGGGGTCAGTTTTTAATCTCTAGACACAAATACTGTTTTTCTCCAGTTTAACACACTGTACCTGATAATCCTGAGACTTGTTAGACTGAGGTTTGAGTCCACTCGGTCTGGTCAGGTCCACTAACAGTTCAGAAACATTACTGACATCTATTTCGGACAAAGGTGAAGTTGCAGGAGCATTTAACAGCGTTTGCAGAGTTGGAAGATAAGCTTCTTCAAAGCATTCCTGGTTTGACCTGTTTCAATTGAGTCAAGCATTAGTAGCATAATGAGACAAAATTAAACCTTAATTCACCCCTACTTTTTCTATTCTGTGATGAAAGTTCAGAGACCTATTACAATACATCAATCAAAGCAAAGTGGGAGCAGCTACCTAGGCAGAGGCAGCCAGCAGGATCAAGACATCAAAACTGCTTCACAGAACCAATTTAAGTTTTAGCACACAGTGCTTCAAGTAAGTTCTACGTAACACCAACTGCCTCTGAACAGTTTGAAAGTTCACCCTTACTACTGAAAACCTAACTGACCTATACAAACTTATTCTCTCTTAAGAGACAGAAATACATTTTCTGTAAGTCTTTTATTTAGATTAATCTGTCTTCTACTCATTCCTCCTTCCTGCTAGCATTTTTCTTTAGGGATGCTTCTCATTGTGTGAGAAAGCAAGGAAGTCTGGCAAAAAAAATGCAGTGGTTAAGATTTTTGGGAGAAACAGCTGTGCTTTCTTTTCTCAGAAGAGTTAACATCTCTTGCCAAGCAAGTCTACAAATCATGTTACACTTGGTTCTGCAGCAAGTTGTCTAAAAATAATTTAAAAGGTAAAGTGTCAAAAAGTACAAGGTACTAGTTGCCGAAGTGAACCCTTTTTTGTTTCTGGTACTTGTTAACCTTCTATTGGAACCCAAACAGATTCAGGAGAAAACTAAGAAAGTAAATAACTTTGAAAAAGCAGATGGATTGCTGCTGGATTACCAAGCCAAATCAGCTGACCAAAAGACCTTTTGAGCACTAAAACTGGGGCAAGAAGGAATGGGAGCAAGAACTTTCCCTTTCTGCAGCTTTAAAGCTTTAGATTGGCTCAAGGGTAACTGAGGTATCATTCCGATTATTTCCGGTAAATTAAATAAATAAACAGGTGTCTAGTAGCATATAGGCACAAGGCAGAAGTTTCTCCTCTTAGGCCGCCAAAGTTTGTTACTCTTTAGAAAACACTCCATGAATAAGAATTTTTCCCTGGTTACAGGATCCTGTCCCTGTTATTAGTGCGCCATGCCACTGTATTGACATGACAGATTACCTATAGAAGTCGCCATCAATAGTTTTTCCCCTAACACAGAATTCAAATATTTTATTTTAAAAAGTAATCCTCTTGATTATATCTGTGACCAGATGAAGAGGTTAACAGAGCAACAGTCAGAAAACAAACAGAATTTTAAAATTCAGTGAGAGATCAGCACTAGAATTAGGTCTGAACCTAATCTCATTGATTAGGTATGAATGAGGTATGAACCTGACCAATCTCATTCATAACCTGAGTTTTCCTCTTCTAAATGACAACTTTGCAGACAGTTCTGAATTACACATGGTAATTAGTAATTCTTGTCTGAAAATACAGCATTGGTAACCAAAGACACTTCATCTTAAAATGAACCATTTATGATCCAGAATGCAGATAAAGTTTTGAGAGAGAAAACCCAATGAGGTTTCCTAACTAAACAGAGATTCCAAATCAATGAGCCAGACTAAGATTTAGGGGTTTTTTCTGCATGGATTTTTCTGATTTTTGCTGAAAGCATACACCTTGTTTTTCTTTTCAAGAAAAAGATCATCTATGAATTGCCAGAAGGAGTTCCCTCATTTGCAAATGACTTTGAAATATATAGAATTATTCAAATGAGCAATCACTAGGACTGACAACAAAATTTAAAAAATAAAAAAATATATTCACTGGGTCAGAAGACAACATTCATGGGTAAAATATTATCAATGTTAAATAAAACCTTAAATTCATTACCCAGTATCAGAGATACTGGAATCATATGAAATTAGTTTTTCTGTTACTTATTATCAAAAGATTTTAAGGAAAACCCCATTCTGTAGGAGACTGTGTATTTTCTTTTTTTTTTTTTTTTCCTCCTGACAACAGCAAAAAAACCCCATTTGTTTGGTCTTTTCTCCTCTCCAAACCAACTCCTCTTTGAGCAACTCCTCTTAATGAGGTAATTTATAAGCCACAAAAAGTGTAATTCAATTTGTTTTGGAAAAGGTGATACACCTAAATTAAATCTTAACCATAAAAAAGCAGTTAAAAATTTGGCTAGTCAGAATAGTTAAACCCACTATCAACAACTGAAAAGTTAAACTTTTTTTGACTTTGAGCTAGTGAAAGGAGATGAGAAGTACTATTTTGAATCTGCTGTGAATTTAGATTGGAATACTATTTCGTTAAAAACCAAACAAAACCCAAACCACAACCAACCAGCTTGCTGCTTTGACATCTGCTGCGCGCCAATTATTTTCTTGTGAAGAATTCCTGCTAGCTACTTTTTAATGACACTTCAAAGTCTACCTGTAGTGCTCAACAGCATAAATAATTAAAGCACATCTTTTAAAATTAATCTTTTATTCAGCATCTTGAAGAACAGTTTCAATAACAGGCTTAGGAAAGAAAAAAGTGGAAGGCCACAGGAGTAAGAGGGAAATGGAAAGTCTTCAGAATAGTCAGGTTGAGATTATACACGTTCAAAAGTAATATGCACAGGAGGCTAAACTAGAGCTTTAGGTCTAATTTGCACCTGTGCAGTTTCTACTTGGGCAAGATCAAAAAAGGTTCCTAAAGCTAATAGACCAATGTATATTTTCACATAATAATTTACAAAGGCCATACCTATTTGCGTAAGCAAATAAAGGGAAGAAAACTCCCAGACAATGTCTAAGCCGAGTATCCTCTTCGGTCACAGGATTATACCACAGCAAAACAAGACGAGAAAGAAGCTTGGCACTGATCAGCCTCCCCGAGAACATCAGTTTGGCTATCCCTTCTGCAGCTTCTGTCCTAAGCTCTGAAAACTGAAGAAAGAACTGATGATATACACACAAGACAGCAACGACAGCATTTTACACTAATACTTCATAATAATAGTCTACATCCTATTTTTCCAAGCAGTTCACTACATTCACAAATTTGCACCTGAACAGAATTCAAAGCTAGCTCAGGATTAACATTAGTCTTTATCAGTGAAAGAGTTGTGGTAATTTTCTATGACAACTATTTTAACATTAAACTATTAATCAATTACATATCATGTAATTGTTCACATGCAACTTAATGGGATGGTAAACCTTCTGCAAAAGTCACTTTAAAACAAAAGTAAAGCAAGTTTTATGGTATTTCTTACCTCACTGTCTAAGAAACCTGAAAGAAGCTGCAGGAGGTTGTGAACGGTAGCTGTCTCGTCTTCCTCCTCCTCTATTGTTTTACTTTTTTCCTCACAATTTTCAGCTGTAGTGTGTGCATCTCCACTTTGAGAGTCATTGTCTCTTCTGGCTTTAAATGGCTCAATCCCAAACAGCATCAGTTGATCAAAGATTGCCTTTAAAGCACTGAGCTTTACCTTTATATTATCTATTTGTAAAACCTAGGTTTAATAAGGAAAATACATACATCACTTTACAGTGGATCACTGATCACCATTAACATTAAGCATAATAGAATTTTTTGCTTTAAGAAGATTGCTTAATTTGGGAAGCTTTTTATAATACTTGGGACAAATTTCAGACTTTGGGAAGGTGTGGTATGTGCTTAAACCTGAACTTATAATTCAGTCTGGGAAAGAATTTATCAAGTCGCCTATGCAATTTCCACGACGTAAAATCAATTGACTCTCACTCACAGAGTGAGCATGCATGTACGAGATGTAATTTTATTGTTCAACTTCTAAATAGACATCGGACAAACAGGAAGTCTATTTGCCTATAGTAGCTTCATAGTGCTAGGCACTACAGAAAAAATACATAAAACAATCCCTGCACTGAAATACTGTATAGCTTAATTAAAATAAACAGGATGTAAAAAGACAGCAGGGAGCAAGTTAGTAATAAAAGTCCCAAGTTGCAGAGGTTACTATATGTATTATAGTTCAAATTAACGTTCAAATAAAGCCATACATAGTGATCTATGAGATCACAGATGATCCTAGATGTGTTTAACCCAACACCCTGCTTTTGATGCAGCCTACATAAAGAATATGGCTTTTAGTACCTACAGAAATTAATTACTTAATTCCAAACTAAGCTGCTAAAACAACTGAAATCCTCCCTTAACAAACTGATTTTTAATGAGACATACTCAAAGGCAGATTAAAAACAACAGAATTTGCTAACTTTTTAGGAACCCAGTGTTCTCCTGCTATGGTGACTGACAGCTGTATCATCTTGTCTGAGCCAAGCATACAATCTCAAGGCCTGCTGTCAGTTCTCTTGAGCGTGTACATGAACACGTTCTAAATAAAGCACAATGCCCCCCTAAACTTCTTTTAAAACCAGGGTCTGAAAAGTTAACAATAGTGTCATCCTTTATCTAAATAGCTCAGCATCAGAACAGCTAACACAAAGGTGGGAGATGTGGGTATTACGGCACACAGTATGTTCCATATTCATAGATGTTTGGCCATGCTATTGTTTGTTGGTTTGAATATTGCTTTATCCTCTAATTAACAACTCTTCTTAATCCACACAAAATTAGTAATTCAGAAATCAAATTGGATGCCCAAGATCACAGGTAAGTATGTAACAGAAATTAAAAACAAACCATCACCGTCATACTTTTAGTTTGGTTTCCCAAGGAAGGAAGGCTTACAGAATCCTACATCTTCTCTTTTCCATGTTAATAACATGAATACTTGACAGTTTTCATCTAAATTCATAAAACAAAGTGAGACCTTACAGGAAAAGAATTCCTACAAACTTTCAAGACAACAAAGGAAAGGCATTCTACTAGGAAGACACAATATAAGCTTGAATATTATTAGACGTCAGAAAAATCCACACGACACCACAGGCTGTAGATCCAGATCTTTAGGAAATAAGGAATTATTAGTGCTCAAAGAATGTAACTACATAGAATAGCTTGTTATAGATACAAGACTAGTTTTATTTCCTTAGTCACACAGACCACCCTTTCATTCCCCATCAGACTTTTTACCTGTAACAGCAATGCAAGCTGTTGCCGGGCAAATTCTTTGTTCTGAAGGACACAGCAACCCAAACACAGAACTGCCATATTTCTCACGGCTGGATGGACATTAGTTATGCCAGGAAGTATCTGGAATCAACAGTATTAGACTTTACAGTCGAAATACATAAATTGAAAATAAAAAAACAACTATTAAAATGTGCTTACTGAAACTAAAAATAATCTAGTTTTGATACAGGATTGGAAAGTGGTAACTACGACGTTATCTAGATACAAACAGAAGCAGATTGAGTATGCCATTTCAAAGCACCAGTAAAATAATGGCAAAAATTACATGAGTGTTTCGCTTTGTGTTTGTTTTTAATAAATGTTTGTATTCAAACAAAAATGAATTGACCACTCATTGTGAAATAAAAAAACCCAAACACCCAACAACAAACCTACACGTTTCTTCATAAAAGACATTAGCATTCTTACAAAGAAACACCACCTAGTTTCAAGTTCCAAGGGCTAGAGCCCCTGCCAGCGGAGATCAAGGCAAAAAACTGGGTACCTCAGCCTTGTCCATGTCCCACGTGACCAGATCTCCTGTTTCCTTCCAGAGAAGGCCCACATTTTCCCTCATCTTCCTTTTGTCACTGACATACCTATAGAAGCTTTTCTTCTTCCCCTTGATGTCCCTGGCCAGATTTAACCCTCTCTGGGCTTTAGCTTTCCTAACCTGATCCCTGGCTGCTCAGACAATTTCTCTGTATTCCTCCCAGGCTACCTGTCCTTGCTTCCACCCTCTGCAGGCTTCCTTCTTCTGCTCAGGAGCTCCTTGTTCATCCATGCAATCCTCCTGGCATTTTTGCCTGACTTCCTCTTCATTGGAATGTATCACTCCTGAGATTGGAGGAGGTGATCCTTGAATATTGGCCAGCTTTCTTGGCCTCCTTTTCCCTCCAGGGCTTTACCCCACAGTTCTCTGACAAGGAGATCCCTTAAGAGGCCAAAGTCTGCACTCCTGAAGTCCAGGGTAGCAAGCTTACTGTGCACCCTCCTCGTCACCCTAAGGATGTTGAACTCCACCATCTCATGGTCACTGCATCCAAGGCTGCTCTTGGGCTTCACATTTGCCACCAGCCTTCCCTTGTTGGTGAGAACAAGGCCCAGCATGGCACCTCTCCTCATTAGCTCTTCTATCACTTGGAGAAGGAATTTATCACCAATGCATTCCAGGAGCCATTCCAGGAGTGAGGCTGCTCCTATCAGTCTACAGAGGGCCTCATCTGCTTTGTCTCCCTGGTCGGGTGGCCTGTATCAGACCTCCACTGTAATGTCACCTGTCCCTGCCCTACCCACCCTTAATGCTCCTCATCCGTCTCCAGGCAGAGCTCCATGCACTCCAGCTGGTCCTTGCCGCAGAGGGCAACACCCTCTCCTTGTCTCCCTGGCCTATCCTTCCTAACACTCCAGTCACAGGAGCCATCCCACCACGTCTCCATGATGCCAGTAAGACCATTGCCCTGCAGACATGCACTGATCTCTGACTCCTCTTTGTTTATTCCCCATGCTACCTGCATTTGCTTAGGGGTATTTAAGTTGGGCCCTCGATGAGCTAACTTACTGGCTGGAATGGCTATTTTTCCTTTATGCTGTACTCCAGGTGCTCTTCTGATGATCTGCAACTCTTCTCCAGATTCTGGGCATCTGTTATTGTTATTGGAATCATATTGGTAGGATTGGGATGGATTGCGCTTCCCTTCCCCAGCAATTCTTGTTTAAAGTCCTCTTAACAAGCTTGGCAAGCCTCTGACCAAAGATGCTCCTCCCCTTCTCTGAGAGATGGACCCCATCAGGCCGCAGTAGACCTAGAGCAAGTCCCATGGTGTAAGAAGTCAAACCCCTGGCTGTGGCACCAGTCCTATCACCATTTCTTGATTTGCCAGATTCAACTGGCCCTATCAAACCCCTTCCCTTTGACCAGGAGGACTGATGAAAAAACTACCTGTGCCCCAGAGTCCCTGCCTGCTGCTCCCACCTTTCCTTGCACATGGAAGGGATGAAAGAAAGGTCTGTATTGAGTTCCAGCCTTTCCTAGATTAAAAGTTTTTCACTAGCAATGAAAAAAAAAAAGTCTTAAAATTTCCCTCTTAGCAATCTTATAACTTCAGCTGATAGTAAATGCAAGTAACTTAAGTACCAGCAAGGGCAGTAAGCAGATGCCTAAGCACTACAATAGGCACAGTGTAACTCAGCACTGTCCAACATTAGTCAAATATTTACCATGTTCCTGTTTTATTTTAGTATCTTTCTGCCACAAGCAGTTCTGACATAGGAGCTCAAAACAGCCTATCTGGACAGCACCTCCAAGACACTCGGTTCTGGGAAGGCTTAAAAGCACCAGCCACAGCATTACAGACACAGAAAAGGGATTATGAAATAATCACAAACCATCCTGCCAGCACCCAAGGCCCAGCTATGATGTATCCATTTTTATTATAATGTAAATAGTATTTTTTCCTGCATACCAGAGAGTCGATGATTTCCTTAATGGTTGGACTGATTCCTTTAGAAAGGGACATGATCTTCAGAAGCTCGTAACACAGCATCAGACACTTCAACAGTGTTTCAGGATCATTCTTCAAGTGGGTGAGGGAAAAGAGAAAAATGTTATTAATACAAATGGTGTCTGTGTTAAGGAGAATGAACACATTAATAATTTTTCCCTATCCAAATAAACATTTCCTGTCCACTACACATTTGTTGTGCAAGAATATTAATCAAAGTCTGTCTATAAACTATGATGAAGTGATTCACGTTCACATTTTCAGTTAGTTAAGAGTAAAATCAGTAAAAACAAGACCCTTGAAGAATTCTTTAGTTACTCAAGGACAAACGAGCAGTTTAAATGCAATTCATTTTTTGCCAGAGCATATCA
>VXBO01008919.1:21251-36803 GCA_013400135.1 Rhinoptilus africanus
AAAGAAACATAAGATTCTGAAGCTCTGGTCTCACCTTCAAAGAGGTTCTGTTTTGTATCGGTTGTGGCAGAACCCTGAATAAAAGGGTCATTATTTTCCAGAATACCATCATCCAGGGATTTTTTTCTATTAAGTAGAATATTACTCTTCTAGCAATACCTTATTTTTTGTTCTAACCCATACTTTTTACATTTTTACATTTCTGATTCTCTTTCTCATCCCACTGGGAGGGACTGAGCCAGAGACACTGTGTGGTGCTTAGTTGCCAGCTGGAATTAAACCATGACACTCTAATAGCAGTGATTGACAGCTTATTTTTTATTCTGACCCGTACCTACAACTGCCAGTTAAAGACATTTCACCATGACCCAGAGTTTGAAATACATGTAGGTAGTTTTGATTCAAATAGATAACATACAGAAATCTGAGTCAAGTATACTTTAATTTTCATAGAAATAATGAGCAAGACTTTTGAGGATCTGTTTTCACACTATTTGGTAATTTAATCCTATTACTTATGCAACAGTTCTCTGTCTGATGTTAGAATCCTCTATTTGAATAATCATAATAATGTCCCCAGTAGTTAATTGTGATGTCACAAATACGGGATAATGATTTTGAAGTGGGAGATAGATAGGAGGAGCAGATCAGCTCCAAAGGAACTAAGATCTCGTATTCTCGTAAATGTTCTTAGAAACAAAGTAAAGCTGCGACAAGTGAAAAGTTTCAAAATTACATACAACAGCAAGTTTGTCAGAGCATTTAATGAAATATCAATGTACTTTATAAAATAAAATAGCAGAGGTATTTTGAGAATGGGGAATTATACTTTGGGACCTTATATTCCTGTGGAATGGATTACAAAGAATGGTATTTTGCAAGAATTCTGAAAGACTAAAACAAATGTTTTCCTGGAGATGGGAGACAGTGTCTTTTGAATGCCCTTTGGAGTACAGGTATCTCTTTCTGCTGGACTAAATTTTTTAAGTAAAGGTTTACAGCCCAGTGTGGGAGTGTTCTTATATATGCTCACTATGCAGTGAATAAAAGCCAAGAATAGGCACTATTTTGTTAAGCCATATACAAAGATAGAACTTCTCAGGACTCCTTCATACCTTTACCATGAGTACAGAGACAAGGAAAGGAAATTAATCTCTGAACTGGCATCTGAATGGACTGAAGTTTGATACACTTGCTCTGAGCAAGCTAGTACCAAATCAGTGTATATTTACATGAGTGCAGTTCTATCAACACAATCACACCTGTTTAATCATACGGTGTTGTCTTTCTGTGGAGCTGCCTTGATTTGCACTACAGTTTTACTAGCTTAGACCATTGTTTTCCTAGGGAACTCTTCACCATACTGCATTTTTCAAAGTAAATATAATTTCAGAGATAACTTCGGAGATCTAAACAGAAAATTCAGGTAAAGGAAGAATAGGAGAACATTTCACATGTGTCAGAAAGCTATTTCCGGTACCAAAGTGAGAGAACTGAAGGTTTTCTGCCTCCTGTCACACATCACATTTGTTCACACTTACCCATTTTCAAATGGAATGGGAGGTGACAAAAATTTGTTTTTCTTGATTTTGAACATTTTTAATGGCAAGGTTTTTTTCAAGTTTATTTAGAAGACACAGTACGTATTCCTGACATCTTCACTGAAAAACTATGAGATAATGATAAATAGCCTTCCTATAAGGAAGAACTTCCTTGCGCTTTTTTCCCCAGTCTAATAAGCTGCATAAAATCAAACCATAGCACTACTTTCAACCCTTAATTCTTATTGAACAAGATTAATTATTCCTGCTCTGGCTTCCTTACAGATGGAGGCATAACAAGATCAGGGAGGGACTAAAGGAAGAGAAAGAAATTGAAAGTAGGTTAATTTTTTTTCAGCACCATTCCAGATGACACATTTTTTTTCCATCAGATTGGCTGATGATAACAGGGAGAAAGCTGCTTTAGGTATGGAACCGAAATTTCGTTATGGATTTAAAACATAGGTGAGATGAAGTGCCATACAGTGGACTTCCAAGTTATTCTATCACTTATTCAGACAATTATTTGTTACATTTTATGCAGCTATTTGTGTAAAGTGGTAGAAGCTAAACTTCCACTCTTTGGTCTCACTTTATTGTTTGTAATGGCAGTGGGTTTTCTCTAGTAAAACACTTTGAAATTTCAGAGTTGTCTAAATAATACATATATAAATATGATAACTTTAAGAGTAGGTGAAGGAGCAATACATATATTAGTAAATCCTCAACTTCTGTTGCCCAAGTTTTTCATTAAAACTTAAAGTGTTCAAGTCAATGAAACAGTCATGTTTATTATTGTAAATAATAGATTTTACTCCTTTCTGTGTTCTCTTAAACACAGAAAATTAATGTCACTAAGTATCAGAGTATCCATATCTTCCCAGTTTTTAGTAAGTCTCATTCTTTGTTGTTGGTAAGAAAACTTGTTATATTATTGAAAATCAGTATCTAATCTCTTTTGTGACTAAATAAATAAAAATTAGATCTCCCTTCAAACCCCTGTCACTAGCTACGTAAGAAAACTGATACCATGAAAACACATTGGTTTAGTGCTGCCCATAAAACCTGCTAC
Organism: Rhinoptilus africanus; assembly: GCA_013400135.1. Classification (NCBI taxonomy): domain Eukaryota; kingdom Metazoa; phylum Chordata; class Aves; order Charadriiformes; family Glareolidae; genus Rhinoptilus; species Rhinoptilus africanus. The sequence goes on from VXBO01008919.1 coordinate 23,865, forward strand.
TTCCTGTAGAGAATTCCAACAGGTCAGTGAATACAGTCCCCAAAATAATTTAAGACCTCACTGATTACAATGATTAAAAGCTAGGTGAAGTATCTGTTGAAAAATGTTAGATATTGCAATTATGAAGCACTGTGAAGACAGAAATCTTTTGTCTTCCTTAAAATTTCTCTACTCAAATTAAAATTGCCAATCTGAGTATGACATAGCATTCTTACAGACGGACAGGCAAATGATAGTCTCCAAGAAAACTTCAGGTTGAATAAAAAGTGAACTTCATAAATGTCTCCATAGTTTCTAATTGACTTTGTTAGAGTAGGGATCCTTCCTCAAAAGTAAGTTATTTGGCATAGTATTAGTTGCAGCCAGATGCCAATTTGCTTTCATTAAATCCTTTCTGTAATAAGGTACTGCAAGGGTGATACAGTGTTGCCCCAAAATTCTATTCTGTACAGCACATTATATAATTTTAGGTAGTTTGTTACAAGCTATGTTTCATGTTTTCATGACTTCTGGATATCTAAAACCAGAGGTTAATTAACTGCTTTCTTTTGTGTGCCTCTGTGATGTAGATGAATAATACTAAATGTCTACGGAATGACTGCTGAAGAAAGAGTGGTTATTGGAAGTCTAATATTGTTTTCAGTAAACATTTAAAAGAGACTAAGTAGAATAGATACCTTACCTTATTTTTAATTAGAAAGCACAATTTTAATAGAGATTTAATATATCTCTGCAAAAGTCTTAAGCTTAGGATGTATATCAATAACAAATTGAGTAATTTATCACCACAGCAGTCTTGCTCATTTTGTCCTAAAATTAGCAATGAATGTAAGTCTAAGCACTTTCAGACAAATAAGAATAAAACCAGATTATTATTTTCTTTAAAATAAAATGTTGACCTTGATTCAATAAACAGAAGCTTAACTTCTTGTGGGTTTTTTGGTTGATTGGTTGGTTTGTTTTTGTTTTGAGTGTTTGTTTGGTGGTTTGTTTGTTTGTTTGTTTTAACATGGTAGCCTCTAAGCCTGAGTCATATTGCTAATTTTATAGGCAGATTTTCATCACTTTTGACAAATATTGACGTATGTCTTTCTAGATCAGCAGAGCATCAAAAGCCATCAGTTTCCTCACCTCTTCAGATATTCTTACAGGTAGAAAAAAATTCATAATGTGGAATTTAAATTTTCCTTTTTGGGACCAATTATTTCAGAAAGTCCAATACTTCTTTTCATATCCTAAGTAGATACAGAAGGTTTGATTAATTTGCTTATATATAGATCTTTTGTGCTCTTTGAGATGTTCTGTGTCATCTAACTAGTCATTGGACATACTAAAGGACACACGGGATACTCATACCATCCATAATCTTTCAGTGCGGTAGCTGGAAGCTAACCAAGACTCCCAAGGGAATCACAACAACATTAGATGCAAAGACACTTAGATTTTTAAGTCACAAAGGCAAACAGCAATGATACAAGGACCAACAGGACACTGGTGCCCTGCTGCAGCCTGTAGAGGCTAGTTGGGATACCCTATGGAATTTCAGATGACACTAGACACCTGAATTTTGGAAACTAAATATTTTTCTAGTGGATGGTCATCTGAATGTCTCTCTAGACTCCAATGACTGTAGTGAGTAGCTCTCCCTTGACAATAATGATACTGTGAGCCTGGAGAACATAGGTACCTTCATTTGGTTACTTAAATTTAAATTATTTAATATTTTAATGAGTTTTCTTTATCCTTACAGTGGATCTGATCATATGTTTCTTCAGCTATCTTTTCTATAAGTTAAATAAAATAGTTCCCAAAATCATAGGTCAATACCTCCATCTTCTTTACCTCCAGTTTCTAAAATGTAAGGTAATAGTTGAATCTAGAACTAGATATTTGGAACTTATATTGTTTTAAAGTTATTTGGATCATCAGAAGGGCAAATTCCCCAGTTTGAAAAAAATCACTCTAGTGAAATCAACTGACTTTTTTCCTCTGCTTCTGTCAGCAGAATTTTCTACCAGCGGTTTTCAAACCGCACACAACCTTTTTTTTTTTTTTTCTGTGTATATGTGGTTTGGTTTTTTTTACTGTTGGTGTTTTTTGGGGTTATTTTTTTGCAGATTATCACTTAGCTTTTCATACTTGCCCAGTTTAAGGAAATTCTGCCTCACCAGTATGTCATAATTATTCTTAATATAAAATTAATCTTATAAAGGAAAAGCTTTATCATTAAAGGTGGATCTTGTAGTTTGTCAAAAAGCAATCAGATACTGGGCTACAACGGTGCATATAGTTGCATCTGTGAAGGAGGACTAAGAAGAAGGATCTCTTTGTTTCTTATTATGAAGTCCTGCTACTACTGGCTGGAACTTCCTGTGCCTGTGAAGTAGTAGTCAAAGAAAAGACCCACAGGGAGTTAAGGCAGTTCTGAGCTCTGTTAATTCCTGGCAAGACTCCTACATTAAAAACAAGTATGGTCTGCAGAGAAAGATGCTGCGGGATGCAGTTGTCTCCCTCACCCTCCTCTGCTTGCAGAAGGTCTGGCACAAGGCCAGAGGCCCATTGTCTAGGCTAGGAAAGTTACATGAGTTTACGAGTGAACAAAGAATGAGGTCCATTGCCCTTCAGACCACCAAAAATAAATAAAAAAAACCCCCAGTGCATGATCTGTGTAAACAGATACCCTTACTTAAATTATACTTAATTTAGGATTTGGAACTGTTTTTGCCCTGTGCTAGCTTGTGTGAGTGGCATCTCAGTTTGGTTAAGCCTTCAGACCAAATTGTAATGCTATTCTGAGATAAAAGACCGATGCTGTCATCTTTACTTGGAGCTGATAACACTTTCCAATTCTATTTTCCTTTAAAAGAACAGTTTTCCACTATTGTGCAAAAATTTCAATGTATTTTAAAATGCATCTTGCAAAGCACTTGCTTTTATTTACTGAAATAGCTTGTTGTAAAGCAGAATTTTTAGATTGTTTGGTCTATTACTAATCTGGATTGTCAAAAAATAACTGCTAACTCCTTTTCATACATATGTGTATGTTTGATGAAAAGCTAATAAGACAGCTATGAAATCTGCTTGTAATGACACAGAGTAAATTCCTGGGCCCTTCCTGGGACACCTAATAGCTTGAGTTATAATAAAATTTGTGGTTTATCTCAACCTAAACTATTATCATTATATTTAGAGGAATGATGTAGAACTTTAACAAAGTAGAAAATTAAAGAAAAAAAAATCCTGTTATTATATCAGTGTCTTGTAAAGATACACACTTAAAATGAACAGGTATCCTACATAAAAATGAATTCTGTAGTGTCCTTCTGCCATAGAATTCAAGATATCTAAAGATATTTAGTGAAATCAATTTGTCTCTCATAATTCATTCTGTTATCTATAGCATGTTGTGCATTTCTTTATGATATCCTTCAAGTTTGCTCAAGCATCTTTTTGACCTGAGATTTTCAAAAGTAATTTAAATTTTGTATAAGATCATTTTTGATGTAACAAAGTAAAGAACACCTGACAGTTAGACAGCTTTGGATTCAATAGGAAGAGATGTCCCCTGTTTCAATCAAACTATTTCAAAACCTTTTATTAAACAAAAGTGAACTCATCAAATATCTGGAGTTAAGAATTTATTGTTAGTATAATTATATTTTAACAATCAAATATTTCAAATTATCTAATCCATAAAAGAAACCATAATGACAAGAAACTAATAATGACAACAAGCTCAGTCCACCTATGGCCAAAGTTAGCCTAGACCATAACTGAGATCTTGCTCTGTCAGGTCAGTGCAGACCCCGTGTCCTTTTATTAGAAATGTCGAAGATTATATTTACTGGGTTATATACACACAGAAATGATTCCCTTGTATTTATGTGACATTATACTCAAGGTAATTAATTTTATGTTACTTGCATGTTTCAAGCCAATCTTTCTATACAGTTCAGTTCTCAGCCTGTGGACATCTCTTTTTGCGTGATATAGGCATGACCTTTTCTTGGATAACAGGCAAATAAATTGTCCTTCTCTCTTGGAAGTAGGTCCAATCTTTGATTAACATGAAACCATTTATAGTTACGTATACATCACACGTATATATTTAACTTCTAAGTTTCAGGGTTAAAAAAAATTGTATGCTTGATATGTCGTGTTTTACACACACTTCCCCTCTTATAGTTTACTGAAGGTAAAATAATACTCAACAGTGATTTATAATATTTGCCATAAAAAGGAGGGTATAGCATAATGGAAATGAAGAGGCTTTGACTGTCCTTGCAGCAGGTTCTTTGCTCACATGGTACGCATGTATGAGCCCTTCCACACACTCTCTCCACCATCATTATGGTTACATCCCACATTCTGCAATGCCAGATAGTTATCACTCATTTTCTTTAAGCCTGAAGTTGTAAGGGGAAAAAATCATATTTAAAAAGAAGTAATTTAAAAACATGAGAGATTCAAATTTATTAATGTAGTAGGTCTTCCATTTCCTGGATTAGTGTTTAAACCCCTGTGCAGTCATATGAAAGGCAGCTGTTTCACTGTTTTAAGAGAACTTAGTGCTGCCCTTTTGTTAGCAAAACAGAGACATGATCAGAACACGACAGCACAGAACTTACACTTCAAATCCATTTATATCAAAGGGTAATTTCTGGCTACTATGATATCTCCCTCTTGACCTCTGCCGTCTGCCTTATGCCACCTCCAGTCTTTATCATGCCTTTCCCTAAGCAGTTTCAACTTATAAGATGTGGAGATATATACGTATACACATATATATTTTACCAATTTAGTGTGACAAATTAGTTCACCACAGGATCTTATGAGTTCCAGAGACAACCCAAGGAAGGTGAAGAAAAATGTGAACAGGGAAAGGTGAAGAAAATTAGAGAGGAATTGTTTCAGCTTGTCCTGCTGTGAAACTGTAGGCTTATGCAGCATTCTGCCCAGGTTTTGAATTCCAAGGTAGAAGAGACTGAAATGCAATTTATTTTTTCTTTTTCCTCTTCTTTTTTTGTTTTTGTTCTTTATTCACCTAAAACTTGTGTGGGACAGATATAGCCCAGTGTGCATGAATGGTAGTTCAGATTTCTCATAGCCACTTATTTTAACGTTTATTTTTGACCCTATTTATTTGGCGTTGACAAAAAGGGATGAAAGTGTTTTTTTCTGTAATAATAAGTATCAGAGAGCGGTCCTCAAGAATGATCTATATTAATGTGTGACAATCTGTTAGCAACACAAACCAGTTGCTCTGTCTTGTTTGTTATTTGTCATTCACCACTCTCCTGGAGCCTTCAGTCAACTATTTAAAGAGCAAAAATGCCATGTCACAAAAAAATGTCATGACAGGTCTCAGTGTCTTGCAAGACTGAGACTTTGGTGAGACACACAAAAGTTAGATTTTGTTTAGCTAAACTGATCAAGCAGTGATGCATGCCAAATACATTTATAAAAATCATAGCCTATTTGTGACAGAAACAAATAATTCAGTAACTGCAATAAATAATTCAATCTGTTCCAGTTTAAAGACTGAACTACGCCCTTACCTTTAGAAGCAGTCCCACCACAGCAGTGCTCAGGCAGAATAATAGAATCAATTAGGGCATCTTTCCCTGATGTTGCTCCTGAGCTATCTGATCTGCAGCAAGAAGTAGCTTTGAAGTCTTTAAGACAGTTAACATCTTTTATGAGAACTAAAATGGGCCCAGTGCTCTTCAATATATTCATCAATGACCTGGATGAGGGGATAGAGTGCACCCTCAGCAAGTTGGCTGACAACACAAAGCTGGGAGGGGTGGCTGACACCCCAGAAGGCTGTGCCACCATCCAGAGAGACCTGGACAGGCTGGAGAGCTGGGCGGAGAGGAACCTTATGAAATTCAATAAGGGCAAGTGTCGGGTGCTGCACCTGGGGAGGAATAACCCCCTGCACCAATACAGGTTGGGAGCTGACCTGCTGGAGAGCAGCTCTGGGGAAAGGGACCTGGGAGTCCTGGTGGACAATAGGACGACCATGAGCCAGCAATGTGCCCTGGTGGCCAAGAAGGCCAATGGCATCCCTGGGGTGCATCAAGAAGAGTGTGGCCAGCAGGTGGAGGGAGGTCATCCTCCCCCTCTACTCTGCCTTGGTGAGTCCCCACCTGGAGTACTGTGTNACCTTGTTATTATTAATGTTAATTTCATAGCTATGGAGGCCAAGTTCTACTCTCTGTTTCACTGATGCAATCTCTTGACTCTAATGGTAGGAGTAAAGGAAGAATTTGGTCTCTTGATTAAAACTATTTTGCTATCCATATAGAGGAGCTTGCCACTATCCGCTAAGAATAAAAAGTATAATTAGCTAAATTTTGCTTAAGTGAGTTCTCTTTTTTTTGGACAAAGAGGAGAGCTGTGACCAATTTGAATCTCTTTTGCAAAGAGTTTTCTTAATATACGTATATGTGTACATATAGATTTATATGTGTACATATAGATATATATATATTCATATATGTATATTATTAATATATCATACATGTTGCCCTCAAAAACTACATGTAACCCACTGTTACACTCAAATTGTTGTTATGGGTAAAGGGAGTGTAATACAGATGGCGGTAAAACTTTATTGTTTCTTTATACACTTTATTGTGTAATCAATGTTCTAAGAGTCTAGTAGTCCTAATTATCTAATTAATACAGGAAAACATCAATAATACTGTTAAAATTGTTGCACAAAGAAACCCTTCTCAGTATTTACTGCTGTTCCCTGTTACTGTGCTCACCCATCCATGTCCCTGTGGGTCTTAAGTCAACAACACTTCTCATGAAGGATGGACTTGGAAAGGCTTTTGACAAGTTATATGATATCCTGAGGTATGTTCATGGTGGGGGCTTCTTCCTCATTAGTCTCGTGGTCTGTTTTGAATGCTTCCTCACCTCTGACTGCCACTTTCTGTCTGCTCCCAGCTGAGTGTGAAATGTTTCATTTTGAAGGTGACATAGTTTATTCTGCTTCCAAAACTGTGTTTGGTGAGATAGCTCCTACATCTGTATATTTCAGTCATGCGTTTCCTGCTTTTCCAGAAAGAATATTTGTGAGATTGGAAATAGGACCCAAATAGGAAAAAAAAAATAATGAAAAAAATAAAAGAGGAATAGCTCTGTCCCATTACTTTCTAGTATTATCGAAATACAAAGAAGTATGTGTATTTTGCACAGTGTGGATAAGTATACTACCATCCACAGTACGTGTAGGCCTACTGGTGGGTCTGATTTTCATGGTATATGCCAGCAATACAAGCTTATAGCCTTTGGTAGATTTACATATGAAAAAGTAAAGGAGGATAATATATGCTTACACATTTTGAAAAACAAAGTCATTGCAATTTGAAGTCAACAGTCTAATCTCATCAACATGATAAAAAACATTTTGAGAATTAACTATTAACTAATTAAGAAACTATTGAGAATTAACAATGTATTCTACTGAGCTGATGGAGGAGAAGAAAAGCAAGAAAACTGATTCGTATGTAGGTATTTTAAGAGTTAAATATAAAAGTAGAAATAACATTGATTTTTCAAGGTGTTTGCATTTAATTTGTTATCTTCTTCACCGATCCTTGTTCAATTTGTTTCTGCATGTAATAGGAATTTGAAAAAAAAATTGATGAGATCAGAATATTTTCTATTTTACTAATAATGGGTCAAAATTTGTCATGAATTGTATAATTCTATTATCATTTATTCCAGGTTCAGCCCTATTAAGCTTTATTTTGTTGTGCTTTTTTGGTGTACTGTTTAGAAAGTATTGCCTATAGTCACAATTATTTTTTTTTAAGTGATATAAAAATATGACAAATCTTTTCTAATTTCTACAAAGAATTTTGAATGCTTCTATTTTTCCATACTTTATGGCAACTTTACTTATCCAAGTTATTTAACCCAGGGCAAAATTCTTTCTACGTGCATAAGCATGTCATACACAAATTTCCAAAGAAAATTTCATCAAAAGATTTGGGAACGCTCTTCTTGTACTTTTGTTTTACTGCCTAGCACATTGATGTGACCCAGTGGTTAAAATTTAATTTGTCCTTTTTAATTTGGATGAATCTACTGGTGAAGACAGAGCTGACTGAATTCCTTCTCCCCTGCTGCTGAATTCTGTTAACGATGTACTCACCATGCCTTAAGGAAATGTTCTTACCATTTAGATTAAGGAGATCTTTATTGACCATCTTCATTTTACTTCAAAACCACAGGTACAATTTGTTTCAGTGTTTTGAGTTCTTTTCTAATCGTCAGCATAAAATACAGAAGATATACGGAGGTTATTTCCCTGTGAGTTCTGATTGACTTCTGAGTTTTGGATAGGTTATACAATTATTAATGGAAGCAAAGGAAACCGTATTTTTTCTAGCTCCAGACAGCAATTACTTAAACTATCTTTCCCACAATATTGAGAAATGTTATTAAAATCTTTATAACTCATAATTTTTCTTTTTGACTCCTAAAATTTATTAAAATAGCTTTATTGGTATATCTGCTGCTTTCCTGTACAGTTAAAAAAAACAAGAAAAAATTTAAAAATCCCACAAAACCTTGAAAAGGTTAGAAAAATAGTATTTCATGAAGGATTGTCTTATTTCACAGTTATTTGAACTCTGATAACTGTTTTTCAGTTGCAGACATTTACAGGGAGCAACTATTCTTCTACCATAACTTTCAGAAGCCATGGCCTGTCAAGAATCATAGAATCATAGAATCATAGGGTTGGAAGGGACCTCTGGAGATCATCTAGTCCAACACCCCTGCCAGAGCAGGGCCACCTTAGAGCAGATTGCACAGGAACGCTTCCAGGCGGGTTTTGAATGTCTCCAGAGACGGAGACTCCCCAGCTCCCTGGGCAGCCTGTGCCAGTGCTCTGCCACCCTCAAGGTAAAGAAGTTCCTCCTCATGTTTAGGTGGAACTTCCTATGTTCAAGTTTGTGCCCGTTACCTCTTGTCCTATCACTGGGCACTACCGAAAAGAGCCTGGCCCCATCCTCCTGACACCCACCCTTCAGGTCTTCTGTACACACACTTGCACATACATTTGTATGAGTGAAAGTGTCTGTTCATGCATAAAAATGAAAATTTTCCCTCCAGAATATAAATTAAAACCTATAATAAATAATATAGTAGAATACTGTGAATAGATTACTGTGTCATAGTAAAGTCTTTGTGGTAGATCAGTATCAGGGAACGAGTATCAACCTGTCCGCTGAAGAAAAACCTCCTGAGCATCTTTACAGGAATAAATTCCTAAATAATAATTTCTATATCTAATGTATCTAAACATTTTTTTTAGAAATCTCATATAATCACGAGGACTATCTAAGCACTGAATAAACCTTTTGCTGAGTTACAGCATTCCCATCTCATCTATCAGCCACTCCTCCCAGTTTTGTACCACCTGCAAACTCGCTGAGGGTACACCCTGCCCTGGTATCCAGGTCATTAATGCGGAGTTTAAAGATAATTTGCCTCAGTATCAGCCCCTGGGACACACCATGGATATTTAGCTTCAAGATGGACTTTATGTTGTTGATCACAACAATCCTTTGGGCCCACAATTCAATCAATTTTCAGTCTATCTCTCCAAATACTTACCTAGTTCATACTTCATCTTATTCCTGTTGAATAGTCAAAATCCAGCCTTTCTCTTTCCTTTTTCTGTTCAACTACCAGTAAAATAACACATTCCCCATTAAAAATTATTTTTCCACACAAACTGTAAAAAAACCACACAAATTGAAACTCAAAATAAGAGGTTGCAGAGTGAATGAAAAGTCTTAAAAACTGAGTACTCTTTATTAATAGGATGCAGTAAAGACTATTTATCAAGCATTTAGTTTTTACTCTGTTGCTTCACTGAAGTGAACTGCAACTTACTTTCTCATCCCATCATTAACTCCAACAGCACAGGGCTTTTTAGCATATTTATAATGGCTGCATTTAGTCATCTTGAAAATCCAGTGTGAAAATAAGTGATATTATAAACATGATGCTTTACAAACTTTATTTTGGCCTTAAGGGTGATTTAAATCTCAGAAAATGCTACACATAATGAAAAGTACCCTCATCCAGATCATTGCTAAAGATATTAAAATGAACAGGCCCTGATACTGTGCCCTAGGGAACACCACTAGTGACTGGCTGCCAACTGGATTTAGCTTCATTTACCATAACTCTTTGGACCTGGCTATCCAGACAGTTTTTTACCAAGCAAAGTGTATGCTCATCCAAAGTAGGAGCAGGCACTTTCCCTGGCAGAATACTGGGGGAAACAGTGTCCCATTGTGCTCAAAGGCTCTCATCCTGTAGGGGGGTTACAGCCACCCTGACACCTGCTGGAAAAGAAACATGGTGAGCTATAGACAAGCCAGGAGTATCCTAGAGTGCCTTGATGATAACTTCCTAAGACAAGAAATAGACAGCCTTACCTGAGGGGATGCCATACTGGACAACCTAAGCACACTTACTTTGTCTGCAGAAGTCTAGCCCTTAGAACGTGAGTCATCACCTCTATGTCTGCCTGAGAAGATGCGTGTCTATTACAGACACATTTCTTCATCCCAGGTGGGATCAGTAACTTCTCTTTGATCATGGAGACAACCAAGAGGACCCCAAAGATGAGTTATGTTCTACATGACTTTTGAGATTGTGCCAACTCAGCAGATCATAAAACTAAATTATCTTGATACAGAGTCAGTATGGAATGTAAATAATTACAAATATGTAACAATTGGTTTTGTATTAATACAGAAATTCATAGATGCTGCCATGAATTACAGCTAGCATTACTTTATGAAGAAAAACATAAAAGACTCTTTTAAAAAAAAAAATTAAGAATTTATTTCTAAGACTTTTGTCTATGCTTAAGTGAAGCGGGGTCTGGGTCTGTTTTTAAGTTTGGGGAAAAGAGTGTTGAGGAGAATGAAAAAGACTTCTACTGAAAAGTATATGAGTGGAAAACAATTGGAGAAAATAACCTTGTACCAAGATATTTTGAACAGAATCAAGTAGTTACAAATGCAAAGCATGAGCATTTTTTCATTTGCATTCACAGATAAATGAAGAATGGCAGGTGTTGCTATTATCAATGTAAATTATACCTGCAAAGAGGCCAGTTTGCTCTAGGCTAGGCTTTGGTCACATCTCGCATAAAACTGAGAGATGTTATGGTTTCCTTTCTTTTGAATTTTGCTTTCTGTGAATCTAATATATACAAGTAAATTATTTAATGTCTGATTAAATAGATTGAAATATTTATTTAAATATTAGATAAAATTACAGTATTTTTGTCTTTGTTTTAAAACTCTCATGTTCTTCAATGGACTTTCAACTTTATTGTAAACTATTGCTCATTGTTTATCTGATCCTGAGTATTTTAGTGCAACTTATGTTGGGCAAATTGCTACCCGGTGTGACGTATTCTTCCAGTAGACCAAGGGTTTGGAACCAAGGGTTATTACAGAGTTTTGTGACTGATATTAATGTGATATGCTACCCTGAAGTCAGATCATAAAGAAAAGCAAATTGGAATGCAATGTAAGAGATAAAAAAGAGGGAGAGAAAAAACAATTCGTGGTGGCAAGTTTACACATAGTGAAAGAAGAAAGAGAACAAATACAAAGAATGATTATGGAAAGTAGAAGGAAAGCAAGAGAGAAAGGAATGTAGAAAAACTTGCAAAAACTTTCACAGTAGAGAAAAAGCCTATTATTGAACTATTTCTAAACACCTGAAAAATAACTGACTGATTAAAAACATTATAAAGAAGTGGTTTGTGATCATCACTTACTTAACTGATGGAACCAAAGTACAAATTACGTGTTTCAGTCAATTACTGCTAAGATGGCATAAAAGCATTTTAATTGTGATCAGAATTTACACTATTCAACATGTATATTAAAGGAAATAACGAGCAAGGAAATACAGTGACCCGTTTATCTCTTTATCTGTCTGCTTATCTAACATAAACATTAAATTCAAGCAAACTGAATCAAAAAGCAGAAACAAGTTAATAAGTGTTACTGAATTAGCAGAACATATAGTTTGTACTTGAAGGTTGCTGAAATTTATCTTGTCTTAAAAGAAATTTTGAATTTCATGTATAACATGAACTAAAACAATTTTCACTCAAAATCAGAAAAGACAATAAATTTTTGATACTCATATACTGATATTTTTTCTAGTAAGAGATACAGATCCCATAAGGATGTTGTTGAAAGCAAGGACTCCTCAGTAGAGGATTGTCAGATATTGTGGCTTGGGTTAGTTTTTAATGTCCACTGTGTAAGTATGGGTTGCTTTAATAAAACTGAAATACACATCCAACTGGTTTTATACATTTCTAATGTTGTTTTGTTTTTTTTTTCTCGCAACACTAATTTTACATCCTTTTTAATTACTTTCTAGCTTTGTTTCTTGTCTTTGGATTTTCCTGTTTCTGCTTTTCAGTATCTTTTTGCTTACCTTTTAAGGCAGAAAACATACACAAGATCTGAAATAATTTTGTCCATAAGAAGTGATAATAGAAGCTGTAAAACTGTATTCACTTTTTCTAGGGGGTTGGTTGTACTGGAGAGGAAAATATCTTTATTCTATCCATTGCCAGTTTGAACGAATCTTGTGTGTTCCTACGAGGAGTTTTCATTATGAATAGTGAAAGAACTCACAAGTATAGAGGGATATGGGTTTGGGGCTTGGGCAGAAGATAAAGGAATTGAAGCAGTTGGACTGTGATTCTGTGATTCTGTGATTCTGTGACTAGAAACAATAAAAATGTAAGACTTCTGTGACAGTGTAAGAAACAGGTATGTAAAGACACAAGTGAGGTAAATGAATCACAGAATCATAGAATCATAGCATTGGAAGGGACCTCTGGAGATCATCTAGTCCAAC
>VXBO01008919.1:49900-74341 GCA_013400135.1 Rhinoptilus africanus
AAACAAAAAAAAAACAAAAGAAAGAGATCACTGATAATGTTCAAGGTCTTGAAACCATTTTAGACAGTAGCGTTTGCTTACCTGCCATACCTTTTGTAATATTCAGATACAGCAACAAAAACAAAATCCAGGATGATTTATCTGAATCCTGGAGTCCTAAACAGGTGTATGAGAAATGTGTTCATACTTGCTGTTTCCTGTTTGATTGGTCTACCTTTTTGATATTTCAGGTTAATTAGCAAGCATTGCAAAAAAACAGAGAAATAAATGCACAGTTTTCAAAATGTGCATCAAGAAAGCATTGAGAATCTGCTTACTAGGTTCGAAAGAAATTATAAAATTTTATTATCTCCCCTCACCCCTCTTCCAAAAAAATGATTGATGTCTGCAAGGTGATCATGTGCTTGAACCAGTTTATCAGCTTCTGTCTGGATGGAGAATTTCTCTGTCACAAACCAGAACAGTTTTCAGTAGTGAAAGCTCTGGTTATTACTGTTTTTGAGGTTACAGTTATGTTGTGTAGAGCAAAAGGCTAACAGCTTGTAACACTGTTTGAAAACATTGCTTGCAGATGGCATCTCTCGCAAATTGCAACTATATCAGTATGTAACACTCCTAAAGTTCTCTACACTGTTAAAACTGTTGAATAATTCTGCTGTGATTAATCAAACTGATCAAATAAAGGTGCAGTAAAGAAAAAGATTTGGACCACATATCAAAAAGTGAAAACTGAAAAAAAAAAATTAATTCATAGAAATGTGTCTGAGTAATGTTGCATTGTAATACGTGGGGAGGAAAAGAGGCAGGGGAACCGAAAGAAAAAAACAGAAAATCTTCAAACATTCAGTAATTTTACAAAGACATATCAGTACCAGAAATCAACCAATACCCAACCAATTTATCTTTCAAGTGACTGGGAACATTTCCTTTCCAATTCCTCTTTGTTTGTTAATGTAAAGAAAAAAGATTCTGTTACATGGTTTAACTGTAAAAAAAACTGTAAAAAAACGGGGTTTTTTTGTTACAGTACTTTATATTTGAGAAAAATGCACCCTGTTTTTCAGTTTACATTTCTTCTTTTGTGTTTTTAACTTCAGATTTGATTTGCTAAAGCAGATTTGTGTATGTTGCATATGATTTTGCTATAGCTTGCTCATGTGCTTGATAAAAGAAGTGAAGAATTACATAGATACTTACCAGCATGTAAATGAAACAGAGGAAAGAGAATTTAAATGTGGGGATAAGAAACCAGTCCTTGTGTGCTCAAACTCCCAGTAATCGCATTAGCAACAGCTTGAGTTTAGAAAGTGCTTTATGTAAAAAGGTATAAAAGACCATCTTTTTAATGCACTCACTAAAAAAGAAACAAAATGAAAGGACTGAAGAGAATTGTCATGGCATGCATGAGGTCGGACTGTTCTCGCAAGCATGGATTTAATACCTTTTTTTTTCTCATTCATCCGGAAGCAACAAATACAATTCACTGTTCAGTCAGACATCCTTTAGCTTAGATAAGAATTTTTCTTTGATTTCATAGACTGTCACAGTTAGGATTTCTGGTCTGTGAAACCAGTAACCAGTCCTTTTTTTTTTTTCACCATTTATGTAATCTATGTACGTCCTTGAAGAAAGTAACTGTCCTAAGTATTGAAATACAAAATTTTTGAAATGGACTGTCTAAAGAGAAAAAATCTAAAGCTATTCCTAACTATTAACATTCCATTAACATTTCTGTTCCCACAGCTGAGGCATTAAGGTCCCAGGCCTCAAAACTATTGGAACAAATACTTCAATATTTTCTTTTACCATAACCCAATCCAGAAATGAAAGCACTCTATTATTTGTCTAAAATTTCCATTCAAATATTTCTCTATAGGATCCAAAATCCAAATGCAAGATTTTCATTTATTGCTTCAGCTGGCAAACCTTACTGATGAGGACTGCCTGTCCTGAAAGCTTAGTCTTTGGGATGGCTATAGGTCAGCTTGCTTCTTCTCCAACTCACTTTCTTCTCACTTCCCTGCAGTTCCCATCCCCATAACACATGGCCTGGGACAGGCCTGCAGGTCACCCATCAGAGTATGAACTCCCCTTGCGTATGGCATGTTGTCAACATTACAGAGACTATACAGTAGTCTAGCTTTCCAGCTTCCAGCTTATCCGGCCCTTAGCTTTAGGTATGTTGCTATGCGTTCAGTTCCATGTTTAAGCACTAATTTACTGTTCAGAATCACAGAATACTGTAGGCTGAAGATCACATAGTTTCTTCATACTAGGAACTACCCTAAATTTGAGCAGAGGCTCATTACAGCTTTCAAAATCTTTCGTTCAGGACAGGGACAGCTCAGAAAAGTTCAGTGGAATTTATGTCTTTATATAGTTTTGGCAGATGTGGGAGAGACCAGAGGTGCCATATGCTACCTGAGACAGGTGCCAGCTGCAGGCCCCACAGTATGGCTGTTTGCCAGTACTCTCAGCAGTGTCTGTGCCTGTTCTAGTGAAAACTGCTCTCCTGATCCACTGCTCCAGGTCCACTAAAGGAGTGGGGTAGAGTACAAAAGAGGGGAGGCAACCTAATAGGCAGATTCACAGATGTCAAGCGTCTATCTCAGATGTGAGACTGTGTTGCAAGTTTTCACCCAGAGTAAAACACATAAATTATCTGTGGTTTCAACTAACCTACTTGACTTTGCATTGGAACACATTGCTGGAGAAATCCTAGGCATTTTATTGGACTCGTGTGAAGAAACTGAAAGTCAAGGGCAGTGGCCATGCTTCCTTATTTTGGTATCAATAATGCCAAACTAAAGCCCAGAGCTCAAGCAGTGTCTTACATTCAAAGATAAATACCTTGGAATAAATGATTCTTCACTCTTCTGAAATTATTGTTTCAAATTTTAATTAGAATCCAAGATGCTGGGTTACATGAAAAGGAATATTGCTGACAGGTCAAGGGAGGTGAATCTTCCCTTCTTCTCAGCTCTGGTGAGGCCACACATGAATTACTGTGTCCAGTTCTGTTCTCCCCACTACAGGAGAGACAGATGGACGTACTAGAAAGAGCCAAACAAAGGGTCACTAAGATGATGAAGGAACTGGAGCATCTCTTTTATGAGGAAAGGCTGAGAGACCTGGGACTGCTTAGCCTGGAGAAGAGATAGCTCAGGGGGGGATCTCATAGATGTGTATAAATACCTGAAGGGAAGATGCAAAGAGGATGGACTCAGATTCTTTCCAATGGTGCCCAGTGACAGGACCAGAGGCAATGGGTACAAACTGAAATACAGTAGGGTCCGTTTCAACATCTGGAAATACTGTCACTGTGAAGGTGACTGAGCACTGACACAGGTTGGCAAGTGAGGCTGTGGAAACTCCCTTCTAGGAGATACTCAGAAGACATCTGGACATGGTCCTGGGTAACTGGTTGTAGGCCCTGCTTGAACAGTGAGGTTGGACCAGATGACCTCAGAAGTCCCTTCCAACCTCAATCATTCTGTGATTCTGTGATATGAGAATAAAATCTATGTCTTCGCTGTATCCAAAAAAATACAGATCTGCTTCAGAACCCAGTGTTAAAGTACCAAATTGACTGCAGGATCTTTCAGTCTATGTTTGCATTCCTTCCCATTAAGCCCCTCATGTCTGCATGCAATATGCCTGTCTGCTATGTCCTTCAGTCTCAATTTCAAATCACAGCAATTTTGCCAGCTCAAAATTTTGCTTCAGAACTTTTCATCTTTTATGTCAGAAAAGGTGAAAAAATATTTTCTGAATTTGACAAACCAGTCTCACAATTTACTGGAGCACCTCTTCTACAAGGACAGGCTCAGATGGTTTGGGTTGTTTGGGCTAGAGGGAAGAAGGCTCCAGGGAGACCTTATGGCGGCCTTCCAATCCTTAAAGGGGGCCTACAGGAAAGATGGGGAGGGACTCTTTATCATGGCGTGTAGTGGTAGGACAAGGGGCAACAGTTTTAAACTGAAAGAGGGTAGATTTAGATTGGATATTAGGAAGAAATTCTTAACTGTGAGGGCAGCGAGACACTGGAACAAGTTGCCCAGGGAAGTTGTGGATGCTCCATTGCATTGCTGGAGGTGTTCAAGGCAAGGCTGGATGGCACTAGGAGAAACCTGGTCTAGTGGGAGGTGTCCCTGGCCATGGCAGGGGAGTTGGACTAGATGATCTTTAAGGTCCCTTCTAACCCAATTTATTCTATGATTCTATAAGTCATTGAATAGGGAAATTTTTACAAATAAGGAAATACATATAATTGACTTGAGAAGATTTAATTTTATAAGACTAAAAAAGTAACTGTAAGAAAGCTGAGGTTCATTATAATAACCCTCTTCTTCCCTCCCCAACCAAATCAAAACTGAAGGAACAGTAAATTCTCAGTTACTGTGGTAATAGTGAAGTAACAAGCATAACTCAAAGAAATAAAAAGAAATCATATGAGATAAGGCAAAGGCATCTATCACCAAAATATATCAGAATCAGATCTTATTACTAGCACCTGAATGGACAAACTGGTTTGATTTTTAATGCCATATCAGCTGTGCACAAAATATGATGATCACCACCACCCTCCCAAAAAAAAAATTGTTTCTTTATATTTTGGAGAGGTCCAAATGAATGTATGATATGTGTATTAGATGCTGGTAATTAATTTTAAAAAGTGTTTTTGACAAAAATATGTTCAAGGTTTTTGAAACATGAAGAAAACAAAATGAGGATACCCCTCATATTGTCTCTCTGTAGAGTAATAGCCACAAAAAGACCTCTTCCATGAAATGCATAGGTTACCTTTGCAAGATGTTTAATGGTTTAATGTTTTCAGCTGTTAACAGCTGTTCCACTGTTTCTCCAAACTAATTTCTATAGCTAGTGACTAGGCTGACCTAATACAGTTTTACATACGCTTATTGACTAGTTTGCTAGATTTTTTCCCTTAATATATTTTCTCTTCTACATTTCCACCTCTATAGTAAAACTTACACAGTCAACACACTGTTGTCAGGCTTTTAAAGATCTTTGTTGCTCATTTTAAATAAATATGCATTTAACATCTAATCTTTTTTGTTAGCCTTCATTTCTGTGCTATGGGTAAAGAAAATAAGCAATTTCACTCTAACTTATATACCTAGGTTAAGAGAGGGCTTTAGAGCTTGAATTTGAGATCTCTCAAACAATTCCAATGTTAGATTAAGAATTGAAACTATTTTACATGAAATAAATCACCCTAAACCTTTTTTTCTAAAAAAAAAAATAATAAAAAAAAAATCCAGGAAATTGAAAGAATGAGACACACCCACAATTACAATTGAAGTTGTTAGTTTTTTGACGCTTTTTATAAAATATAGTATTCTATCAGCTGAAGCGTAGAGAAAATTTTGCATGAATTTTTTTGTGTTCCAAAAAAGAAAGGTATTCTCCACCATAAAAATATAGATTGCAGTGTAAAAAAATATGGCAACTGTGAAACTAGTATAAAAGAGATCTGAACAAAATGTTTCAAGTTCCTTATCTTTTCCCATCACAATATATATTAATGGAAGGGCAATTAAACTATGTAAAGATATGTTATTTATAAAAAAAAGAGTTGTAGTGAAAAAGACATCTAATTTTGCATACCAGTTTGAACAACAAATAAGTTATTTTAACCAGCCACATTAAAAAAAATATTCTGAAACCAGAAAAAATGCCGAGTGAGAGATAGAATTAATTTGATTTTAAGTTGCTGGTAGTTAAGCTTATATTGTCACTAATACCAAATGACCTTGATGAAATTATAGATCCATTGCATTGAAAAAAAAAATCACAAAAAATAAAAAGATTAAAAAAATGCCCACCAAAAATCTATATGTATTAACTCCTGTTAATGCAAAACTAATGTTAATTTCAAAACACAAACAATGGTTATGCTGAATTTCATTACTGTGCAGAAACAAAATATTAATGTACACTTGCAGCATCTAAATGGTAAAGAATGTTAAGCCAGAGGAAANCATTTTAAATAAATATGCATTTAACATCTAATCTTTTTTGTTAGCCTTCATTTCTGTGCTATGGGTAAAGAAAATAAGCAATTTCACTCTAACTTATATACCTAGGTTAAGAGAGGGCTTTAGAGCTTGAATTTGAGATCTCTCAAACAATTCCAATGTTAGATTAAGAATTGAAACTATTTTACATGAAATAAATCACCCTAAACCTTTTTTTCTAAAAAAAAAAATAATAAAAAAAAAATCCAGGAAATTGAAAGAATGAGACACACCCACAATTACAATTGAAGTTGTTAGTTTTTTGACGCTTTTTATAAAATATAGTATTCTATCAGCTGAAGCGTAGAGAAAATTTTGCATGAATTTTTTTGTGTTCCAAAAAAGAAAGGTATTCTCCACCATAAAAATATAGATTGCAGTGTAAAAAAATATGGCAACTGTGAAACTAGTATAAAAGAGATCTGAACAAAATGTTTCAAGTTCCTTATCTTTTCCCATCACAATATATATTAATGGAAGGGTAATTAAACTATGTAAAGATATGTTATTTATAAAAAAAAGAGTTGTAGTGAAAAAGACATCTAATTTTGCATACCAGTTTGAACAACAAATAAGTTATTTTAACCAGCCACATTAAAAAAAATATTCTGAAACCAGAAAAAATGCCGAGTGAGAGATAGAATTAATTTGATTTTAAGTTGCTGGTAGTTAAGCTTATATTGTCACTAATACCAAATGACCTTGATGAAATTATAGATCCATTGCATTGAAAAAAAAAATCACAAAAAATAAAAAGATTAAAAAAATGCCCACCAAAAATCTATATGTATTAACTCCTGTTAATGCAAAACTAATGTTAATTTCAAAACACAAACAATGGTTATGCTGAATTTCATTACTGTGCAGAAACAAAATATTAATGTACACTTGCAGCATCTAAATGGTAAAGAATGTTAAGCCAGAGGAAATTAAGTCCCTGCAGTATCTTAGAGAGGCTTAATTATTTCTTTTTTTAAGTTTGCATCTTTAGTGGTGAGGTTATTCTCTGTATGACTTTTTCAGAGCAATTAAAACATAATTGCTAGGTGTGCATTGTGTACTACCAGTAACTCAAAATAAATTAAAGGAAGATACTTCTATTGTTTTCATTTTGTGTGAAGCATATCTATTGATCCTGTAGTCATTGCCAGAAAATGTGAGTGATGCTTTTTTTTTTTTGTTTCCCAATACTGTTATGTGAGCTGTAAGAGTGAGACATTTCATTGGTTATATGTCATCTCCTTGAAACACCTTTGTTGTAAAGGTATTTCAGCTTGATTTAGCTTTTAAATCCAGGATGAAAGCCTAGTTTCTTGATGTAGCTGAATATGTTCATTGAATTGATGTCAGAGGTGTTACTTCTAGGTGTATTTCGCTGTTTGATTATTTTTATTATGCTATGCTGCTATGCCTAAAAGGTGCATTAAAAAAGATGGTGATAGACAACAGTGTCTGGGCCAAAGTAGAGGAAAAGCACACAGAACATTTTTTTTTGAGCACTCAGTCCTAGAAATGCACACAAAAACTACATGAATATTAGACCAAATCTTATACACAGCTATTTAAAAAAAAATAAATCTTTCTGCTCTTATTACTTTCCTAATTAGTTTCAGTCCCAAGGCAAACAATTAATTATATTCTTTGAAAATGAACTTTTCCCCTTCTAAATTTATTCAAGCCTTTCCTTTCCCCAGTCATTGGGCTTTACATGTTCCATTTGAAATTTTAAATCACTTGTAAATATTACAAATAGAAAATATCCTTATATTTTAATGTTCTTAATTTTAAATGTTTAAAACAAACAAAATAAAGATTTTTTTTCACTTTTCCTTCAAGGACCTAATTTTGTCTAGGGAAATAAATGTAGATCTCTGTCCCATGAAAAAGCAAAATATGGAGAATTTTGAAGCTGAAAGCAAAGAAAAATAAATGTTTTTTCCTAGGGAACTGTTATGTCTGTGTGTGTCTCTATGTTTTAGCTTAGGAAATAGTAATGAAAAAATATCAGGTTTTGATAGAAATTCATTTCTAATCAGTTAATTATATTTCACTTTTTTCATAACTCAGACACACGTAAACTTTAGAGACAACCAGGGAAATTAAATTAATTCTTCTAATGCATGTGTACCAACATGCAATCTCTAATTTCATCATTTAGTATTTCTGTTTCCGAAGCATTACTATGTGCAAGCCTGAAGTGAAGTGTAATAACTGATATATAGCACAATCATATCACTGCTTTATGTGTAACTCTCATAAGACCAACAATAAAAAAACCTGCAAAATTTACTGTAAGGGAAGACTGCAGCAACTACAGCATTTTAGAGCCCAGCATTGCTAAAACAGTTTTGAATCTAGTTTGTGGCTTGACAAAGTGCAGCAACATTTTTATGAATAAGAAAAAATTTACAAAGCATGAAGACTTAGACATTATGTTCTGTAACTAATGATACCATGCTTTGTGCTATATAATCCTAGTATACAGGAAGCTTTATTGATGTTTACAAATTCAAAGAGTACATTTGATATTAAAAAAAGAACAATTAGGCAAGGAACTTTTGTTTCACAGTTCAGATGAAAAGGCTAGTATGCATAATAATGGACTGATTTAGACAGTCTGTAGTAATGAAAACAGGAGATAAATAATCTAGGTCTTTTCAGTTCAGACATGGAAAATCCCATGAGGCTTTGTGTTCAATTTTCAGCACTTTTTAGTATGTCTGCAGGAGCAGAACCATGAAATATCCGTTATCCAGTCTAACAAATTCTGGAACCAAGATGGAAAGTCTGATTTAATTCCTGCCTGCTTTCTCTCTTTATTTTTTTTTTTTTTTTTAGTAAAACAATTCTTGTTGAGAACTCAGTGTAAGTCCTACCTTGTAAAACATTTCGGACTACATTACAGATCTTTTCTCCAATTACCTTGCAAACAGTTGTCATGCATTTATTAAACTCTGTCACAAATAGTATCAATTGTATGTGTGTGTCTATGTATGCCACTATTAAAATACTGTTCAGCGTGCCTAGACTTCTTGACCTTCTCAGTGCTATATATATGCACAGTGAAATATTGTTCCTGCACCACAGTGTTTTCAAGTTCTATTTAATAAATAAATGAAATGCAAGAGAGACTATGATGGACTAGCAATAAGTCTATGATGCCTTCAGAGAATCATTTGTTTGCACAGAAAATTATTTGATACTTCTGATAAATGGACAACTCACCTTGCCAACAGCATCATCGCAGAGAGCTTTATTTTTTCTTGTATCTCATAGACTCTGGAAACATTTTGATAATTAAGCTATGGTAATACTGTGGGAAATTCATGGTACTTTTACCTGAATTATCAAATAAAGGCAAAAACCCTTAATCACAGAATCTCTCTATAAACCTTATTTCCCACTAATTTTAACTCAAACTTCATTAAGAGATCAGTATTATATTTAAACAGAATGGAGCAGAACATGTACTATGAGAAAATAATAATACCTTGTTTTGTTTTCCTTTTTTCCTTAATTTGATATGAGTATATAAACTGTAATATAATGAATGTATTAATTTAGTAGCCTCCTGTGTTTCAATTTTGGTTCTAGAGTACATGCTTTTACTAAGTATGGGTTCATTTCAGCATGTCAGGGCACTTTGATGTAACAAAGTACTCAAGTCTGTGTTTATAGACATGTGAATGATTAGTCCCAATGAACTTGTACGAGTTTGTAATATCCAGCATGGAAAAGCAAGCAATTATTTACCAGAATCTTACTGCATTTCAATGTAGCTGAACATATGAAAGATATGAAATTTCATTAAAATCTTCATTGGTCATATTAGTCAGGTTTCATGACTGATCCTTTTAACAGAAGACTAGGAATAAGGCAATGGCCTTGTAGTATAAATCCATCATATTGCCTGGAGTTCCAAATATGCTAATAAGCTTTTTTTTGTTTGTTCTAAAGATTCATGTATAGCTTATAGTCAAATAAATAGAATAGCTTATATTATTGAGTAGCAGTCAATCAGTTTTGACTTGTGTCCTCAATAAACTGTTATTATGTCCATGTTTTATTTTATTTAGTTAGGTCTAAATAAGATGACCAAAACTATAACAGTTATGAGTCAAGCAGTGCAATAAAATAAAATTTAAAAAAAAGTAAGAGAGCAAATCCCTTCTTAGTTTTAAACATAATTGTAGGCAGTAAAAATTCACTGAAGTATGAAGCTATAGATCACCTGGACATTAAGTCTGTGGCAATTCTGTAGTCGAACAAAGCAAGGGAGATGCAACAAAGGCAGCTGAGCATTACACCTGATCTTTGGTACCTAACCAAGATGCTGGAAACCTATCATGCTAGAATACCACCTACACTCCAACTCTAGTTCATATACAGAGACGTGAACATAAGAAGATGTTGTATTGATTTCTTATTTAAAACCACACTCTGAGTTAGAAAAACAAGGTTTCTTCATGAATTAACAATCTTAGTTTCTGTACTTTCCATGTAAGATTCTTTGGGATGTTTGGATTGCTCTTTGGACAAGAAAATCAATTTATCTGAAGAGATTTATGTCATTTGAGTAAAAAATTTACCTTAAAATTTCACAATGAAAGAAAGCTCTGAAAAGACTCTTATTGGAAGGAGGAACAGGAAGTGAGAAGCAGGAAAGGGAGTGAAGGAAGTGGATTGTATCATTGTAACTAGCATTTATGAAGTCAAGGTTGTTGGATTTTTCTCACCAACCCCCAGCCCTGTTGTAATCACATATACACAAAAATTGACACTGAAGATTCCAAGCCCAGGATTAAAGGTGGATTTACTTAACTGGATTAGCTTGAGATCAGAAACTGATTCCCTTCAGTATTTACACACGGTTTTCATGCTCCTTAATCTGCTTTGTTAAGAAAAGCAAATGCAATTAATCTGAAAACACAGTATATGCTTGAAATATCACCAACAGGATCTAACTATCAATTTGCAAATGCACTGACTGCATACACCGAGGAGTGTTATATTCTGCCAAATAATCCCAAACATATAAAGTTGATGTTTTAATGTAAAAAAAAGGAATACCTTTCCCCTTGAGACAGTCATCAAGTACCATCTGTGCTGCCTGTAAATTTAGTCATAAATCCTTGTATTTATCAGGGATTTGGTTTTCAAAAGACCTAATTTTTATCTCAGATTCAGCCACACACTAATTTTCTTGCTTCTTTCTTGCTAAGAAATCTGATATAACAGCATCTCACAGAAATGGTTTGTCATTTGCTCAAAACAAAATAGGCTCATCTCCTTGCATGGAATTAGTTTCCTAAATAAGGCTAGAAGTGAGAATCATTAAATAAAGTAATTAAAAAAATATTTCTCTTCAGATGACAGCAAATATTAAAAGGCCTGTTGAAGGTAACATGACAGAGTTATTTAAACTTATAAAAGGCTGAGGGTAAAATGATCATAGAGTCATAGGGTTGGAAGGGACCTCTGGAGATCATCTAGTCCAACCCCCCTGCAACAGCAGGGCCACCTTAGAGGAGGTTGCACAGGAACCCATCTAGACAGGTTTTGAATGTCTGCAGAGATGGAGACTCCACCACCTCTCTAGGTAGCCTGCTCCAGTTCTCTGCCACCCTCAAGGTAAAGAAGTTCCTCCTCATGGTTAGGTGAAACTTCCTATGCTCAAGTTTGTGCCCGTTACCTCTTGTCCTGTCGCTCGACACCACTGAAAAGAGCCTGGCCTCATCCTCCTGACACCCACCCTTTAAGTATTTATAAGCATTGATATGGTCCCCCCTCAGTAGTCTTTTTTCTAGACTAAAGAGACTTAAAAACCTGTCTTTCTTCATAGGAGAGGTGTTCCAGTCCCCTAATCATCTTGGTAGCCCTATGCTGCACCCTCTCCAGCAGTTCCCTGTCCTTCTTGAGCTGTGGAGTCCAGAACTGGACACAGTACTCCAGGTGGGGCCTCACCAAGGCAGAGTAGAGGGGGAGGATGACCTCCCTCCACCTGCTGGTCACACTCTTCTTGAGGTACCCCAGGATGCCATTGGCCTTCTTGGCCACCAGGGCACA
Organism: Rhinoptilus africanus; assembly: GCA_013400135.1. NCBI lineage: Eukaryota > Metazoa > Chordata > Aves > Charadriiformes > Glareolidae > Rhinoptilus > Rhinoptilus africanus. Next base: position 62,008 of record VXBO01008919.1, read on the forward strand.
TTGCTGGCTCATGGTCATCCTGTTGTCTACCAGGGCTCCCAGGTCTCTTTCCACAGAGCTGCTCTCCAGCAGGTCAGCCCCCAACCTGTCCTGGTGCAGGGGGTTATTCCTCCCCAGGTGCAGCACCCTACACTTACCCTTGTTAAATTTCATAAGGTTCCTCTCCGCCCAGCTCTCCAGCCTGTCCAGGTCTCTCTGGATGGCGGCACAGCCTTCTGGGGTGTCAGACACCCTCCCTCAGATTTGTGTCATCAAAAAACTTGCTGAGGGTGCACTCTATCCCCTCATCCAAGTCATTGATGAATATGTTGAAGAGCACTGAGCCCAGTACTGACCCCTGGGGAACACCACTCGGCACTCTCAGCCTCTACTCATATGATTCATGCTCCAATCCTTTAACATCTTCTTTGTTTTTCATTGAACTTGCTCCAGTATGTCCACATCTCCTTTGTCAGGAAGAGCTCAGCATTGGACACAGCACTCCAGATATGATCTCACTAGTCCTGTGTAGATGAGCAGAATTACCTCCCTCTACCTGCTGTCAACATTTTGCCTATTGAAGCCCAGGAGACTGTTGGCTGCCTTGCTGGAAGGGTATGCTACTGGCTGATGTTCCTCTTGGTGCCCTCTAGAATCTAGGTCCTTTTCTGCAAAGTTGCTTTCCAGTCAGTCAGCTGTCACCCTGTGCTGATGCATGAGATTATTGCTACCTAGGCACATGACTTGGCATTTCCTCTCTCGGAACTTGACGAAATTCATATTGGCCCCTTTCTGCAGTCTGTCAAGGTCCCTCTGAAGGGCAGCACAACTTCCTGATCTGTCAACCACTTCTCCCAGTTTTGTATCATTTGCAAACTTGCTGAAGATACACATCATACACTTTCTCAGATAATTAATTAAAGTATTAAATAGTATTGGCCCCAGTGTTAATCTCCGAGACACATCACTAGTGATTGGCCTCCAGCTAGACTGTGTTGCTCATCACAACTGTTTGAGTCCAGCAGTTCAGATTATTTTCAATCCACTTTGCACAATCATATATCTAGCCCATATTTCAGCAGTTTGTCTCTGAGGATCTTATGGGAGACATTGTGAAAAGTCTTGCTAAAGTCAGGATAAGCATCACTCACCGTACTCTCCTCATCTCCTGAGTTCGCTATTTCATTGCAGAAAGCTATCAATTTGGTCAGGCACAATTTCACCTTCATAAATCCATATGTGTCCTTTGTCAGCTGTTTCCCTGCACCATTCAGCAGTAGGCTAACAACTTTCCTTGGCTGCTGGTTCACCTGTAGAAACTCTCCTTGTTGCCCTTCACGTCCATTGACAGATTCAATTCAAGGTGGGGTTTAGTTCTCCTGACCCCAACCCTGTATTTTTGGACAGAGCCTCTATATTCCTCCTGGGCCACTTGTCCTTAACTTTCATATCAAAAGTTTTTTTCAGGATCTCCTTGTTCATCCATGCAAGCCTTCCACAACCTTTGCTTGATATCCTGCTCATCAGGATGGACCATATTATAGTTTGGAGGAGGTAGTCCTTGAAAATCAACCAGCTTTCCAGCATTATCTCCCATGGGATTCTTGCAAGTAGAGTCCTGAACAGGCTGAATTATGCTCTCCTCAAGTCCGAGGTTATGATCCTTCTATTTACTACTTTCCCTCCTGAACTCCGCCATTTCATAGTTGCTGCAGCCAAGGCTGCCCCCAGTCTCCACATCTCAGACCAGTTCTTCCTTGTTTGTAACTATCAGGTCCAGTAGAGCATCTTGTCTCTTCATCTCCTTGATCACCCATGTCAGGAAGTTACGATCAGCACTCCTGGAGCATAACATTAATAAAATCTGATCTCCAAAGGGATTTTGTCTTGTGTTTGATATTGAGAAACAATCAAACTTCCTTTGGCTTCAACATTTATAACTGTGGATTCTCAGGGGTAGGATTCAGTTGACGACATGAACAGTAACTGAGGTGTCTACCTGTACTTTAAGTATCTAGTTTGGAAATAAGTGAATTGTTGTTTATGTATAATTTAGTGTATGGAGTATATTTCCATTGACTATGACAATAACTTATACATCTAGAATATATGAAGACTTCCATATGTAAGCATCTACATTTAGACATCCTAATCGCAAACTGATGTCAGACAAGATACGAAGTCCTACTATGTCTTTTCCCTCAACTGACAACATAACACAGGATCTCATAAAATGATTAATTATTCTTTAGCAACATCATGCAGCAGAACAAAAGTTACTATTTTATTCTTTATTTCTTTTTTTTTTGTCTTATGACTGTACATGATTTGAACTTTTTGAAAGCCAGACTCAAAATTAGGCAGCTGTTCAAAATATGTGGAGACAGAACAAGTGGTTCCAATGGGAATCTCATGAAAGCTCTCAGTATTCCTTTCTCCCCAACGAACAGTTTGTTGCAGAGGAAAATACATCACCACCTTGCATGAGCAGCAAATAAGCAGGTACATATTAGCTATTTAATTGTCCTAGCAAATTGAAAAATCTTGAAAAGACATTATATTATAAAATGCATCTTGATTGTTGATTTTATAAATTTCCCTTACACCTATATGCAGACAATGCTTCAGATGCTTACAATAAAAGAAAAGGAGAAAAATAAGGGTGTATGATGGATGGCTTACAGTGTGAGTTCAGTTTTCCTTGCATGGGAGGCTCAGAATTTAACAGTCCAGTCTTAGAACTGGAAAGGTGTTCAAGATGGTGAAGGTGAATACCAGTCACATAACCTGCCACTTGAGAGCCTTAGAGAAAATAGAAATGAACAAAACTTGATTTGTAAGCTAGTCAAAGAAAAAGTTAAAAAAAACCCACAACCAAACCCAACTAACAAATAAGATGAGCATAAGTGACGGGCCCAAGCAAAAAACCATGAGATAAATATCCACTATGCTAGTTTTCTTTATTTAAAATATTACTGAAGGAAGACTAATTCAAACTAGAACAAACAAATCCAATGTTAGATGTCTGATACTTAAACAGAGTCAAAGTTTAGAATTATGACCCAAATCATCTAGCACCACAGCACTCACAGAATCACAAAATAGTTGAGGCTGGAAGGGAAATCATCTTCTCCAAGGAGAGAAACTCCACAACTTCTCTGGGCAATCTTTGCCAGTGCTTAGTCTCTACAATAGTAAAAAAAAAATGTATTTCCTGATGTTCAGGTGGACCCTTCTGTGTTTCAGTTTGTGCCCATTGCCTCTGAACCTGCCACTGGGCGCCATTGAAAAAAACCTGACTCCACCCTCTTTGTACCCTCCTTTTAACTATTTATATACATGGATGAGATCACCCCTGAGTCTCTCAGCCTTTCCTCATCAGAGAGATGCTCCAGTCCCTTCATCATCTTAGTGATCCTTTGTTTGTCTCTCTCCAGTATGCCAAACTCTCTCTCTTGTAGTGGGGGGCACGGAACTGGACACAATACTCCAGGTGTGGCCTCACCAGGGCTGAGGAGAAGGGAGAAATCAAGACAAATTATATTTCCTTCTTAATCCTTTGTTCTCTGTCTCTTTTTAGGCTACATTATCTTTATTTTGTTCCCTTTCTGTACATTTGTTATGATAGGTTCTCAGTCTTTTTGTTCTACTATCAGTCAATTTAACTGTCAATCTGATCAGTCATCATTCTGATTAGAGGTGTATTTTAATCTACTTTTCAGATTTATTGGAACAGATACATAGTAGTATGAAATATGCCTAAATAATATATATAGATATTGCATGCACATAAAACCTGCTGCCACTTTTAGAATCTACATGGAAGACAGTTTTGGAGAGATAACTGTTGCTATTTATGGGAAATGGGTTCTCATTAAAAATAAATGTTAAATGAGGAAGTTGGTTCCTTTCTGGGAGAGAAATTTACCTTTCTCTCCCAGGAAGGGCATGGCAGCTTTCAATAGCAACAAAATCTAAATTTAACCTTGCTATATAATAGATCTCCCTCTTTATTAAACTTTTCTGGGATTTAATAAAACAAACTTTTCTTAAAATTTATTTCTATTCATGGTTGGCTTTCTTCCTAAAGCAAGTATTTCTGGAACATCAGCCATTTCCTCATTATAGGATTACAAAATATATATTCTTATATAAATGATAAATTCTGACTACTAGTTTCTTCATGGAATAGATCACTGAAAATCAATTGAACTTTACAACTTCCAACTTGGATATGCAAATGCTCCAACGGCGAAAATAAAATAATAAAAAAACCCCCACAAACCTGAGAAAAAGGTAAAGAAGGGATCTTTCCTCAGTACATGTGCCCTAAAATATTTTTTTTTTTCTCCAGCCCAGACCTTGAGGTAAATATTATGATGCAGAGATACTTTCATAAGGAAAAGGATTAAAGTAGAATTTGCTATAAGGACAGATGAAGATGCATTATATTGGAACAGAATCACTGCTGAAGGAAGTTTCTGCTCAGTGGCAGAGGAAACATCTACCTGGAAAGGTATGGTAGCCATGCACAATGACAAGATAGATACAAAACAAAGAAAAATACATTTTTTATCATGTAATTGCAAAGCATTTTCTTAAGAATATTTTTCTAGGTAAAGTGTATTACCACTAAAGTTACTAACTTTAAATTGGAACATTCTTGACAAAAATAGCTGATTATATTCTTGGTTAGAGATGTGAAGAAGGATGCACTTTTCTGACTAGGGTCTTGGCAAATGTATAAAAGAAATATTCTCAGTCTAATAGACCTTCTGTTTTAAATCTAATTTTCACCTGATGCTATTATTGAAATATATTTTTTGGATGATAATTTCAACCTCTGTTTTCTGAATCAAATTGAGGGTCAACTTAGCAGAGACAGTAGCTGAGGAGATAATCTTCATGCACTCCCAAATACCAATTTCTACATTGGCAATTCTTGTTATAGGAGAGTTCTCAAACAGAGCATTTAATTTAGAGGGAAAGTATATAGTATCAAATAAATATAGAAGCTGTGTAAAGAATTACAATGTGGTAAGAAATAATCATTAATGAAAAAGTCCTCTAGTAAAACGCATGCTTTTGCTGAAGCACTGCCTTAGAAGCACTAGGAGAACAGTGAATATAAGCACTGCATTAAAAGAGTCTTGAAGAAAGTTCATGATTGAACTACTTTTTATTCTGTGATATTAACATATTGTACTTTTCTGTAGCTGTTTAACTCTGGGTGGAACATTCTGTTTGTCTCTTTCTAGACTGAGGTGTTAGGGTTTTTTCAGGAAAAAAGAAAGAAAACAGCTAAAAAAACCCCGTGAAAAATAGCTTACAAATTGGTGACAGCAGGTTGCTTAACATAATGGAGCAAAAGTGACTGAGGTAAGAAAGAATAAAACTCTCCAAACTACAGTAAAGTCAACCCTCCCTGCATGAAATCTACCTAGAGAGAAAATCTTCTAAACCTAGCAATTCGTTCTCTTCTATCTTTCTCAGTGCATGTGTTGCCTTCAAAACAATTCTGCCCAAGAGAGATACAATTGCTGTTTTAATTACAACTCACAAAAGAGAAAGCAACAGATGTATAAACATATTTTAGGTATTTGTTAAATATCTGCTGAATTGTTATAGTCCTGATGGCTCATTAATGAAATCTCCATGGATTAACCACTGATTCCTAACACCTTCATCTACAAAGACAGAGGAAAGATTTGCATTTTCACCTTATGTACACTCATTATAATTTCTTTTATATGTTACTAATTATAAGCCTTTATATTTCTTTGCTCTTTTCTTCTTGGTAAGGGCTGACAGAATTGCTGACTGTATTAAACCACAAAAGGCTATATAAAGGAATCCACTGAATAAATACGCCTAACTATACAGTTCTTTTTCAAACTGATCAAGGTTAAGAAGTATGAAGTAACAAATAAAGCAAAAACAAAGGAAAAATAAAGAGAAGAAAACAAGTCTCAGTTCTTGGAAAATGAAAAGACTGTGAGGATTTTACTCATAGTGTCAAAGTTAATTTTGGCCCCACACCATGTAGGTTTGGGATTCCCTGGAAGAGTTTTCTTCTTTTCGCATTATATCTCTGAATATAACTCAAGACTGACAAATACTTAAAGACAATGATTTCTTCATATGCATAAATTGGGAATATTGACGTACATTTTGCATAACAATATGTAAACTTTTCAGAAGGCATATTGCAAATTCCACTTTCTGGACTCATGAGGGATTGTGTTTAGAGTGTATGACCCTCAGAAGGGGAAGATAGAACTTTTTCCCATCCAGTTTCCGCTTCCACAGAATGTGCCAAAGGTAATAAAGTTCATCCTTATTCCAATAATCTCTTCCTGTGCTTCATACAAATAGAAATTGGTAGCTCTATCCCTTAATTTTCACCCAAATGTCAAAACTAGACCTTATGCTTCCCGTTTCCCTCTCTCACAGGTGGAGTGATTAACTTCACTTGTAAGAGAGAAGTAGTGAGATATTTATTAACATAAAACAGTGATTTAACAAAGTTAGTAGTGAATGCAACAGTGTTTTACGATATTCGATGTCAGGGTACACTCGATTCTTTACTGCATAGAGGCCAGGGACAGACAAGCTGTCAGGGAGACCCTCTCGTTGAGTCATGAGGTTAAGAAAGGACCCCCTTGCTTTCTAACTCCTTCTCAGAGAAGAGTCTAGGTGCAGCTGGATCCAATCCTAGTCCCGGACTTGGTCAACAGTTTATATAAGGATTATATATGAGCAATCAATCCTTTATATCACTTAGCTAAGATTTCAAAGTTTAGCATGCCATTAGTCACTTACTGAGAATCTGTTGCGGCAAGGAATCTCGCAGCCTCGAGGAGTAGAACCTTAGGCGAGTGTCTCCACTCAAGGGCAGATCCTGTTGCGCAGCCCACTGCCGTGCAGGAGAGCTCAAAGGGCTCTTGAGCTGTCCAGTATTTATAGAGTAAGAAAATTGACCTATAGATATATTCACATGGGAACAAGATACCTAGGTCCACACTCCAGACAGTGTTTTCGTTATGTTGCCAGCCATGTCCCATAGTTCGAGTGCAACTCATAACAATTCCTGCTGATGACCATGGCTTGAGCAGGATCAGGGTAGGGGGAGTGGGGGGGTGGAAGGGGGAAAAGGGTAGAGCACACCGTCACACCCTCTGTTATTCGAGGATTCTACTCCACAGGTGAGTACTTGAACCATCAGTGTAGAAACATGACTATCATGAAGGAGATCCTAAGCAGGAGTGACTGAGGTAAATTGAGACAAAGTATAATATTCCTTGTGTTAAGCAGCAACAACACCAGGATTTGTTTGCATTTAGATTTTTCCTTTATGAGATAAAATTGAAGTTTCATATTAAGTAAACATATCAGGCATGACTCAGTTTCTTAAATATATGACTTCAATTTAATTTTAGGTGCCAGAAAAGTATTTTCTCTGTCCTTCACTCACTGCTGAAGAAGATTGACCATGTCTGTTGGTCGTCTCAGCTCCATGAAGATGTCTGATACAGAAGGACATTTCAGATGCTACTAGTTAGCTTTATCTGGGTAAAAGAAACAAATCTCTAGAGTGAGATTGCTTTTGAGATTAGGACTACTACATTTAAGGGTTTATATACAGATATGTACACGTGTTTGGGAGTCTAAACTTCACTGGAGATCTAATCTGTACGGTTAATGTAGATTTAAGAGAAATGCAGATGGCCAACCACTAGTTTTCTACTTTAGAGCAAGTAGTTACATACTCTAGACTGCCAATGAATATTTAATTTTTTTTCTGTGGGGTTTAGGCATTTTGCTTATAAGTAGATGTATGTGTAGGTACGTTTTTTGAAGCAGAACTAACATAGCAGAGGTGACACTGTTAAAGCCTATGGGAAAAATAAATGGATGGTTACACTACCTATTAGAAGTTTCTCAGATTAGGTTTATTAGATCCTTCCCCTCTGTTTACCACTGGTGAGACACATCTGGGTGCTGTGTCCGGTTCTGAGCTACCCAGTACAAGAGAGATATATGCATATGGAGCAAGTCAACAGAGGAGCAAAGAGATGATTAAAGAACTGGAGCACATGCCATACAAGGCAAAAATGAGAGGGCTGGTTCTATTCAGCATGGAGAAGAAGAGATTCAGGGTGATAACCTCTTTTGACCTGCTGTCAATGGTCTGCCAATGCAGCTCAGGAGGCTGCTTTCCAGCTGATCAGTCTCCAGCCTGTAGTGGTGCATGGAATTATTCCTCCACAGGTGCAGCATCTTACATTTTGTTTTGTGTATCCTCATAATGTTTCTGTATATCCATTTCCTCATCTTGTAGAGGTCCCTATGAATCAAACCTGAGCACAACCTTCTGGGGTACCATGCACTCCTCACATTTTGTCCTCGGTATCATTCCTGATTTCTGTGAAGTATTATACACAATAATATTGTGACTGAAATACTTTAAGGGAGAAAAAGTACATTGAAATTGAGGAGAGCTTAAGTGATTTCATTTATTTAAAGTTATATTAGTAACTTCTTTGTACAAATAACAAACAGATAATCATTCAATTATTTATTTCAGATCACTGACAAAGGGTCTGAATTTGGAAACATCAAATCAATTATTTCACTTAAGCAATCAAATTATCATCTGTTGTTATATTAAGGGAAAAATATGATTCTGGAAAAGTTTCCTGTTCTCTAGAGAATGATTTAATAGTTATAGAGATTGAAATGTAAATCTTGTTGTCTAGTTGTATACAGATTTTATTATTTCCATATATGTTCAAAGAGTATTTATTGGCACTCATCTCTCAGAAAGAATTTAAAAATATTTGGGATAAAATAGGGGTTTAAATTTTATAAACTTACAACTTTTTCAACATATACTTTTGAAATTTTCTGACAGTATGCATCTCAGTATGCACACTGTGTACCTTAGCTAATACAAGTACGAAAGGTCCATCAATATTAATACCACTGTCACCTGGAAAAAAATGTATGTTAGTCCACAGTTTATGATTAGAAACCTCTGTAACCTTGCATACTGCGCAATCATTTACACTTGTAATAAATGAACATAAAATTAGTCTTTCATGTTGCAATATTTCACACTCATTCCACAGCAGTACATGACAACAAGTAGTGCAATAGTGTATTAAACTGAGATTATGATGTAGTGGTAATCACAATAAATACCTTCTAAAGAAACCATTTTGAAGAGGTACAAAAAAGAAGGACTAACACATTTAATCCAGATTTGAAAGTCTTTATATATTGATCTTTTCCCTCGAGTGAAATTCTTGAATTGCCTCTTGTACTTGGATAGCAAGAGGACTTTAAAGAGATTAGAGGGATAGAGAGATTTAGAATTTTAGACATATTTTTAGATAAAAAATATGTTTTTATAATGCAAAGCTTCATGATTGTGTCTAAAGAACACATTTGTACCTTGATATCTACAATACACATGACACACATACAATTGTGTGTCAAAATCAGAATTTTAGGGTATTTGCATATAACGGTTAAGCAGCGTAAAATCTACTTTATACAGATAGTACAGTTTAGTTTGCCCCTAGAAGACACAACAATTTTCATTGTCTATAGGGCAAAGGAAGCTCATTCAGATGATGAAACAAGACATGTAAGTTTGGCAGTATTTGTAATTAACCAGTAGGACATTATGCCTTCTGATATAATAGCTTCTCCAGTTACTAAAAAATCACCAAACCCTGTCTGCCTTTTTCTAAAACAAGTGCTCTCAGTCCACCAGAAGTTGCAGTTTCATGGAGAAATCACTTGGTAATTCAGAGTCTTTCCCATTGAGAAGGACATACTGTCAAAGCACTGCTTCATTCCAGTCATCTCTGTATGGTAAAATATTTCATTGTACTCCATTACTGACCAGCATATTTCACAGCAGCCATGTGCATGATCTGATGACTGCAGGATACGCTGGTCCCCAGCCACGCTCAGCTAGACTATGTATCAGGGGCTAAGTCATTAAAAATGGCCAACTTCCTTTGGCTTGGTAAATTAAATTAATTTGGGAAAATGGGAAGAAGTCCACAGCCGCAAATACATTTTTATCATGGGACTCATTTTTGCTGTCCACCACATGTGGATATCTCACTGATTCATCAATATCCAGTAAAACTGGCAGAAGACTCTCAGTCATATCATCGCCAGAATTACTGATTCATTTTCTGCAAAGCAACATTCCCAGATGTATTATTTACTGCAGGAATTGCTTTAGGGAAAAATTTTAATAATGGCATGACATGCAGCTAGGGGAATAATGTAACTATTTAGGCAGAAAAAAATTATACTCAACAATTCAAAACAATTGTGACTAACGAACAGTACATGTAAGCAAAAATGGGCCTGATTCTCTGTTGCTTGGTAATTATATGTGGCAAAGTTAACACAAAAGTGCTTTCTAGCTTGGCTTGGTTTAGTTTTCCAGAGGTTAGAAACTAAACAAGACAAAGTTATGGACTATTTCCCTCTAACATGGAGAACAGGAGAACACACACTGTTCTGAATGGCTTTCACATTTCTACCAGAGAATGGTAAGGGATGAAAAAAATATGCTGGTTTTTGCAAGCTTCTTGAAAGACTGTTTTTCAAAAATCTTTATGATATTTTCTGTTCATGAAACAAGTGACAAACTTAATTAAGTCTCCAATACATGCGTACAAACTACATCACTGCACTAACTTTTGGTGCCTGCATCTTCCCTATTCATAATGGAAGCTGGCTGCAAGTTAGACTCCATTTACTTTGCATGAAAGAAAGGCCAAGGATGGCCAACACACAGAGGTTCTAACTTTTCTGGAGAAAGGAGTAAAGGACTGGAACATATTCCATTTCTGCTGTCAAAGCTGGACCTAAAGAAGGCAAGATTTGAAAGCAGAGCAAACAACAGTAGACTTAGGTTTGCAGCTTCGTGATACTAAAAGCTTTCAAAGATATGGAAATCCTAAACTCTACTTTCTTCTTCTTGGATGTGAAAAAAATCTACCCTAAACTTTTACCAGGTAAAAACTGAGCTAATATGAGGGAGAACTGTACTGTTGAGTCTCATATGAATGTCTGAGCCTTCTGGAGATGCTGTCCTCCTGGCTTCAGAGAAGACAGGAATAACTACAGCTGTCAGTGTTTGAAGCTGCTAAAGACAGAACTATCATTGACTTCTTTCAGGCAGTGAAAAGCAGAGAAAAAGAGCAAATGATCACTGCAGAGTTTCAGAACTTTGTACTTAGCCTAGGGGAAAGCTCATACAATTGAGGAGTCTGTACCATCTATACCCTGTGGCCAAACAAATTAAATCTGAGTTTTATCTGGATGACTGACCTATCTGTCCTGTTTCACTACCAAATTAATTATATTTTATACAGGCAAAGCCAATCATATCCCACTGAAATTAGTGAAAATGGTCAGGAACAAAGACTCCTTTATGAGGTATAATTTCAAAAGTCATCCTTATTGTAGAAACCAAACTAGTAAATTAACATTTTAAAGTGGTTTAGATATGAAAAATACCATGTAAGGACTCATCATTCTTACTCACTTTATTATTAAACTATTGTATCAAGAAGACGGCTTTAAACATGCATCGTTGTTCACCTGGATACAATAATTTAGTAAGGCCTTTGGCAAGGCTTACCACAGCATCCTCCCAGAGAAAATGACTTCACACAGATTGGATAGGAGTACTCTTCACTGGGTAAAAAATGGTTAGAGGGCCAGGCCCAGAGAGTGGTGGTGAATGGAGTTCAATCCAGTTGGTGGTTAGTCACAATTGGTGTTCTCCAGGGCTCAGTATTGGGCCCAGATATCTTTAATATCTTTATTAATGATCTGGATGAGGGAATTGAGTGCACCCTCAATAAGTTTGCAGACGACACCAAGTTGGGTGGGAGTGTTGATCTACTTGAGGGTACAAAGGCTTTGCAGAGGGATCTGGACAGGCTGGATTGATGGGACAAAGCCAATGGTATGAGGTTCAACAAGGCTAAGTGTCGGGTCCTGCACTTGAGTCACAACAACCCCATGCAGCATTACAAGCTTGACAAAGAGTGTCTAGAGAGTTGCCTGGCAGAAAAGGATCTGGGGCTGTTGATCAACTGTCAGCTGAATATGAGCCAGCAGTGTGTCCAGGTGGCCAAGAAAGCCAACAGCATCCTGGCCTGTAGCAGGAATAAGGTGGCCAGCAGGACTAGGGAAGTGATTTTCCCCCTGTACTCTGCACTGGTGAGGCCTCACCTCGAGTACTGTGTCCAGTTTTTGGCCCTTCACTGCAAAAAAAACTTTGAGGTGCTGGAACATGTCCAAAGAAGGGCAA